>OY725321.1:5723117-6187234 GCA_963242795.1 Inga leiocalycina | reverse complement strand
ATAGATTGAATTATGATACAAGAAGCCTATACATTTTTATGAAATTTGAAATACAATAGCATGAATTTTTATTTTTATATTTCATATTAGTATGAATACTCATTTCACGTAGTTAATTATAAAACTAGGGTAGATGGTTTACTGAATGCAAAAATTAATATTGACATTGAATTTTTTTAGTATTATATTAAAGCATTGAAACTATAGCCGGTAAAACAGGTTGGGCCTGCCAGCCTATCAAAAGTGGGCAAGCCCGCCCGCTTAATTTTTTTTAGTTTTTCTTATAAAATAAGTCCAAATACTCTTATTGTCTTTCCTTTAATGTTGTGTTTAATTACTTCCTCATATTTTTATTTGATACTTTTATTTTCATATTATATTTATTTATTCTACTATTATTAAATCTAATAGAGATGTGTTTATATGTTTTTTTTATTTGTGTAGATGAAAAAAAAGAAAAGTGAGAATAAAATTGGCTTTCCAACACAAATATATAAAAGAAAATAAGTGAGTGAAAGAGAAAGGGAGTGAGAATTTTAAAAAAATTAATAGACGGGCTCGGGCCAGCGAAAGAGCGGGCTGGTGAGCCTTCGGATTGGCCCAAATTGCCACCACTAATTGAAACCATAGTTTTTTTTTTACGAGGAAAATACCTACTTTAGATGAAATTGGTTACATGAATCACATAAATCCATTGTACTTTATCACCAATATTTGGACAGATTGTTAACCTAAATATCTCAATCAATGACTTTATTGAATGCTATATTTTGTCTCCCTTTATCATTTTTTAGTTGACTCTATATTGTTTAGTCAACCCTTCCTATTGATACATCTAATGACTTTTTTTAAACATGTTCAAATCATTTTTTGCCATTTATTCTTCAATAGATACTGTAACATCCCAAATTTTATTCCCCAAGAATATATTGTAATTATTATATATATTCAATGAAATGGTGAATATTTAAGGCCAAAAGAATTAAATATTGAAAATTGAAGGTGGAACAGTGCTTTCAGTGAAATCGCCTGCAAGGCGGTGAGATTGTCATATAGTTTTGGAAGATCAAATGATGACCAAAAATTATGAAATTTTATAGGGTGAAAGTAGACATCCTAAGCTTTAATTTGATAGGTCATATGACTCAATTGAAGCTATAGACAAAAAGATATGAATTTTTGAAGTTGATCCAGAAAATCTGGAAAGTTTCTGGAGCAGAGATCAAAGATGTAAAATCTGGGAATAATATGATCATTTACAGTAAAATTCCATATTTTTCCTTGAAACTAGACTCAATGAGGGTTCCATAGGCTTTGGAATCGCCTCGAATCGATGTCTACAAAATTAGTTATGATTTTTCAAAGTTAGGGCAGAAAATCTGCCAGAATTGCCATTATTCCGAAAATTGAAAATGAAATGTGTTAGAAATTGATTAATGAAATTAAAATGGCAAGTGTCATGAACATATAAGGAGATAGGACCCAAGTACACACATGATCACAAGGGATGGCATAAGGTTGAGTGAGTTGGTAGGTTAATGTTGAGTGTACACAAAAAGGGAAGCATGGCAAGGTTGAGTGTACACAAAAATGGAATGATGGTGTACATGAAAAGTGTTGCAATCTCAACCATAGATGAAATCAAGGGCTAGGAAGGAAGATGACAAGGTTAATAAAATATCTTCTCTTCCCCTTCACACACACATTTCGTTCAAGGCACAAGGGAAAGAGGAAGAGAGAAAGCTTGAGAGATAGAGAGAAGAGGAGAGCTCAAGGAGGAAGAAGTCTAAGGTAGGTATTGTTGTTCTTGTGTTCAAAGCTTCCTCTCTTGCATAATAGCTTCTCTAATCTCTTTTTCTCTATGGATCACCATGTTAGCAAGCTAATCTCAAGGTTGAGGGGAGAGAGAGGACGTTCTAGAGAGAGAAACACCAAGGATCAAGAGGTAATCTCCAAAATCTCAACTTCTTTGTGTATTGAAGTTGTTGTTGGTGATTGTTGTTTGATTTATGTGATTTTTGGTTAAGTTGTAACATTGGAAAAGCCATAATCCTAAGGGGTTATGCTGTCCAAAATCCTTTAAATCATGATTATGAAGTTTTTAAATGAATTAATCAAGGATTAGAAGTGGAAAAGTACAAGTTTTGGAAGCTAAAACACAAAGCTCCATTTTTCTATTTTCCCTTCAATATTTCGGTCAGACCAGAACTGGTACAAGGAGTTGGATTTTCATGAAATAAATGGTTCCATTGGACTCAGTGGGCAAAAATAGGTGGGGTTACAGTTGGGCAATTTTTCGGTAGAGGCCGAAAAAGCATAATTACGAAAACGCCACTGAAATCACTAAATAGGGGCTGTCAAGGGTATTTTCGTAATTTGACCAAGAATTTGGCAATTTCGAGGCCGGAAATGGATTCCTTGGGTGAAAATAAGTCAGAATAGCCCTAGTCAAAATTTTGGGAAAACGTGCCATCGGGCCGGCTAATGCGGGGTCGGGCCGGGTTCCCGGGGGCATTTTTGTAAATTTTCACCATAGACTAATATAACCACAATAAACACTATGGAAGAGTCTAAAATGATACTTGGATAGGTTATGACCTATTTCTGGTACATTTAATATTTTAGGACCGATTTGGAGGCCGGATACGACACGTTCTTCGAGGCACATTTAAAAGAGGATTATAAAGCTTTGAAGTAGGGACATTATCCTTCATACACTATGCCATAAGTTATGTGATTGTGTGGATGCCATTGTTTTGTAAATGCACTTTATTAATAACATGATTTGCCTAGAGAGAGGCGGTTAGTGCCAGAGGTGCACTTACACTGGGAGTTGGCAGAAGTCCAACCGGTGTAGATTGTGGGGCTGGGCCCTACTCATGTATACATGACGATGATGTGTTTATATTGTTCATTAATTTGTGCATACCTTGGCGCATGACATATTTACTTTTCACATTTTCTATGAACGATATTATGTCTCTACGGGGATTCTTCGGAATCTCACCCTATTTTTAAACAAATACCTCAGCGAGTACCAGTGGGCCAGAGGGCAAAGATGTTGACGCCGGACAGTAAGCGGCACGTGTCTCGAGGCGAGGATATGAACGTGGTTATGCCTTAGTCTATGCCTTAATATTTTGGATAATTTGTAAATATTAAAACTTCCGCTGTATTTTCTGTTTCCGTCGACGAGCAATATCGGAATTGTAAACGAACGACGTTGGTTTGTAAACGAATATTTTTATCAGTATAATTGTACTTTTCTGTATGCCCATTGAATTCCGTCTTTATTACTCTTTGATTATCGAAATGGAAACGGGTGTTGACAGATACCACTCAAACTCTATTAATTATGTATTCATCATGAATATTAATTATCCTTTATGTGTATAAAACTAAACACATATATCGTGACTAAACTATATTTTGATGATAGATTTGTAATATGAAGCAATATAATCACAGCACAGCATAGTGAGGTTGTGTTGTGTTGGAGGCTTGGAGGAGGGCAATCATGAAGAAAAAAGTTTCTTCGTATCAATCGCAACAGAGAGAGTGAGTGGCTTAATGTCTTAATTAGTCGGCATCTACTAAACATATATATTAATTAATGATGACACGCAATTATAATTGTCTCCATCACTGTTCATATCACACTCTTATGTTGCCAACTTGCCATTTAATCCTCCATTATTAAGCCCCACGATCCCACCCTCTTCCCCACTTACCAATCAATCACTCACTCACTCTTACCTATTAATAACTAATGTATTGTGTGATAATTTCTCAATCCATAATAAGTGAGTGTTTGGGAAATACCCAAACCGTGGTTTCAGAAGCTGTTTTTTGTAAGTCGAGACAAAACTCCTCTTATATATTTACCTCGTTAATCGTAAAAGTTATTCTCAAAAGCTAATCCAAATATATACTAATAAGACATATTAACTAATTCACGTGAATCAAAAAGTGAGAGCTAACTCATTTAATATATCATGAATTAAAATACTTTTTCACTTTTATGCTTATTAAAGAATATGGATCCTATATGTTACTCTTGTTGACAGAGAAAAGATATAATGAAAAGGCAAAATTGAAAAATGAATATCAATCACAAGGGCAAAACTGAAAAAATAGTATTAATTATTATACAAGTGACTTGTATTTTGAACCGCGTCTTTCTTTTAAAAGCGCTTTATATTATGAACCGGAAAGTGTATATGTATTCCTGGAATCAAATTTTAATTATTTAGTGCCTTCATTACCAATAGCACTATAGTCCTTGTTACTATAGTAATGTCCATATCATCCAAATGCAATTTTAATGGTCTAGACCATTTTATATTTTATACATTTTGTACATATTAAAATTAATTAGTTATTAAAAATAAAAGCAAAAAGAATAAATCTAGACCATTCAGATTAGAGTGGATGGTCCATATAGATTTTGGTGCTCATCTGAAACTGTTTCCATGCATTTCCGTCAATCTCATGTTATAACGCTGACTATATTTTTGTAAGTATATACTATTGTTTCATTCAATGTAAGCTACGTAATGTGATTCGGGTACTCCGCTAGTAACATGATTAATGAGGGTAAAATTAAAGGCAAGAGACATGTTTTTGTAAAAATTAAAAATACATTTTTTATATGTGTGAAGAAATTGGAATTGTTTGACGCTTAAGATTGAAGGGAGCATACATGCCCTTATAGTTTTATTTATTAGGATTTTTCACAATCTTCAACAAGTCAATCAGACATACTTCTTCTTGTTGAGCTCTCAAGGAAGAATATTTGTACATATAGAAAGTCATGACTTTGTACAGAGTTACATCAAGTAAACAAATTACAAATTTGAGAATTTAGTGTGGATGATGGTTTTTCATAGTCAAAACTCAAAAGTAGAAGCCAGTTTATTTTGGTTCTGGATTCTATTATTTGCCAGAAGTTCCATTATTGGATTGAAACGAGAACTGTTGACAATGAAATGGGCTAACTCTCATTTTGGGCCAAACTTGTAATTAGAAGACCCATTTTCTAATATATGTTACAAATCCATAAATATATATATTTTTTCTCCTTTAACCAAGCAGGTTTTAGGTATAGTGGAAGGGGTTAATTCTTTACAATATGGTGAATTAAGATTTGAATTTACGATAGGAACTCTGAGGGTAATTGTGATTAGTGAAAAATAAAAGATTGCTAACACTTTATTACAAAAAAAAAAAAAAGCCCCCAAAAATATTTAGAGCATTGCCAACGGAAACTGCCGCGTGTCCTTCCCCAATGCACATGGCCAATACAGCACTCACAATACCAGTGTATGATATATGAGTATGACACTATATAAAGTTTATTTTAGCTGAGTAATTTTCAGGATTTATCTCCTTCCCTCGCTTCAAGTGCAAGTATATTGATCATAGCTCTTATGTGGGCTTTTTATGTGGCAAAGAGTTTGGTCAAACGTGGCTCAGCTATGAAACTCAGAATCGGATTCACACAAACTTAATTGGACATCTCTTTCCCTCTCTGTTTTATTTTTGTTTTTTTGGTTTTGGGCCTCCTTGCATGTCTTGCTTCGCTAATTATTTCTTCCTTTTAACCAACGGGGTTCGGTTTAGTGGAAGGAGCTAATTCCTTATAATATGGAGAATCAAGGTCCAAATCTCCATTGGAAGATGTACCCACATTTAATGTCTGATATTACCTCGAATAGGATTGCCTTCAATTGGAGGATATGTATACGTAGCAATATATATATATATATATATATATATATATATATATATATATATATATATATTCCTTTTCTCTACTCTATTAGCCTTGTAGATTGACACTGTAACACCACTCCAAACTTTATTCATAAAAAATATATTGTAATTATTTTGAATAATTCAATAAAATGGTGAATATTCATGAATTTAGATCTTGTGAATTTTGAAATATTCATATTCATAAGGAAATGGGCAAATTAATTCAAAAATTGAATTAAGTTACAAAGGGGATAGCAAAATCATAATTTTGCCAATTTAGTACAAGATTAATTATTTTCCAATTAATTTGGGTTAATTTCAATTAATCAAGGAAAATAAAGGAAAATGCATAATGGGATTATTCTTGGTGGAATAAATCAAGAATTGGAAAATTAAGGAGGATTATACATACTTCAATTATGTGAATTATGGGATTAATGAAATACAAATTTTCATCCCCTTCCTCTCTAATTTTCGTCCATCATGAAAGAAAAAAAAGAAAGAAATATTAAAATACATGATCACATGCCACAAGAAGAAGGAAATGATGACCATGGTGGAGTGAGTTGGTAGATTAATGTTGAGTGAAAGAATGGAAAGGGAAGCTTGAATGAAGGAGTGAAACATATGATTACATAAAAGAGTGTAAGGATTGACATAGAGAAAGAAGCATGGCTAGTGGAGAAAAAAAGGGAAGTAGGGACAAAAATTTGAGAGCAAGAAGGGAAGTCAGTTGATTCAAATAAATGACAAGTCAATGAAGAAATTAAGAGGAAGAAGGAATTGTGACAAGTGTCACATTAGGAGCCATTGATTAAATCAAGGGCTAAGAGGCAACAAGAGACAAAATAATAAAACATACTCCTTCTTCTTTCCAAGTCACATTCGGCCAAGGCAAGCAAGAGAGAGAGAGAGAGTGAGTTTGTGAGTTCCTTTGGAGACTTAGAGAGCAAGAGGAAGCAAGAGCTAATGTAAGAGTTGTTTTCAAGTGATTTAAGCTTCCTATCTTGTGTAGTTCATCTTCTAATCTCTTATTCTTCATGGAAATCATGGTTTAGCAAGCTAATCTTCAAGGTAGATGAGAGAGAGAGAGGACATCATAGAGAGAGAAACACCAAGGATCAAGAGGTAATCTCCAAAACCTCAACTTCTTAGTGTATTAAAGTTGTTGTTGATGATTGTTGTTTGATTTTGTGATTTTTGGGATGAGTTGTAAAATTAGAAAAGCCATAACCCTAAGGGGCCATGCTGCCCAAAATCCTTTAAATCATGATTAAGAAGTGTTTAAGAGAGTTAATCAAGGATTAGAAGTGGAAAAGTATAAGTTTTGGGAGCTAAAACACACAACCTCATTTTTTCCATTTTCCCCTAATATTTTTGGCTAGCACCAGAACTGATAGTAGGAATTGGATTTTCATGAAATAAATGATTCCATTGGATTCAGTGGGAAAAAATAGGCAGGGTTACAGTTGGACACTTTTTCGATAGAAGCCGAAAAAGCATAATTACGAAAACGCCACTGAAATCCCTAAATAGGGGTTATCAAGGGTATTTTCGTAATTTGATAGTGAATTTGGTGATTTTGAGTTTGGAAATGGATTTCTTGGCTGAAAATACGTCATAATAGCCTTTGTCAAAATTTTGAAAAAACGTGCCATCGGGTTGGGTATAGTAGGGTCAGGTCGGCGTCCCGGAGGCATTTTAGTAAATTTTCACCATAAACTAATATAACCACAGGAAACACTATGGAAGATTCTAAAATGATACTTGGATAAGTTATGACCTATTTCTTGTACATTTAATATTTTAGAACCAAGTTAAAAGCCGGACGACATGCTTTACGAGACACCATTAAATAGAGGATTATAAAGCTTTGAGGTAGGGACATTATTCTTCATACATTATGCCATAGTTATATGATTGTGTGAATACCATTGTTTGTAAATGCACTTTATTAATTAACATGAATTGCCTAAGGAGAGGTTGTTAGTGCCAGTGTGCACTTACACTGGGAGTTGGCAGAAGTCCAACCGGTGTAGATTGTGGGGCTGAGCCCTACTCATGTATACATGACGATGATGTGTTTATATTGTTCATTAATTTGTGCATATCTTGGCCCATGTCATATTTAATTTTTGCATTCTCTATGAACGATAGAATGTTTCTACTGGGGTTTTTTGGAATCTCACCCTATTTTTAAACAAATACTTCAAAGGGTACCAATGGGGCAAGGGGCAAAGACGTAGACTCCAGAAAGTGAGCGGCACATGTCATGAGGTAAGGATATGAATGTGGTTATACCTTAGTCTATGCCTTAGTATTTTGAAGAAAATTTGTAAATATTAAATTTCCACTGTATTTTTCTGTTTTTTGTCGACGAACAATATCTGTATTATTAACAAATATTTTTATCAATATAATTGTACTTTTTTGTATCCCATTGAATTCCATCTTTGTTATTTTTCAATTATTGAAATGGAAACGGGTATTGACAGACACCTTTCTTCATTTTGTTTTTAAAATTTACCTCTACTAACGTAGCCCTCTCGCATATAAGAGTAAGGGATTTTTCACTCATGCAAGTTAGGCTAGTGTATAAACCCCCTCCCCCAATTTGTACTCAAGTTTGCCATAAATATAGATACTTTTATAGGATAAAGATTTAACATTTTTTTTTATTTTGGTCAAATTTTTATTTTGCAGTCCAATTATTCTCTTATAAAGAATTTATGCCTCTCTAGTCAGAGCAGAATAGACAGAGCCTTGGTAAATAACTGCTGGTTTATAAATAATCCTAATGCCACAGTGACACATTTGCCAAAATATAAATCCGATCATTGTTTGGTGTTGGTTGATATTGAATCTCATATTCTTACGGCAAAGAATCGAAGGCCTTTTAGATTTTTTGCTCCCTGGGTTATGCATGATGATTTCAAGAATTTTGTTCATTCACACTGGGGGGTGGAGGATGACTGGGGCGGATCTGTTAAACAATTTACTGAGGATCTGAGGTTATGGAATAAAGAGGTTTTCAGCAATATATCCTATATGAAAGACAGATTATATCGAAGATTAGATGGGATTAATGCTAAGATGGCTTCGGTAGGTATCTCGGAGCACCTTGAAAAGTTACGAGGGGAGCTATGGGGAGAGCTTGAAAAGCTCTTGGCACGGGAAGAAGTCATGTGGCTTCAATACTCTCGGGCTAATTGGTATGTGGATGGAGATCGTAATACTAGATACTTCCATTCTGTGGCTAATGGCAAACGAAGAAGGAATAAAATTGAAGCATTAAAGCTTGAATATGGGGAATGGACATATAATGCAGTGGAAATTATGAGATTGGGAAGCCAATTCTTCGAAACTTTGTATACAAAAACCCATAATTATAATGGATCTTTGGTATTCGGATGCACTTATCCTGAGATTGACGATGTAAATTTGCATATTCTGGGGAGATCGGTTGAAGAGCAAGAGATTAAAAGAGCTTTATTTGATATGAGGCCGTTGAAAGCACCAGGGCCAGACGGATTCAATCCGCTATTTTACCAAAGCCAATGGGAAACTGTAAGACCGTCAGTGATTGAATTAGTGAAAAGAGTTTTCAATGATCCGATGTGGATACGACAAATCAATGGGACTCAGATTGTTCTCATACCGAAGGTAAAACATCCAGAGACGTTTCATGATTTTCGTCCTATAAGTCTTTGCAATGTTGTTTACAAGATTGTTACGAAGGTTATATCAAACAGACTCAAGGCAATCATGCCTTTGGTGATAGCCCTGAATCAGTGCAGTTTTATTAAAGGGCGTCAGAGTTCAGATAATGTTATACTTGTGTAGGAGAACATTCACTCTATGAAGTCATTAAAAAGGAAAAAGGGTTTCATGGCCATTAAGATTGATTTAGAGAAGGCTTATGATCGTGTGAGATGGAATTTTGTCTACGACTGTCTAAAAGAACTCAAGATTCCTGAATATCTTAGTAAAGTTATTCAAGCTTGTATGTCGATGTCTCATTTGCAATTGCTTTGGAATGGAGAGGCTACTAATATGTTTTGCCCTTCCAGAGGGGTTAGACAAGGTGACCCAATATCACCATATCTTTTTGTTATTATGATGGAAAGATTGGGGCATCTTATCCAAACAACAGTAGAAGAGGGTGTTTGGCAACCGTTTAGGCTCTCTAAACGAGGTACTCCTGTCTTTCATATTTTTTTTGCTGATGATCTCATTTTGTTTGCAGAAGCAGATCTAGATAATGCAGGGGTTCTTAAGGCTATCCTGGATGACTTCTGTGACATTTCGGGACAGAAAGTAAATGCCGGAAAATCAAGAGTTTACTTCTCTAAGAATGTAAATCATATAAAATGCAAAGAAATCAGCGAGTTTTTAAATTTTACTCCGACGTCGAATCTAGGGAAATATCTGGGTATGCCTATTTTACATAAACGAAGATCAAAGGCTACATATAGTTTTCTTCTGGATAAGATGGATGCTCGCCTGGCCAATTAGAAGTCTAACATGTTATCAATGGCTGCCAGGCATACTTTTGTATCGTCTGTTATGTCGGCTATGCCAACTTATGCTATGTAGACAGTGCCTCTTCCTTTGGGGATTTGTGATGAAATTGATAAACGTTGTCATAACTTCCTCTGGGGTAGTAGCTCAGCCAGTAGAAAACCTCATCTAGTCTCCTGGGACCTCGTATGTGCATGTAAGGAGGATGGAGGCCTAGGTCTTAGGTTGGCACGTCAACAGAACCAGGCTTTCATGATGAAACTTGGATGGAATATGATTAATAGAAGAAATTCGCCCTGGGTCAGGATTTTGCGAGAAAAATATAAAGTTGGCAATGATATTATTCCTAAAGTTGAGAAGCGCCGGTCAGAGTCTAGTACGTGGAGGGGTATTCGTAACTGTTGGGACAGGATCAAAGATATCTTAACATGGAGAGTTACCAATGGACAGAACACTTCTTTCTGGAATGACATATGGGTACTGCATTTTGACAAGCTTCAGAGTTTGGTAATCAGAGAACTGCCTAGAGATGTTACTGAATGGAGAGTAGCTGATTGTATCACTTCATCCAGACAATGGGATATGAGCAAGTTTAATCACCTACTTCCAAGCCAAGTTTGTACAACTATTGCACGCGTTAATATCAATCAGCTAAATGGGGAGGATTTTTCGGTATGGAGGTGGTCTTCAAATGGAATTTTCACCATCAGATCCGCTTACAAATACCTGGTGGGCACCCCATAACCTCTCAGTAATAACTGGAGGAGATGTGTTTGGAAATTGAAAGTTTCTCAAAGGGACCGTATTTTCTTGTGGCTGTGCTTTCATGGTCGACTAATGACAAACATGATGCGTTACCATCGTGGTAGTCATCCGACAGGTACTTGTGATATATGCCATAACTTACGCGAGTCAGTACTCCACATTTTGCGGGATTGTCCATTCACTTCTGAATTATGGAAAGGATTCCTACCATCGGATTGGCGTGATCAATTTTTTGGCATGTTTGGGAGAAATGACTGGCTTACATGGTGTGCGAGGAGAAAAGTCGTAATACAGGGATTCGAGTTTCGTCTTTGGTTTACGGTTCTATGTCGATATATCTGGTTGGCTCGTAATGATAGATGTTTTAATAATAATACTTGGAGTACACAGGCTATTTTAGCTCGTGCCCGTGTCTGCTTAACATGGGGTAATACAAGCTTGCTTCAAAATAGGAGTGCAGAAAGGAATCAACACAAATGGATGCCACCACCGCTTGGGTGGGTGAAGATTAATACCGATGGATCTAGGAATGACAACTTAGGGATTTGCAAGTGTGGAGGTGTGTTGAGAGATAACAATGGTGACTTTTTGATGGGGTTTATGTACCAGATTGGGCAAGGAATGATAGTAACTGCGGAAGCTTGGGGTGTTTTGTGGGGCCTTAAATTTGCATGGGATCGAAGATACAGACAAATCATGATTGAGTCTGATTGTAGTGAAGTAATGGATCTAGTTCAGGGTAAGGTATCTCGGGAACACCCTGATTTTCAGCTTATTGTGGAGATTCACACGCTGCTGAATAGAAATTGGGAAGTGGAAATTTCACATTGCACTCGGGATGTTAACACAGTTGCAGACGCTATGGCAAAAGAAGCTTGGAAGATGGCGATTGACCTTCATATCACAGAATTGCCCCTGATGCTATTACCAACTTTTTAATAAATGATGTAAACAGAATGAGATTACATGTTGACTCAGGATGATAGCTTCTGATGTGTTTGTAGAATATCATTTTCTATAAAAAAAAAAAATATACAAAAAACACCAAAGGGTGGTTGTAAATATATGCAAAAGAAAATTATAGGGGGAAAAGGTCATTTATAATTTAACTTGAAAGAAATAACAAAGGCTTTCTAGAAAAAGTTAATTAGGCCCACTTTACTGATCAAATGCGTAGTTATATATAAATGAAAGGGTAGAGTCCAAGATTCCATTTCCAATGAGAATGCCAAGTAGATATGACACAACCAAGACAAATTGACAAGATGAATATTTTTATTATATAAAATGTTTTGTGGGGTAATTAAAATAATTTGACTTGGTAATGCTGATCCATAAATATGAACACCAGGATTAATTCTAACAATCATAATTAATTAGTGTAAGACAGTGACATGCTATCTCGTGTTTGGTTAGTGGCAATAATGCATACCCGGTCATCTCCTTCATTCTATTTTCGCCCAGTCTTACGTCACCTACTTTTGACGCCTATTTTTTCAATTTTTTAATACTGCTGAACTATTTTCTTCACCTATTACAGGGCTACACATGGCAAAGATAAATTATTATTTAATAGTTTTAACATCCTCCTTATAGGATTGATCTCGTGTAATGGCAGATTTTTATTAGCTTTATAGTACAATAGAAGATTAATTTAAGGACATTTTTTTAAAAAAATACCACTTGAATTTTAAAATCCTAAATTAATAATTTAATAAGAACTTGTATTATCAATTTCATTACGCTTCTTAATAACCGGATTTTAAAGTTCAAATGATTTTTTTTTTTTTGGAATTCTCCCTTATTTTAATGCTACAATGCAGCCAAAGCTAATTTTTTATTAGTTTAAAATACAATGTCATGTTGTTCATGTTAATAGTTAATGTAAAATTAAAATAAATAGTGAGCTTGTTTTTTTTTTTTTATAGATTTTATGCTACGAAGTCACTCTGGTTTTAAGAAATGAGATTATTTAATTAAGTTCAGCAAAAAAATGTATGCAAATAACGTTTTTATATTTACTCAGCATAATTATCCGTTTTTTCTCTGGATCCTTACCAAATCGAGAATATGACTTCCTCTAATAAAATAATCAAGATAATAAATAGTGAGCTTAACTTCTATATATAATTTACAAAAATTTCCAAGAAGAACATATTTAATTATACCAAAGTAGGCACACTAGCCAGTAAACTTGAAACTTGAAAGCGCCCTAAACATGTGATTGAGTATTACCTAATTAACCAAAATATTAATAAGAGCCAACCTGAGACATATACCAAGTCTAAGGAAAAAAATCTAAAATATTAATTGGCGACTTTATAATTTAAAATCTGAATTGTTTTGGGATATTGAAAAATATAGAAGACATGTGTAATCATTTCAATCTTATTCATTTTGCATTGATTATAATTAGAATATTTCTATAACCTATTTATAAAATGCTTTAAATTTTTATTTGTAATTTTTTATGTATATTTTATTCATACATTTGGTTTGTGTTAGTAATTCATATACTATAATTTTTGAAGCCGAAGTAATTCCCTCCCCGTATCCTTATCCTAGGATTTTCAGAAATATCATATCTAGTTATGTTATTATATTATTAGTAAAAAAATATTATACGATACGAGTATTATACTTTATTTTAGCATAATAAGATAAGAGCCACGCTCCATGTGATGGTTTGGTACTTCGGTAGACGACAGTGCGGATGGCGGCAAAAAAAGGGAAAGGAATATTGGAAATTAGTTCTTTTCACTTTGATGCCATTTTATACCTCTCATTAATTTTTAATTTTTAGGGAGAATGACAGAAAAATGCTCTAAATATTTAAAAATGATAGATGAGTGATTTCGTAAATTTAGAAGTTGGGAATTCTTTATCATGTTTTGACATTTCCTAATCATCTTTTGACAAAAAAACCCATCTGTTATTTTCAAATGTTTGGAACATTTTTCTGTCATTTTCCCTAATTTGTATTCGTTTTTTTTGGACAGAAGTAATTTATTTATTTTATTCATTTTAACAAATGCAGTTTGTTGCACTTCACCCATTAAAACAACCCAATATTTTCACCAAAAAAGAAGAAGCAGCATATCTGTTAAGGAACTATATATGTTAATTTTGAACCATTATTTGTTAAGTATTGGTAATTAAATTATTGCACCAAATTGGTCAAATATCATTTTACGTAGTGTAAGGGACATTGAATTGAACAGGAAAAAGAAGGAATTCTAGAAAGTTAAATTGCCCTAGCTAGTTTCCTGGGGTGGAAGCATATCAGAATCATTCATTGGTCAATATATATAGGTTTCAGAAAACTATTAAAAAATTATGCTATTTATAAATTATTAAAAATGAGATTTATTTTAATTATAACAACAGTATATTTGGTATAATTCAGTTGTATATCTTCTTTGTAACAAATTCTAATATTCAAAATAGAGGGACCAAGTAATAATCCATTTAAAATTTCGGGAATTAAAAGATTATTTGTAAAATTGAATACCAAATATATATATTTTTTAAAATTGTTTGTGCGGCACAAATAATTTTTTAGTTATATATAAAGATTTATGGAGGCATATATAATTGACTTGGTAATGCTTATCCACATATATGCGTCTTGCCGTGCTGTTTCTTCTCGAGGATTAGTTTTTGTAGTTACGAAAATGACATGCTTTCATAAACAAAAAAGAAGAAAAAAAGTGACATGCTAGCTCTATTTTTGGCTCAATATTAATTGTCGAGGGTTATCCTTTATTTATTTACTTTTATGTGATCAGGAATATCTTCTTTGAAAAAGAAAAAAAAAATTTTATATATATATATATATAGAACAAAAGTAAGGTCAAGTTGCTTGTATCAATAAGTTTAAATTTTCTACTTACAATTATTATTTTTTATTGTTAATTGCTAAAGTTCTTAAGTATATGCACTAATAAATTTAAACTTGAAAACTGTTGAAATATATTTCCCATGTGATCAAAACTGGACAGGATCAGTTTTTTCGACTACGGGAATAGTCAAATTGGTCATCTAATCGGTTCGGTCTAACTGGTTCAATATTTATTCTAATTTTAAAAATTCATATTTAATTCTACATATTTTTAAAAATTATAAATTAGGACTCTATGTAAAGCTTGAGATATCTACTTTCTAATATAAAAAGAATCATTTAAAAATGTTATTATTTGATCGTAAAAAATTATCAAATTCTAAAACTATTATCATTCAAATTCACCTCCTCACTGACTCAGTCCTGAGTTAGTCCGATTTAACTCTGATCTAACTCACTATCCAAACCGGTTTAGCAACCGGTCTAGGTTAATAAACTTGCATATTTCAGAGACGGCCAACGTGGCTTAGCACGAATTTGCATTTTGCAGTATAACTTGTCTTCATCAGTTTCGTTTGTAGCAGTTGAATAATTCTAAGGGTCTAGGTTAATGACGCCACACACACCGGTGAAAACATTTATCTGGATATCATTGACCATACATATCCCCCAGATAATAAAAAAAGGTGTAAATTTTTCCCGAATATTTTCGTTGCGGAGCAATATTGTTCCAGAAATTTTTTTAGATTTAATATTGTCTCAGAAATGTTAAAATAAAATAATATGTTGCCTTTTGCAGTTAGAAAGTTAATAGTCAACGTTAATTTTCTAATGATATATGGCAAAATTGTTATATTTTGAATTTCTAGAATAACATTGAACGTGTAAAAACTTTTAGGGTAACATTATTCATAGTAAAAACTTTCACGACAAATTTACACCTTAACCCTAACATTAAAAAAAAAAATTCACACCATACAAATCAAAACAATAATACATTCATTGTAGAGGGATCCGATTATATATTCAGCGATCAGTGCAAAATTTTCCAGCATTCCCTACTACAAAAATAGTTAAGTAGATAGTATAAAATTAAATTACAAGTTGTTAATTAGGTCGATAATATAATGCTAACGTAAATAGTTAATTAGATAGTAGACAATTAAATTACAAATTGAGTCGTGTTTAAGTGTGTGTTTGGATCCACTTTTTATCCAATATAAGCCCGATTTCAACCCAAAAAAGCCCAAAACAAAACGTGATCCGATTTGTTGTGTTTGGGAGAGCTTATTGAAAAATCTAAAAAGCCCAAAAACGCAGCTTATATTTTAAGCCCAAGATACCTACTTATTTTTGAAAAAAAGCTGGAGCGTTTTTTTTATCCCAGCTGGTCCGTGGGCCCCACCTGCGTATCTGATTAGACACTCCCCCGTCCGCATGTTTATCCCATTTCATTCCAGACCTTTTTTTTACGGAAAAAAAATAAATATTGACTATACCATTAAATTTTGAGTTAAGTTGCAAACATATTTAGTAAGTTTTTAATTAGGAATAATGTTGTCTTAATTTTTTTTTGGTTCAAAGTACCCTGAAAGTGTTAAAATAGAATAATATTATCCATTACCTTTAAAAATAGAATAATCTTCAACCCGTATAAATCACATTCGTGACATGATTAGAGATCGATTTGTACAGGACATGTGATCCAATTAGTTATGTAATATTTTTATGTGAAATTATGTATTTTGGCATCACATTTTCTAACTTCAATTTTTCCACTAATTTTTAATTTAAAAATTAAGAATTAAAAAATCACTTATTCAGATATCTTCCTGGGCCAGATGATATGTTACTGTTGGATATCACATATATGATCTATCTAAAATTTGAAGAATATACAAATGCCCTTCAAGTTTTTACTTTTAAAAATGCACTTATACAATCGCTAATCCAAACACATTTTGACTTATGAGAAATCACTTATTCAACCACTCATCCAAACATAAATCACATTATAAATATTGACTTATTTATTAAGTCATTTTTAATAAGCCCGAATTATATAAGTCATTTTTTCTACCGCTATCCCAAACACACCCTAAGTGGAATTAAACGCGGCTAAGTGATGACTCCGTAAATACGAGAAGTGACTTGACCGTGCCGTGATCATACAGTTAATTAGAGATGTAATCCCATGACTTGGTCGTATCATTAAATTACTGTGTTACCTACTCTAAACGAAACTTCACTCATACGTACATGCTCGTTTCAGAATAACCTAACCAAAGGAATATTATAGAGACCCAGCCAGAAGACATATTCAAAACAAACATTACTAATGAATTGGTGGACGTGGTTCTATGATTTAAAGTGCTCGTTTGAGATAGTTTATTTTTGGGTAATAAGTGCTTATAAATCGTGATTCATGATATACAAGGTAAGTATGTGAGATGAGTTTTGTCTCGACTTACGTAATAAATATTTATTTTCCAAGAATAAGCTATTCCAAACACTCACAAAATTTGAACTTTTCTCCACAGTGATATTTATTGCCGTAAATATTTTTATATTTTATTCATAAGATCAATATTTGGTTTAATGTGGGTAACCAAAACAACATCATTTATAATCAAATCTCACAGCTAATATATGAGTGTTATTGATGAGCGATATGTAAGTACTTGTTAAATGTTAAGGTATGCTTCGATTAGTATAAAGCCCCAGGACTCAATCCACCTCAACTTTTTGTTATATATATATGTATGTATGTATAAAAGGGTGTATTAATTCACCGTCTTCTTATTTTGAATCATTTAATAAAAATCAGAAAAGAAGTATACTGTCTCGGCTGTTCTTCGCTGGTATCCACAAAGAACCGTACACCTAAAGTGGAAGAACTTATAGTCGGTGTGATCACATGCATGCAAATTACTTGAAAGAAAGAAACAATCTACATATAAATAAAGATGGATATATACACACACACACACTAATTAAATAATTAATTAATTCATATGTATATATGCCATATGTGTATATCGAGTAATTAAGAAGAAGCTTCAAGAAGGGTCGTATATATATATACACTAATTAAATAATTAATTAATTCATATGTATATATGCCATATGTGTATATAGAGGAATTAAGAAGAAGCCTCAAGAAGGGTCGATGAGGGGTAAGACAGATTTGCATGTGCGTTCAACTACCAAACCGACACACAGTGGATTACAGGCCCGACGTTAGATATTAGATAAAGCTATATCCACTTGCACACTCAAAATTGAATCATTATCACAATTTTCGGTATTTTAATATAAGATCTAATTAATTTTTTTAAGAGAGATTAAAAGCATGTTTGTTTGAGCTTAAATTTGTTTATAAGTTGTTTTTTACGTAAATCGAGACACAACTCATCTCACATACTTACTTCGTATACCGTAAATCACTATTAAAAAGCAACTTATAAACAATCAAATCGTTCAAACAAACATACCCTTAGAAAACTAAATAAGTAACTTAATTATACCATACATTATATATTATTAGATTATATATATTAGCTTGATATAAAAATAAAAATAAAAATACTTTAAAATAATTTATTCAGTTTCCTTAATTTCTCAATAAAAAATCAATTGAATCTTATATTAAGGACGAGAGATAGTTTTATATTATGTACAACGCATCCAGGCCTCCTCCTCCTCCTCTTATCCTGCAAGCATCAGCATAGTTGAATTTACGAATATAAATCTGCATCCTATGGGCTGTAGATTATGTAACAACCTTTCTATTTTCTCTGGGTTCCTCATTGATTAATTACCTGTCCCTTTTTACGTTATAATTAATTAGCTATAAAAAAAAGTTTAAATCAAAATCAAGTTTTTTCAACTCCTCTTGTCTCTCTCTTCTTGTCTTTAATTTCTGAAGCAATTGCTTCATGAATTCTTATTCTTACATCATCAAAGCTTGCTTACACATTTTCTTATTATCAAATCAACAAAGTCTACTTGTTGTCATTAATTAATTTTGCCAAATATTGATTTTAGAAGAAATTACCTAAGTTTATTTTGAAATTCGGATGAAAACGGCAACATGTACCTATTAATTGCCAGATTCTTCAATCTGCAATTAATCCAAACTTGAGATCAAGTTCATCCAAATCTAAGCCCTTTCGCCTACAACTATATGTGCAAGTATGTCTAATTTTAACAAAACGAGCGAAAAATATTTAATTTGCTTTCAATTTTTAAAAGTAAAAAATTAATACTTTCTTTAATTCTTAAGCTTATCCTTATTTTAGTTTTAGTCTTGTAGAGGTAAAATGGTCAAATTTTTTATTCTGTTATAGGGATTAACGTTTTAAGCAAAATGAAATTGATGGATCCAAATCAAAATAAGGGCAAACTTGAGGAATAAAAGATTATATTAACCCAAAATAAAATCATAAGTTTTAAAAAATATATAAGGTATCTTAATAACTTTGACAAAATATAGAAAAATTTATATAATTTATTCAACGTTATCTATAATTTGAGTATTATATTTATATGTATAACTCTATCCTAATTTTAAATTTTTAATATTGATTAATTAAGAGAACAAAATACTTTGAGATAGAATTCTGCCAAAGAAAAGTGATACCGGAGCTAGTTTGTTGCTTGTTAAATCTAGACCCCTGAAAAAACCATGAGTATATCTCATTGTGATGAGCATTATATGAGTACTAAAACCTGTTCCCCAGCAGTATTATAACTCATTGTGTTTATGGGCAATTCACATTCTAACTCCCATGTTACTATTACTAGTAAAAGAGTAAATGCTGGTAAATCTTGACATGGAAGCAGCTAATTAAATTAGGAACACGTGAAAGTAAATTAATTGTATTGATGATGAACAAATTGGATTATAGTAGTATTATTACATGCAAAGTTGCAGACTAATAAACATGGAATTACGATTAACAAGTCCAAGATACCTCAAGATCTGTGTTCACACCCACTTTCTCATCACACCTTTCCCAAAGATGCTAATTTTTCACACTCAAATTAAGAATAAGACCAAATCAATATCATCACCTCATAGTAACCTTCCTTTTATTGATTATTATATTATATTGTTTTTGTATGTATATATCTGTTTCACCAAATCTAAGTCCCACACGGCATCGTCCCACGTCTTCGGTCAACAAAGCCCACCTCCTTCATCTCCTCTCCTCTTCATATATATACCTAAACTTCCCTACCTCTCTATCCTCTCTCATTCCTACATTTCATATACATATTCCATACACACACACACTAATATAATACACACCCTGATTTTTTCTTCATTTCGGATTCTGTAAGCTCTATATATATACAGCCAGAGGCATACTTAAATATGGGAAACTGTTGCAGAAAGCCGCCGTCGTCCATGGAGTGGGCCGGCGACGACTGGGGTTCGTTGAGGTCAAACAAGGTGTTTGATGAAGGCCTTGCTTGGAAGGAGGCGGCACCGGAGAAGAAGCGGCTTCTGGCCGGAGAGATGCGAGATTCGTCGCCGCCGTCTGATAATAATAATAATAATAATAATGGGAAAGTGACGATAAAGATTTCGAAGAAGGAGCTTGAAGAATTAATGGGAGTTTTGGGGAAGAATAAGGAGAGACAAGGATCATCAAGATCTTCTTCTGCAGAACAAGTTTTGGTTCGCTTGTTAAGAGCTAAAGATAATCATCATCATAGTGCTCACCATAGGCCTTGGAGGCCTGTTCTCCAGAGTATTCCTGAGCTTGATTAATTCCATTCTTTCTTTCATTAAATTAAAGTGCCTCCTTCTTTTTTGTTGTACAAAATTAGAGGCAAAATTAAAAATCATTAATAAATTAAATATCCCTTCATTTTTATTCATTGTTCTTACTTGTATTATTAACAGCTTTACTTTCATTGTGCGTTTTCGTGTGTCTGTCAATATTGGAACTTGAGAATGTGCAGTGGTGTGTATATATATATATTTCTTACCAGCTTTAATTACTTTGATTCATTCTTTTCGTTTATTACAAAAGGTCTTGATGTATTGGTACGAGGATATTCACATTTATATGTTAGTTAATTAGGTGCCATGTTAATTTCCTTCCGGGAGCCATGATTTTGACCAATCTGAATTACATCCTGAGTTCGATATTCACATACGTAATCTCCTTCTTACTACAATATTAATCTTATACTACTTCTAGTCCTTAGTGTAAACTAGATCTTACATTAATATCAGTAGATAATATTACTCCTTTTGGTCGTTTTTATAAGAACCTAAAATTTGAACTGTCCTATTTAATTTGAAGGAAAGATTTTCAATGGGATGGAGATGAAAATGAAAAGAGACAATGTTTGGTATGCTTGAGAAGAGAAATAAAAATAGTTTACTGAGTCATGTTCAGTGTGATAGGAATAAGAATGGAATTTGAGGGCAATTTTGGTTTTTTCACATCGGATTCCATTCTCTACAGTAGCTCTCTCCCTACTTGCGGCACCAGAATCATTTTGTGTCATAATCTTTTCCTCTTCTTTTCTTTCCATTTCTTGGTACCAGATAGGCCCAAGGTCTCCTCCTAAGTGAAAGGAGCCATCATGTTTGATGCATTATCAGAAATTAAACCTGAGTTTCTCTTCCAACTAGATTCAAATCTTGGTTCACTATATTATAAGAGATTAATTACTTTTGTTAGGCTCAACCCTCATGATTTGGGATGTTGCAGTGTTTTAGGGTGTGTTTGGTTTGAGGAGAGGGGGTAATTACAATTTTAAATGGGAAAAATCCAAAATTTATCCCCTCATTCTTTTAAATTTTGGATTCCCGTCTAAAATTTAAATAACTTCAATTCAAAAAGGTAATTTACCCCCCTCCCCTCCTCTCAAACCAAACACACCCTTAGGGTCTGTTTGGTGTGAGGGATTTGGAGGGGAGGGGAGGGAAAATTTTTATGAGTTAAATTTTAAAAGATTGAAAAAGTAGGGTAATAAAATTTTAATAAAGAGAATATATAAGATAAAAGAGTAAAAAAGGTAATTAAAAATGTTTAACCCCACTTCTCTAATTTTTTTTTAAATTCAACTCAAAAAATTTTTCCCTCCGCCTACTTTCCCTCCCCTCCCCTCACACCAAACAAGCCCTAAATTTAAAAAAAAAGTTAGAGAAGTGGAGTTAAAAATTTTTAATTAATTTTACTTACTCTTTTATCTTATATATTATTTTTATTAAAATTTTATTACCCCACTTTTTCAATCTTTTAAAATTCAACTCATAAAAATTTTCCTTCCATTCCCTTTCCCTCCAAATCCCTCACACCAAACAGACCCTTAGAGTATGAGGAATGGGCGATATTTTTAAGGGTCTTAAACTTGCTTGGGATTTTGGTTTCAAGAAGGTAATCCTACAATCAGATGCAAAGAATTTGATTGATCTTCTCAAAAATAACTCTAAGGATAAGATATGCAGCTTGGTGTTTATTGAAATATAAAGTATGACGATGTTTGATTGGGATCTCCAAATATCTCATATATCCAGAGAATAAAACAAAGTGGCAGATCACTTGGCAAAAAAGGTTTGACTTGCCTCACTTTTTTGGGGACATGTGTCCTGATTATCTTAAGACCTTAGTTCATAACGATTATTTGAACTCTAAACCCTAAAATTCCCCATTAGGCCAGTCTTCTTTAAATTTTAGGGCTTCGACTCTCTTGTACCCAAAAAAACAATTACATGGAAGCCCGATGCCAAGTTTCTTGGGCCTTACCAAGGATTTCAACTTCGGAGAGCAAATTAAAGAGGGCTTATTGAGACATTTTCTTGGGCCTATAACTCATATAGGTTTATGTAAGACCCAAATTTAAAAAAAGAATAACTATTATACGATCATAGGCCATCTTGAGCACATATGGCCCATTAAAAGGAAAAAGAAGCCCATTGCTTCATATAAATCCAGTTTGACAAAATCTCAGGGTTGTGGAACCCGGACCGAACCGGCTTATCTGGCCCGGAAACCGGTGAACCGGCCTGTAGACCGGTTCGGTCCGGGTTCCATTTTTAAAAAAAAATTTAATTTTTCCTTTAGAATTTTATACTATAAGCTTAAAATCTTTAATTTATCACTCGTTTGGTCCCGGTTTAACCCCCGTCTGACCTACTGACCCTTAACCCAGTACCCCGACCGGTTTAATACCCGATCCGGATTTTAATGCCTTACAAAATCTATAAATATGATTACATTTAATAGGAGGATACATGTGCCTAGTAAAAAAAATGAGTCTATTGAGTCTAATTTTTATTTTTTTACCGGCAAGAAAAATAAACTCCAATCATAAATGTAGAACTAAGACCAATAGGGGGTGGCATTTTTCATTGATGATTAAAGGTTGTTGATGACGGGACAAGAACCTCTCCACCTCCTTTATGACCACTTTCTCCGCTTCTTTTTATTTTCATTGTTAAATCAATTCTGAATGATTGAAATTTAATATCCAATAATAAATATTATAATATCAAATACTAAAAAATATATATAGATATCATTAAAATATGATCTAAATAGTTCATATCTTTATAATTTTATTAAGGTATTATATATATATATATATAATATTTATTTTTTATATGATATTAATCTTAAATATTTAGAATTGATTTAACAGTGAGGATAATGAAATTGAAATAGAGGGGAAGTGGACAATGTTAAAACTTAAAAGTGGAGAAGCTCTTTTTTTATATATTAATGACTTTTATGATTCAGTAACATAAAAGTTTTAAGCTAGGTGATTCATGACACTTGGGTGGGTAAGTTCAATAATGGCCTTTACTGGTCACTTAAATTATAATAAAATAAAATTGAAAATTAAGAGCAAATTCAAAGTTTAATTTCATTGCATTATCCGTTCAAATCTGGTTCCTTTTAAAGTCAAATTTCTTCAAATTAAAACACAGAGGGAGGGGGGGAGAGTAATGCTGGAAATACTAATACTGCTACACCCAAGGATGTTGAGCCCAGACCGGACCGGCTGGTCCGGCCCGGAAACCGGTGAACCGGTCCGGTTCTCGGTCCGGTCCGGGTTGACATTTAAAAAAAAATATTTTTCCTTTGGAATTTTATATTATAAGTCTAAAATTTTCAATTTCTCATCAGTTTGGCTCCGGTTTGGTCCCGGTTTGACTCACTGACCTTTAACCCAGTACCCCGACCGGTTCAATGCCCGATCCGAGTTTTAATACCTTGGCTACACCAGACCCCAAGCAGAATTTCATAAAGACAAGAAGAACTCATGCTAAAGGCAAGTGTATGTCAACCTCAGTCAGAGAGGGAAAAAAAAAAAAGGAAAGAGCTTGTGCTAACCATTAATAAATTGGGAGATATATATATATATATATATATATATATATATATATATATATATATATATATATATATATATATATATATATATATGCTTTACCTTAAATTTACGTAGTCTATCATAATAATGGAATCATGCTTTTGTAACCTTTAGAAAATTAATTAAGAATTGTATATCTGATTTTGAAGATAATGCTGTTGAGATTCTGCTTCCTCCTCCTTTAATTTCACATCCACCGCTTTTTTTTTTTTTTTGATAAAAGAAACAACAGTTATACTATTAAATCAATATCATGGGGTCCATAACCATTGTTCCTTTTTAATTAACAATGAGCCTTGCCGCCTAAAAGAACAATTGCAAATTCTCCAACGCATCAATGCATCATTTTAATGTAATTTTATGCCCAATACGTTCTTAGTATTCCATCTGGGTTTAGATGTAAGAATTATAAATAATTAAGCAACGTATATTAAAAAATAATTAAATTAGTTATTTGTAAAAAAAAATATGGGATAACTTCCTAAACTATCACTCATTTCAGTTATTTACATATTAAATTAAACTACCCTAATGGGTGCAATTAATAGGAGTATTTTGAAAATAATAATATGAAAAATAAAAAAAAAATTGAAGTCTTGTATTAGAAAAAAAGCACACAAACACATTAACTAACTCATATATTCAATGCAAAAATTCATGTATAGTTTTTATTTTTTTGAAATACTACATAAACAAATTCACTCATCATTTTTAAGAGAGAATTCTAGCATAATTAATGAATCACCCTGTGCTCTTAATTAGGTCAAGACTTCATGAGAAAACAACTTCTCCATTGACAAATGATTAGTAAAGTACTAGGAAATTTAATTGAGGCATGCATAAGCAGGACAAAATAGTCCAAAAGTGAAGTAACACGGTCCAATTTTGACCAAAAGAAAGTAACACAGTCCAATCAATACTTTGACTTCATGACACAATCTCATCATTGACGGAAAAAAATCAAGTATTAAAATTCGGATTGGGTATTGAACCGGTTGGGATACTGAGTTAAGGGTCAGTGGGTCAAATCAGAACAAAACGGATAAGAAATTGAAAATTTTAGACTTATAGTATGAAATTCTAAAAGAAAAATATAAATTTTTTTTTAAAAATTTGAACCTAGAACGGTTTACCGGTTTCTAAACCAAACCGGCCAATTCAGTCCAGTTGCATAACTTTGAAAAAAACTTCATCCCCGGCTTTGAATCTGGTAAAACTTGATTCTGACCCAAAAAATAATACTCCAAGTAACGTTAAAATTAGTCCTAACCTTGAGAATGAAACACTAATGTTAAAAGAAATCGGTCTAAAAGTAAAGTAAAAGTATAAAATTCAGAATAGTTGCTGTGAATTTATAGATTAAAATGTTCAAAAATTCATCTAGTGGTTTTGAAACATTCAAGTCCTAAATAAAAGTCGAGTTGTCTCAAAATTGAAGTCAAACCATATATAAGTTTACGTTTTTTTGTCATATATGAGTTTACATTATTTAATATTAAAATAAAACAATATCCTCGTGATAAAAAAAATTGTACATTTTATTGAAAATTAATTAATAAAACAAAAAACCAACATTACTTGATCTAGTATATGATATGGGAGAAGTGTGAGCCACAAGCAAGAGGATATTATGATATGCTAGAAACCAAAACATTGAGACACCAAAAACAAAAACATCACATTTTTCCATTAACGTGTGATTTACAGACACCTCTCATTTTTCCATATGGAGGGATATACTTTTAAAAATCATTCAAAGGAATTTATTCTCCACTTGTAACCCACTCCTCTCATTTTTTGAAAGGCACTTGCTCCGGTTTTTAATATACAGAGTAAGACATATTTAAGGAGTTGAAGTGTTGAACTTAATTCTAAATATAATATATATTTTTTATATTTGTCAATCATTTCCTAATTTACTCTTATTAATACTTCTCAACAATAATCAAGAAATGGAGGGAATAAGTGCCCGTTTGAATTGGAGGTGGAGAATCGTTAAGGGAATTAAGAAAGATGATTATAGTGTTTTGGAAAATATATGTCATATTAACTAACTCAACTAAATTTCTTAATATAATTAAATTAGATAAATACGTCTTATATTAAGGACTGGAGGTAGTATTTAAATGTGATCAAGAAACTTTTTTTAAACAATAAATTTTCTCATATTTAAATCCATATATGAAAAATAGATTAATAAAACCAGAAAAGCCAACTTAAAAACTATAACTATTTGTTTTAAATGGGATAATATTTTTTCCAATTTTTTCTTCTCCCGGTTTTTTTAATTTCTTTCCTCTCAATTTTTCAGATCTTTTATCAATAATTTAAGGAAAAATCTCCTAAAAAGAACTTTAAAAATATTAAAAAAATAAAAATATGTTCTTAATATTCATAATGTAAAAAATGTGTTAATATTCGATTCATCATTTTCAAAATTAAAAAGAAAAGACATAAATTTTCCTCTAAGTTTAAAATTAAAACCAAATATATAGGCGCGATTTCACAAGTTTTGATAAATGTTTTTACAAGTTTAGATAAGATTTTCACAAGTTTTCATAAGAATTTTACAAATTGCAAGTCAAAATTCATAAAGTCTGATAATAGTTTCACAAGTTCGGATAATGTTTTTACAGGTTTCCAAAATAATTTTACAACTTCCTTAAAGAATTTCACAAGTTGCAAGTTTTGATTCACAATATTTGATAAGGGTTTCACAAGTTCGGGTAAGATTTTCAGAAGTTCTCAAAAGAATTTCACAAGCTGCAAATTTTGATTTATAAGATTTGATAAATGTTTCATAAGTTGTAATAAAGTCTTTACAAGTTTGGACAAGGTTTTCATAAGTTTTCAAAAGAATTTCACAACTTCCTTAAAAAATTTCACAAGTTATAAATCAAAATTCACAATATATATTTGATAAGGGCTTGATAAATTCTTATAAAGGTTTTATAAGTGTAGATAAAGTTTTCACAATTAAGTTTGTCAAAGTGAAAATTAAACTCCGAGAAATAATTATGTCATTTTTTTTAATTCTAAAAAATACAAATTAATTCCTAACATCTATTCTTTAGCATTATGAATATTCAAAACATGTTTTTGTCTTTTGACATGTTTTTAGGGGATTTTCCCATAATTTAATGCATGTTTAATATTTAAAATTGACAACTATCATAAAACATCAAAAACAATGTCCCTGTCTCAACCCTCAACTAATATGAAACTACAGAGTATTATTTTTTATAATCTTTATATTTTAAATATAAATACACATTAAGTGATGATAATGGCAAGTGACAGTGGACAATAGAGCTGGTGGCCAGCCCGTCAAAATTGGTAGGCTTGGGCTGCCTAAACGCCAGCCTGTCAAGGTCCAACCCGTCCCGCTCAACCCTTAGGCTACAACAAGTTGCCCAATTTTTTTTTTTAGTTTTTTTTTTCAAATACCCTTATGACCTTATTGTCTTTTCTTTGATGCTGTATTTAATTAATTCCTCATATTTTTTATTTAACACTTATTTTTATATTATATTCTTTTGTTTTACTATTATTAAATTTAAAAGATATGGATTTATATGTTTTTGTTATGCGAGTAAATACAAAAAAGAAAAGTAAAAATGATATTGACTTCTTAACATAAATATATAAAAAAAAAGTGTGATATGAGTGGGTGAAAGAGAAAGGAAGTGAGAATTAAAAAAAAAAAGAGTGAAAAAATAAAAAAATAGCCCGGCTCATCGAGCCTACAGCCTGGATCGAATTCCCAGTACTAGCGGACAAGAATCTTCTAGAACTGCAAAGAGGGTAAGTGATTGTTTAAAATAGTAAATGAAGTTTTTGAAAATAGATTTTTAATCACAATCTATTGTATATAATATAAATATGTGAGAGGAGTGTTGTCACGACTTATATTTATAACAAATTTTGAAATCCTCGATCGTGATCCGAAACATACTTTAAGAATTTTGTCAAGTCAGCAAACGATGGTAGCATGTTTGAGATCACGATTTCTTAAAAAATTAAGGTATGTTTGGTTGAGCGATTCGATTGCTTATAAGTTGCTTTTTAATAGTGATTTACGGTATACGAAGTAAGTATGTGAGAGGAGTTGTGTCTCGATTTACGAGAAAAGCAACTTATAAGTTTTTATAAGTTGAAACAAACATGCTTTAAGTTCTTATTACGTAAGCCGAAATAAAACTCCTCTCATATATTTACCTTGTATACTGTGAATTACGATTTATAAATATTTATTACCCAAAAGTAAATTATTCCAAATGAACACGTACTATGAAGACTCGATCGGAAGCCGCAAATCGCCATTTATCATGCGAGTTACCGCCAAAACGGAAAACGAAGACGAAAAAGAAAACCCGTTCCCAAAAGGTCCGTTTCACTGTTTGACTTTCAAAAGCCTTGAAATGCGCACAACTCGTACGAGGCTCTGCGAACGTGTCACACACGAGAGCAAAATAATCGCTGGCATATGGCAACAAGTTTCTCTATCGCGGAAAGGTGTGTGTTGATGCGAGGAGGAATGCCTCTGTTGATTCCCCTCTCTCTCCATCTCTTCTGTGTTAAATATTTTTATTATTAAATCAATTTTTAATGATTAAAATTTAATATCATATAAGGATATTAATGTGATATTAATATAACATTAAATTTCGAGTATTAAAATTTTATCTAAAAGTGAACACATTCAATCAACAAAAAATGAAAAGAGATCAATGGAGGAGACGTTATTTTCCCGGTGTCGATGATGGCATTAATGCGGTAGCGCAGCTCCTATCTGAGTTCATTTTTCATGGTGGGGTCTACTCTCTCTGTGTCTCTCAATCTGTGCAGAGAGACAGCTACTACTGAGCCTGCCGTTGTCCCCACCAACTTTAAATTCTCTCATTCATGGCTTCTCCGTGCCTCGTTTCTTCTTTTCTTTCGTCCTCACTCACCCACCTCTTCTAACTCCTCTTCAATGCCTTTTACATTTGCACAGTTCTTTGTTTTTTGGTACCCACTCTTTGCCCTTGCATTAACTTGCTGAGTTGTTTGGTTTCCCCTTCTGGGTTTTGTAAAGGGGGTGGGCATGAAGGAAATGGTGCTTCTTAAGCTTCGTCTTCATCACTTCATTCTTCTACAGCTGTTTCTGCTGGCTACCAGTGAGTGCTTTACGCTTGATTGTTGAATTTGTTGCTTGGTCTTCTTTAAATTCTCGTGATCTGTAGGATTTATTAACTGTTGGACTCTCGTTGCGCTGCTGTACGTTGGCGAAAATTCAAGAGACGTGTTTTTGTTTTCGTTGGGAAAATTAGTCGATCTTTGTTTTTTATTTTTCTTAGAAGGACTCAGCATGAGTATGTGTTGGGAGATCATTCATGAAGTATCATTTACTTCGAGTTACTTGAAGTTGAACTCTACTCACTTGCATTTTTGAACCATTGTTTAATTTAATTTCTGGATTTAGCTTCTATGCTATCGTCTAATGTTGATTATGGTAAAGTGGGATTGTTAAGAAGAAAGCACAGTTAGGGTTTGGAACATCGTTTTCCCAACAGTAGAGAAAACCTCTTTGTCAATAGCTTCACCATATCAACATGTCAAGTGAGAAATGTTGCTGGCTGACGATATAGCTATCCATGTTCGCTTAATTTAAGTTGGAAACTAGCTTCCATTAAAGTAAGCTATGCGAATGAGCAACATTGTGAATGGGAGCTCTTAACAGGCTGTATTTACAGTGCTGAAAATTTGAAATTACCACCACTATCACATTTATAGGGGGCTTTCTCGATTTAGCCCTTGTTGTGGAGAATTTATATTCCAGAGTATCAGCCAAAACAATTTAATAAATTGCAGAGCCAGGCCCAGCAGTTTGAAAATTTAACATTGAATACCTGAGCGCACTCCCTTTCCTCCTAAACCTCTCTAGTAGATCAATTAGCGCCCCTGTTTTAATGGTGGCTTTTACCTATTATAGACTGTGAGCGTGAACAGTTTAGCCTTATCATTCGATGTGATTCTTGTCCTCTGCTTTAGCTTGGTGAGCTTTTCTATTGGCATTTTGTTTTCATAGATCTCATATCTAGAAAGATATTGTGTCAATTATATTTAAGCCTTGTGTTCTCTGCTGTTTGAAATATAAACTTGTCTATATATGTCTCTCATCCTGCCTTTGGAAGAGTTTGATTGGGTTGGCACTGGAGTGACACATGAACCATTGGAATAGTAAACCAAATCATTACATGGAAGGTTCTATCCGTGAGCAGTATTCACAAATGAGTTAATGACATATATTTATGCTGAAAAGATTAATAGCTATAATCAATTTAAGTGGAATTTGCTTGTCCCTTTGCCTCTAAGCTATATTCTGATGCCCTCTTGTTTGCAAAATCCATTATTTGATTCATGGCTTGTATTATTTTGTAACTTTAAGATGACAGCAAATAAACATGCATGACAGATAATTTTATGGTTCTATATAAGTTATTTTCCTTGCCAATTTGTCCTTGAGGATCCGGCAAAAATGAGATTTATTTTTCTTGCTCACGTGTTTGGTACAGGTGCCCATGAGCTGCATGACAGTATCTTAGATCGCCGTCAAGATCCTATAGAAATGGATAGCCATTTGGGTTCCATGATCCCTCAAATCCCACCTCTTGGTGCTCCACAACCTCTTCTTCCTCTTCTTGCACCTTCACCATTAGTTCCATTCACCAATACCTCTATCCCAAAATTATCAGGTTCTTTTCTAAATGCTGCAGTGGTATTTTGAATTTTAAGACTTGAATGGAAATATCTGTTACATCTTGCATTTGATCATCTCTCTCTTGGTGTCCTTATACGTGACTGTCTGTTACAGGGTTTTGCCCTTTGAACTTCACTGCTGCTGAAAGCTTGATGAGCATGACAGCAATTGATTGCTTCGAAAGTTTTGCACCATTGGCAGCTAATATAATATGTTGTCCCCAGCTGGAAGCCACTCTCTCTATTCTCATTGGGCAATCTAGCAAGCAAACAGACATGCTTGCCTTGAACAGGACTCTTGCTAACTATTGCCTATCAGATGCAAAACAGATTTTGATTGCCCAAGGTGCCATACATAGTCTGACGCAGATGTGTTCAATTCATTCTTTAAATCTCACAGAAGCATCTTGCCCGGTCAAAGATGTAAATGAGTTTCATGACATAGTGGATACTTCCAAGCTTCTTATTGCTTGTGAGAAAATTGATCCTATTAAAGAATGCTGTAATCAAATGTGTCAGAATGCTATATTAGATGCAGCTACAAAAATTGCATCAAAAGGTTCTGATCTCTTAGGCTTAGATGGGCCACATGTCCTACCTGAGCACTCAACTCGGATCAATGATTGTAGAAGTATTGTACTTCGGTGGGTTTCTAGCGAGCTTGATCCTTCTAATGCCAAGAAAATTCTCAGAGGAATATCTAATTGCAATGTCAACAAAGGTTAGTTAGAATAGAATGTTATATCATGTTGATACGTTAATTCGTTAAAGATTATATAGATTTTGAGTTGAGGGTGGATTCTCCAAACAAAAGATGTAATCACTTTGTGATTGGCTCTTTGAAAACCTATGAGTTCAGCTTTTAGAGAAAGATTGTTACTGGACAAAAATATGGTTAGAGTATTGTTTGGATGTCATCATGCACCCGTGCATGTGAATTGTTTCATTTCGGCTGATTGTCTTCTTTCTGCTCTGAGCATATATATAATGGTCATCATTTTGTGATTTTGGTTGATACTGGATGGCTTGTTAAATAGCTTCAATTAGTCTTATTGCTACTCTTAATGTCATTATGAGTCATAAATGCTACTACTATATGGAGAGTTTAGCCCCCTTTTAGTACTGAATTCCTTCACCTTGTACTGTCTTCCGCCTCAGTTTGCCCACTGGTTTTGCCTGATGTAAGGCATGTTGCCAAGGCTTGTGGAGATGGGATAAACAACAAGACGGCCTGCTGTGATGCCATGGAAGTATATGTGTCTCACTTGCAACGGCAGAGTTTCCTCACAAACTTACAAGCTCTGGATTGTGCAGAGACTTTGGCTATGAAACTACGGAAATCAAATATTACTGAAGATGTTTATAGTCTCTGTCATGTTAGTCTCAAGGATTTCTCCCTTCAAGGTTAGTTTTAATTCTCTAGTTCTGTTGACTGGCAAAACAGAAAGACTTAATTCTCGTGTGTGTGTATTAATCTACTCTTCCTATTTTTTCTCTTTTCAATTTTCATCCTACCAATTCGACATGATGTGGAAGTCAACCATGTGGATGTTTCAGTTAATTCTCAAGGTACCATTTTCAAATTACGATGCATTACAAACAAATCTTAGCATCTTGTTATTTGGGATGGCCATGGGTTTACCTAAACTCAATTCAAGATGCATGTTGTTCATTATTGTACAATTGTGTATAGAATTCTTCACTAATGTGACCTGCTTCCTTTTTTCTTCAGAGGCTGGTTGTCTGCTACCCAGTTTGCCTTCAGATTTAACATTAGATACGACTGGGATTAGCTTCAGTTGTGATCTAAATGACAATATTCCGGCACCTTGGCCTTCTACATCTCAAGTGGCAACTTCAGCATGCAATAAGAGTATGTTTAACATGTTGAAAGCATAGATAATTTTGAGTAGCATACCTTTTTTTGGTTGGTTTTATTGCAGAGAAGCATAGACATGGAGAAGTTTTCTTGGAGGAGTTCTAATTTTTTCACAACTTTGTGGTTCACAACTTTCTGGAATATTTTTAATATTCAATTATTTAATAACGTCCTGGAGGATCTCTAATTAGAACCGATTTTTTTCAATTTGTTTTATTTATTTTGTTAACTTCTAATTTTACTTTTTTGGATCTTCAGCTGTTAACATTCCTGCCCTTCCTGCAGCAGCAAATGGTCAAAGTTGTAAGTGCACCTTGTCAGTGAATTATTTATTCTGTAATCTAATGGAAGTCCTTAAACATTGCTTATCCTGAAGCATATGCTTGTTTGAAGTCCTGAGCATTTAAAATAATCTTTTGTAATCAGTTATATAATATATAAGCCTTAAAGAAAACATAGAGTAGATTGGGATTTAAGCTGGCTTGGTCACAGTGGTCTAAATTCACAATTTGGTCCCTGGAAGATGGCACTAATTTGAATTTTGTCCGTGAAACGATGATGTACTAACTAGTCCTTGATTTCCTTGATTTTGAGGTCAATAATCTTTTGGTGAGTTAACAAAATGACTAAATCGAACCCTAGCAACTCAATTACACATTTTTTTTCAGGAACTAAACTGACATAAGTGATTATTAAGGGTCAAAACAGTGAATTTAGCCTTTTTATTAAAACCAGATCTTTGATACAGATAGATTTTGGTGGTCTTGTCTTTTCCATGCACGCTTGACTTGTTTTTGTGTTTTCACAGGCCTCCAAAGTGATTATGTGCTGTTTCCTTTGCTTTTCGCATTCTCCCTGCTCCTTATGACACGTGGCTAATTTCAAGGGCTTCCTTGTTAAATGCAACCTTCTTAGTCCTTTTTCAAGTACAGTTATTTGTGGGTGAGTGTTAATCCAAAGGTTAATGGTCATCCAACTCTGACAGGTTTTGGTTGTAGAAAATTAGTCTTGCTGGGGAGAGAGATCTGTTTCTGATATTATTAATTCATGATTCTTGCATGCTTGTGTAATAAAATTGTGTATAGGAAACTTAGGGAATTATAGGTTATACAGTAACTAGTTGAGATTGAGACGCAAACCTGTATTGCAGTGGAATATGGTTTTGTAACCATCTACTAAGTATTATTGCCATCTTGTGAAGTGCAATATCTCAATGAGATTACAAATTGATAAATCTTCCTGAATTTGATCTAATCCCTCTGAGGAGACATGAGATGGTTAAAGTTACCAAAGTGTATTTGGTTATTGAAGCGGGACCATCTTCATTTATGCATTCAGAGATAATGACAGCAGAATGTGAGTGACTATGCATATGGTCCACTTATCATATTACACTCATTTACTATTTTTCTCTCACTACTCTCTCTCTCTCTCTCTCTCTGTGAATGCATAGACTAGAAGTGTTGTACGATTTTGTTCAGGTTCAATTCGATCTTCAAAGTGCACTCTCCCTCGTTGGCTCAATGCATTTAAGTTTCTATTTAAAGTGTTACCTATAGAAAGAAACTTGTGTTTTAAGGATTAAGGATTGTTTGTGGATAAGTGTGAATCTGTTTTATTGGAGAAATCTCCTTCATGCGTTAGTCAAGGGAGTTTCTTGGAGGAGTTAGTTGGCCAATCAAATACGTTTGTGAAATTGTGGATAGCTACACTGAATTAAAAGGGTCTATCTGTCTCCAGCTACTGATGTACGCATTTAATGCAGGCTAAGTGGTCATTGGGTGTGTTTGGAGAGACTTTATTTCGGTTGTCATTTTACAAAACACAACTGTTGAATTTGTAATTCAAATTCGTTTCTTTCTTTTTTAGGTCATGTATTCATTTCATGATTTTAGGATTCAAGTCTTGCCTTCACACACACGCAAGAGAGCATTAGCATGTTCAGGCCATAAAAAGGTTCAGCATTTGATACTTTACTTTCATGCAATGATGCTTGCTAGACTTCTTGGATCTGACCAATCTACACAAGTAATTGAAGACAATTCACTTGAGTAAGATAAAGGGACTAAAGTAACGATGAAGCCTTACTATCACAAATTTTGGGGTTTAAACCTATAAATCAAATCTCATCACAAGTCATGCAGCATATTTAATAAACTAGCATGATAATGAAAATTAAGTGCAGGAGATTAATTTCCATGTCTTTCATATGAACAAAAAAGTGGGGGATAGTCACACCCTCTTGTTTCAATTACATACCAAACTGAAAATTCTAGTTCATAAGTTTCTGATTTTCTCTAAATTCTTACAGGACATTACTACAAGAAGTTTTTTCTTGACATGGACTCTAAAAGGTTAAAGAAAAAGTGCGCATCAACATGTGTTTGCCCACACTGAAGCATGTACACATTATATTTCATAAATTACAATAAACACGTGTTTTCATTTAGAAAGGTGCTTATATTTAGAGTCGGATGGTACCACAAATAAGACTGTCTTTAATTGAAAGATACATGTTTTTAACAAAAAAAGAAAATTACAAGAAGTTTGTGATGGCATATCAGTTGAACAGAGAAGGAAGGCTTGAAACACAGGCTTGTCTTCCTCTTCCTGCACACAATCGTTTCCATGATTTCAAGTGACACACAATTCTCTTCCTTATCTTCTTCATTCTACTACCAATCTTGACTTTGATCTTTGAGATTCTGATTCCCAAACATGACGAACTCTTTCTCTGAGAATCTGCTTTCTCCAACACTTTGTATATTAAGAACTGTGCTCTTCTGTGGATTCTCTCTTCTGGGTCTTCCTTCTCCATCTTTGAACAAGCCATTGACTTCTTTAGTAAAATGGCCATATTCTGATAAACACACAGGAAGATGATGTGAGAATGTACAAATGAATACCAGTTTGAAAGTAATATTTATAGTAGAGCATGAGCTCTCTTTCATTGTTATGCAATAAAATATTATTATGCTAAATGTATATTTAGTTTATCCCTGATATGAAAATTAAACACTTGCACCAAATAGAAACTTCCTTAGCAAACATAGGCTTGTGTCATATTTTCTATTTGCTCAGAAGAGCCTATACGACAGGTACAAGTTTTCATAAGAAATATCCTTAGAAACTCCCTGCTAAATGTATATTTAATTTGGAAAAAGCATCAAGTCTCTCCCGAGGAAGGAATATAATCGTTAAAAAGTCTTATAATAAGTGAGCAACATTACCCCTTTTTATTTTTTTATTTTTTATATTATCATTCGGTAATCAGTTCGGGATTCATAGCTGCCTGTCCCAACTCAAGTCTCTCCTCTGAAACTCAAACTCAAGACCCAGAGGGATATAACAGGACCTTACACTACTAGACCAACTTTTTGTTGGTGAACCTGTTATTATTCTGAATATCAAACTTTGTCATTGCATGTTGCTAGCTTATTATGATATTTTTTAGTGATTATATTCCTTCTTCTTTGAAGCCTTATAGTGAGTTTCCCATTTAATTTTGGGGTGAATTGTCCAAGACAGTGACCAGTTTGCGTAAGCTTTGATTGAGAAACTGTCTCAGGCAAGCATTTACGTCCACAAACTTAGGATCCCATAATTTTTTTTGGTTAGATTAGAGCATCATGCACGCGAGGTGGCTTCAAATAAAAGGGATTATTATATGTACAATATTGATAAACTTTGGTCCGTTGACCCAATAATTGCAGTTTATTCACTGTATTTCCTTATTTTATGAACAATTGGCATGAAGGGTGGTATGCAAAGGTGGCTGACGTGAGCCAACGATTTTATAGTTTAGTCACACGAAAAATCTTTTATAAATGAGGTCGCAAGTTCCTTCCCGTTTGTAACTTTAAACTGTTAATGTGTGTGTTTGGAATAGCGGTAGGAAAAATGACTTATTGTGATTCTGACTTATTAAAAATGACTTAAAAGAAAAGTGAATTTTTGATTCGTGATTTATGTTTGGATGAGCGATTGAAAACGTGCTTTTTCATAAGTCAAAACATGTTTGGATTAGCGATTGTATAAGTGCGTTTTTAAAAATAAAAAGTTGAAGGGCATTTGTATATTCTTCAAATTTTAGATAGATCATATATGCGATATCCAACAGTAACATATCATCTGGGCCTGGAAGATATCTAAAATGCAAACTTGTAAATCGTAAAATGAAGTCCAAACTAGGAATGAAATTTCAGAAATTATAACAGCATAAACACATTGTGATTCACTCTATTATGCCACTAGAGCAAATAATTCCCAATCTAGAATTTCAATGGCCACAATTGTAGTACGAAGTCCAAACGTAGGTAACGTTGAGCTCAAAAAACCAAATAACTTGGGAAATTACATAATTTCACAAAAAACTATTACATAACTAATTGGGATCATAAATTCCGTACAAGTTGTTGTGTAATCATGTCACGAATGCGATTCATTCTGGTTGAAGACGTCGCAGCAACATTAGACGAGGAAGCCGCATCGTCTACAGTATTATCATCTTCCTGAGCTACATTGGCACTTTTTGCTTCGCCAAAATCAACATCACTCTGAGAATTTCTCCTAATAAAGTTATGAATGGCCATAGTTGCCACAACTAAGCGGACTTGCGTTGGGTAGGAGTATTTGCGCATTTTTTGCAATAATTCGAATCTATTCTTCCACACACCAAAAGTCCTTTCAATAGTTGACCGCAAACTTGAATGATAGTAATTGAAGGTCTCTTTAGCATTTGCCAAACTAGGACGACTCTAAAATTCTGCCAGGTGATAACGGTTACATCTGTAGGGACCAAGATACCCAACTGGTGTGGGATATCTAGCGTCGACTAAGTAATATTTGCTTAATGAATGTCTCAAATCATTTTGAAGGTGTTAGATTAAGCAAAGTGCGCACAGAAAGTAATTATACTGAATGGGCTTAAAATATACCTGCAGGTGGATGAGGGAAATTCTGAGTTGGATTTGAGACAGCAGCTTCAAACACACGAGCGTCATGTGAAGATCCTTCCCAACCCGCCAACACGAACGTAAAACACATATCCCAATCGCATACAGCCATTACGTTCTGTGTTGTATAACCTTTTCTCCCGATATATCTTTCCCGGTTGGGACCAGTGATCACACACTTGATGTGAGTTCCATCTATGGCTCCAATGGCATCCTTAAAGTAGGGATAATAGCGAGGATCGTGGAGGATTTTTGGGTGGCATCCTTTGAATTCGGGATCAGAGGGTTTGATATATTCTCAAGCTAGGCTAAAACAAGCCTCTAGTACCAAGTGCAATAGCCAACTGACAGTTTCCCCTGAATGTTGAAACAACTCTTGGACCATCCTATTACCGACGCCATGGCCAACTGTGAGCAAAAACATCGCAACCATTTCTTCGACCCCGACATTCTTAGAATGTTGTAACCCATGTTCGACCAATTTACTGCACAACCGGTAGAATACATGTTTTTCAACTCTAAACATGTCATGACATTGTGATTCATGCTCAGCCAAAATATCTTGGACAAATAAATGACCGGGTCGTGAACCCGTTTTACGAGGTTCTTTACACATGAAAGGAATCCAATATTGACACTCTAACGCAGCTACTTGTTCATACTCTGTTATCTCTTCATCGATAAGAGCTAGTATCTGAGAGTCGTCGTCTTCTTCCTCCATCCAATTTTCCATTGCAGCTGTAACCTGTGCATTGGTTGCAAACGTATATAACATAAACATAATTCATAAAACGAACGTTGGATTAAAATATACATAATATATATCCGAAATTAGCATTGTTGGTCGAGTAAAAACAAAAGACGAAGCATGCATACAATAAACACTAAACTATTTAGCCATAAAGTTCAATGCAAGGGTCGTTAACAATAATCAAAATACGAAGCATGCATATCGATAGTTAAGAACATAATTCGTAGCGACTCAATCAAGGGTCGCAACCATATAACGCAGCCACGCAATCACGCTATCCTTCTTCCGCTTAACAAGTGAGAAAAACGTGTCCCGACTAGTCTTGTCCATGATGACCTTGAAGCTGCGGATTTGAAAGTCCTCATCTTCTTGTACTTCATCCAACTCAAGCAAGGTTGCAATAGCGGCATCAACACTCCTTGCTTGAATCTCGCTGATGGTTGTAGATCTACTCTTCGATGCTTTTGCCATGACACTAACCGCATCCGCAATCTGCTTTGCCGCTGGGATCTTCTGCTTCTTTTTCTTCTCGAAGAGATCAAATCGTTTCCGCTTTCCCTGACTTCTGGAATTAGTTGCACCAGATGATGCGCCTGGACCAGAGGGAGGGGTTTGGGAGGATAAACCGACGCTCGCTAGCTCATCTGTCACTCCTGTGCTAAGTGCTGGGTCAACTCCAAAATTCTCGTCCTCACTGTCCCCTGAACCTTCCTCCTCGACCATAGTAGGTCGGTACACATCCTCTTCCTCTGCATCCTGTGTCTGTGTCTGTATGAACGACGGATTCAATTCATCCTCTCCTGTTACCACGGCATCCTTGAATATAAGCCTCAATTCTCTTTCGTTCCTGAGGGCTGAACGGCGAAACTTTCTATACGCCAAATTCTCCTGCATACAGACAAGTAACAAAGCCATTAACTATATTACAAAAGGTGATTGAGGCTACTGAATTATAAGTTTCAGTAGGAATCACTAACCTGACATTTGCGCTGCCACCACTCGGCCGAAGCAATGACATTTCCGGTTCCAGGCTCTCGGCCCATACCGGTCTCTTTTATTAACGCATCCCAAGTCCTTAAATCCTTCCTTAACATATCAAACTTATTTTTTAACTGTTTCTTGTCATACGCTTTCCCAGTTTTCTCGTTGAATGTAGCCATAATAGCTTCCCAACCATCCTTTGAAAAATACAACCCCCGTCGTTCTTTTTTTAAGATTTGGTCAACCATGGCGTAGACAAATATCTCAGTGGACGCATCATCCCATAACGCTCTATCATTCATCTTTCTATGGAAAAGTTTAACTTTACATAAATGTTTATGACATATAGAAGAATCAATATCATGCAACTTTAGCCAACATAACTATATAATTCTGCAAAATACTCATTTCCCTTTTTCTTAAACATAAAGATAATGCATGTTTATATCCTAACCAGCTCCCCTAAACTAGTTAATTACTTACCCATTTCCAAACTGCTGCACCCATGAAACTTTAATTGCTAGCTAATTCTTTGACAGCAAATAGTTAACTAAGCATGATTGTGATGTGTTTGTGTGTGTAACCAAACACCTAACCCCCATTAAAAGTCAAATGTTTTTACAATTACTGTGAGCCAGGGGCAACGAGGAAGAAATATAAATAATGACTAAAATTTTGAAATTTGTAAACAGTATGCAATAACAATATCAGTATAAAAGAATTAAAACCACTTAATAGACTTATCCATGATAGAAAAGAGACAGACTGAACATATAAAACCTATCATAGATAATAAAACATTTCTAAATGTTTCACAAACCAAACCGTAATTAATTAATACACTTGTGCCTTAAGCTCCAAAAAATCCAGAATATAGCATTCAATCATAAGCTTAAAAAATGAATCTATCTTCCACGTGATACCAAACCACATTTTCAACATTAGAAAATATCAAATCATGCATATGTGGTTCCGCAAGAATCATTTTAAGAAAACTTGAAAGACCTTTGGCCCTCTACTGACCCATAACTAACAACATTAATCAAAATATGAGCCAATCAAAGTTTATGAAAGGCACCTTCATTTGTTACATGATCCCCCGTGCCTGAGTCGTTTTCTATCATAAGCTTTGAAATTTGCATTTATTTTTTTTTCCTACAACTTTATTTTTAGAGGCGCCATGTAATGACATATGTAAGACAGACTAATCGTCCACACTTTTCTTCCCCCCACTTTTTGTGTCATTTCACAAAGTGCATACTGCAGATCCATACGCATATAAGTGGAACGTCCATCGAATTCAAATAAAGGAATGGACACTAATGAATAGTTTCTTCTTGATTCTGTTCTTGACAAAGTAACTACATAATACTACAATGTATTTGCAAGAGCCGAAATGGGAAAGGGCTTACTTTACTCTGCATGCTTTTATGAGGAATATGATTGTCAGTTTGTTGAATGGAGTAAGAACAGAGCTAAAAGTTCAGGACAAAGAAGGTTGCTATTATTAGGTACATGCTGCCTCAGTGCCTCCTTGAGCTCGAAATTGTTTTGTGTAGTTGATTAGCAAGAGACAAAATTGAAAATTCCCTTCACTCCATGAATTTGTAAACAAGTGATGACTATGATCATTTACTCGTTTTTACTTTTTTTTTTAAATCAAAATTCGTTCGTTTTTATGAATTTGTGTATGGTCAACTGATTTAACCAGGGGTAAGAAAAACAAACCATGAATAGCCTACAATGACTTATTTTTTGGATAAAACAATCAATGCCTGCCTTCTTTATCTAATTCCGTTTTCTCATTCAATGTTGAAGGCTAGGACATTATAGAATCATCTTATTCATAAATTTTACAGCTACTTCTCTCAAAATTTTTACCAAGAAATCAATCGGCAACATGTCTCAATTTTCTAGTCAAGAGTTTCTATATAAATTTGGCCTAACAAAAGCTGACTCCAAGCCACACTGTATTATCTCAATGCAACAGAGTTCACCCACAAGCAAAAGCAAAACAGAGCCACGACATCTCAATGCAACAGAGTTCACCCACAAGCAAAACCAAAACAGAGCCACGACGTATAACAGTAGCTGCCAAAAAAAAACCAGATAGAGAGACACCGAACGAAAGGCACGATTCAAAACTCAAAACCCATCTAAAATGCAACTTGTGAAGCTTACCTTGCAAATGGAGGGAGGACCGACAGCAGTGCGCACAGCGGACTCGCCGACGGACGACCGGAGGACAACTTTGCAACACTAGACTCTACACTGCCCAAAATTGCCAACAAACAACAGATCCACCACCGTGGACTGCTCAAAATGGCTGAACTAACACCGTAAGACACTGTCGAAGCTCACCTCCACCAACGGTCCGGCTTAGATTGCAAATCGGAAGATTCTCGGAACTCGAACGACCAGCCACACCACCGCAACCACTAGACTCGGCTTCAACTGCTCCAACACCACGGCTTCACCATTTTCCGGCCGTCGAGCGAGAGAGGGACGAGCTTTGGAGATCCAGTCAAAAATGGTGGACGAGCTTTGGAGATCCGGTAATGGTGATGTGCTTCGGTCGAAAGTGAAGACAGTGGGAAAAAAATAATGCAATTCGTACATATGCATTGTCAGGCCATTAATGCCCATAATAACGGTTACACCAAAACACATTTGCAAAAAGCTTCTCATCCGAGCTTATTGAAATCGGGCTCCATTCGGGCTTTTTTTTTTTCAAAACGCTGAACCAAACATCACCAAAATGTAACCCATTTATATTTGGGCTTTTTGTTCCCAAAACCGGCTTATTGGACCAAAAAAGCAATCCCAAACACTCACAATATCTACAACTCTAATTTTTTTTAAACAAAAAGATACCATTTTGGTCATATTTATAAGCCATTTTTGAATGAGGAAAAAATTTGGTTCTTATTATAAGATCACTTTCAGGGTAATAAATGTGATTTTTACAATTTTACCCCTATTAATTGCTATAAACAAAAAAAAATTTATTTATATTAACTATTGAAACTATTCATAAATGAGGGTAAAATAAAAATTTAGCTCATAATTAATGAGTTAATTAACCCCTTTAGTATATAAGAGTTATTTAATTGTGGCATGAATGGCGCAGCAATTTGTATAATATACTCCCTCCATCATTATATATAAAGTCCTTTCAAATAAATTGAAACAGTTAAAAATAATATGTTAATAATATAATTTTTTTTCTAAAAAAACCCCTATTTATGAATGAGTAAAAGAGGGTAAAAATGAGAAAAGGATGAAAGAGAATATATGGTAAATAAATGATGTAAGAGTAATTAAGAGTAAAATGGATAAAAATGTATTTATTATTAAAATAAACTCAAAAAAAATCTTATAAAAAAAGATAAACCCATTAAAAAAAAGAGAGGATATTATATATAGGGACTTATCAACCACACAGCGGGAAGCATTCATCTGAGGTCATTTTGGTAACCACATTCTTGAAAGGGCAGCTCTGACGTCAAATAATTGCTTAGATGTATACATTTGTTTGGTGGGAGGAATATTTTTTTCCCCCTGTTCTGAGGTCGGAGAAATAGTTAATGCCTACTTTTCTTTGAAAAAAAATAAAAACATAATTATTTTGAATACATTCTAATTATTTACACCAAAAAAAAAAATCATCAGTTTACATTTTGACCCTTGAAATTATTGAAATTTGTTGAACACCTATTTTTTAATCGTCATCGGAATTAGTTTCATGTAGATTGAACAAATAATTTATCTTAAATAAATATTTTTTTCGTTAAATAAGGAGAATTCAGGTCATACTTATAGATGATTACATATTCATAAATTGAATAAATATTCATTGTTTTTTTTTTAATATGTGTTATTCCCAACTGTTAATTTTGATTTAGTGCCCGTTTGGATTAGCGGTGGAGAAGTGGCTTTTTTTTCCAGCTAACTTTTAAAAAAGTAAGGTAGGATTAAAAGTGAAAATGTAAATGTGATTTGTGTTTGGATTAGCGGTGGCAGAAGTGACTTTTTTTTCTAACGTTAAACCTGTTTGGATTAGAGTTTGAAAAGCCCGTTTAGATGCAAAATAACTGAAAAGGGCATGGATGCTATTGAATATTACATACATATGATATAAGAATATTTTGATTTTTGCAAGTGTGTCTCTGTTTTTTTAAATTATTGTCTGCAAAGAAATTACTGAAAATCATTCTGGTTTTCTTCATTCTTTTTTAGTAAATATTTTGATTTTTGCAAGTGTGTTTGTGTCTTTTTAAATTATTGTCTGCAAGAAAATTACTTGCTGCTCAGGTCTGTATATATATACTTGAAGTGAGGAAAATAAACAAAATTTAATTGGAGATTTTGGAGGGTCAAAATTAATATGTTGATGTCTGGGGAAAATTACAGAAAAGTCCCCATATTGTTGTGAAAATTACAAAGAATGAAGGAGAAGGGACAGAGAAAAGTACATAAAAGTACCCCATAATTTCAGAATTTTCAGTTCAGACCATCAACATTTCAAAAGTTTCATTTAAGTCCCTCCAGAGAAGTTTTCATTTTTTCACTGAAGTCCCTGGTCAAAACGCACGTTTTGACCAGGGTTACTATTCATTTTCTTCTTCAGCCAGACAGACCCGAGAGCATCTGGAGATCATCAGCGAATCATCGATCATCATCAGACCTCATCCTTCCTCTCCTTCTCGTCGCCGGCGGCGAGCTTCACTCTCATCACCATTGCCGCCGGCGACCACCTTGAACCAGAGCAGAGGCGAGCTTCCTTCACCGTCCGCCACTCACAGATCCAAGAGCAGAGACTGGAGATTGAGAGCTTGGACAGGGGTCTGGAGCTGAGGGCAGCTGAGGCGAGAGCACCACTTGAGAGGAGAGGAAAGAGACCGACAACACACTACCACCATGCGTTAATGGCTCCAACGGTCGACTGTGGTCAGGATGTTCATTGCAACGGTTTTCTGAATGATGGGAAGAGAGAGAAGTGCAGTGGTTGGAAAAGCTACTTGAATGAGCTTCGAAAAAAAGCAACGGTGATGAAATAAGTGATGCGAAAACAAAAGCCTTGCCAAACGGTATATTGTGGACAATGGGCTTTTTTTTTAGTGGAACGCGCGGTAGAGGCGATGTGCCGCTTTGCCAAACAGACCCTTAATTGAGACTCGTCACTCCTCTCTCAAGTGTCAAATCTGATAATTACTCCACGGCCCATAAAAGTGCCCTTCTAGAGTTAGCATGGAGAGATTTATCAAAGTGTGTCGCCTACTAATATTATAGGAGGCCCTCTTGTCCTTCGTACTCTTATAAGATATATTTAAGAAGTTGATCTTATTTCTTAATATAAAACATTGTTTTTATATTTATCAATTTTTTTTTAATTTACCCATATTGATACTTCTTCAATAATAATTAAGGAGGTAAATGAAAGAGAGAATCGAGAAAGATAACTATGATATTTTAAAAAATACATTGTATTAACTAAGCCAGCTAACTTTTTTAATTTAATTAAATTAGATAAATATATATTATATTAAGGACAAGAGGGAGTAATATATATTGAAACCTTTGCAAATATAAATGATAAGAGACATAAACGGGGCAAAAGGGAAAAAAATTATTCCCAAAATGTGGACTTATGGGCAAAATTAATGTAATCATCGTCAGAATTCGTAATAGGTTCCTTCTTCAACCGTTGCTTGCTAACTTTATAAATTTAATTTAATACTAGAATTACAAGTTACACTCTGCTCTACCATGGGCCCATAAATTTGACAATTCTATTTGGGAAGAACATTTGCGCTACATTAGTTGGAAAAACCAATGGGAGTTTGTCTAAATGGTAAGCGGTTTGGATTCACTTAAGCAATGTCTCGAGTTCGAGCCTTATATATGTAAAAAATTCTTATTGGGATATTCTCCCACCATAGCCAAGTGCGCGATGCAGGTCGGATCCGGATGTAGTCAGGTAAAGCTCCGGTGAACCGGGTGGGCAAAAAAAAAAAAAAAAACATTTGCGCTACGTTGCTTTCTTCCCATCAAGGATGCTTGAATGCTCCAGCCAAAACCTTGGCCCAATGATATCACAGTGTTCTACAATGACTTTTCTATGACTCTCACAAGACTTTTCATTCTCTTGATGTTTAAGAAACTTGCCTTCCTCGTTCCAGAAAACTGAGGATCCTTGTCTGAACATGACAGGCAAACTAGCATAGTCAATTTCCAATTCCTCAACTCTTCTCTGTAACTGAGCTCCCTTCAAACTATTCTGGGCTTCTTTCTTGCTCTTCCCCAAAGACACAAGTTTCCAGAAACAAGAGTTGTACTGATTGTTGATGTGGCAGTCCACTTGCCTCCATGAAAGATAGTCACAAAGAATCTCTCTTGATGGATAGCACACTGCTCTTCCATCAAAAGAAGGAGGGTAATTCAATTCTTTTTCCCTGAAAAAGTCTCCCCACTTCATTACATACACAGATGTGAAGAACGAAACTATAGCAGAAACAATTCTACTGGCTCTCGTTTGATATATACTTTGTTTACAAATAAAGCTATACTCATCACTAACCCCATAAGCAAATACAACATCCGGCTGAAACTCTTCTAACACAGCCATTGCACAGAAGTTCATTAAGTTCAGAGCTCTCTCATCATTCGGCTTGACGAATTCATGTGCTTCAGAGAACTTGTGGAAATGGCATCCATCAATTCTGACCACAATCCAAGTGGATGGCATCAACGTAGTCTCAAATTCAAAGGACTTAACATACTCTGACTTTACATTATCAATCTCCTCCACAAACCCACCAAGCTCCTTTACTAAAGTACTTTTATCATTCCAAAATTTTTTACTAGCTATCTTCTTCGAATGCACAGTAATTATCTTTCTCCTTAGCCTCTTGATAGGATCACCATTCTCCTTGTACTTCACAATATCTTCCACTGCAGTTTTTGCAATAAATGAGCCTTGGCGAAATATAGGCTCAAGGGAAGTATAGTTTAGATTGAACTCCTCAAACAAAAGATCATTTTTGTCACGTTTCTCAGCACCCTCCAAGAAATGTTGTGCCTCCTTTTCAGTCATTCCTCGTTTAACAAGACGCCAAAAGCATTGATCATACTGATTCATAACATGACAGATATTTTGCCTCCACAAAAGAAATGCTTGAAGGACTTCAATAGATGCACAGCTTATAACCTTTCCATAGAAGGAAGGAGGGTGCTTTAAGTCCCGTTCGGGGAAGAACTCACTCCACTTACTTACATACAAGGATGCAAAGAAAGATGTGATTATGGATAAAACCTTACTAGCTCGCCTTTCATAGAATTTGGAGCTCTTTTTGAAGACAAAAATGAACTCATCACTGAACCCATATGCTAGAACAATGTCTGCATACTCTTGAAGCACCGACGCAGCACAGGAATTCATCAATTGCAGAGCTTTCTCATCACATGGTTTCTCAAAAGCATGAATTTTGGAAAGACTTCCAAAGTTACGACCATTGATCCAAACAACAATCATATTAGGAAACATCACCTCATCCTCAACCTCAAATGACTTCACATACACATATTTACTGTTTGCCATTAAACAGAATGATTTCTTTCTTCACTCAAAACAGTTATCAAACACCTTATGGACGATACAACTCGAAAGGGGGCAAGAATGCCTGGGATATATCTTAATCTTGTAAATTACCGAAAAACAAATAAATTTCAGAAAATAGCATTGATTTGAGCTTCAATACATGGGTGAGGCTGAACCGCTGAAAAAATGAAGATAAACACCAATAATTAATTTGAGCATTAATAGCGAGCAATGTCGAGCAGGAACAACAGCAACGACGACGGTGAGATTGAAGAGATACGCCGCTCACAACGGTGGGACGTGCGGAGACAGAGAAGGAGGCGAGAAGAGCTGCGACTGAAGACGAGGTCGCTGGAGACAGAGAGGATGGCAGTGAAGCTGAGGTTAGGTTAAGGTGAGAGTGGGTGCCGGAGGTCGCCTGATCAGTTCGCGGGGGAGACAACGACTGGGGTCAGTAAATTCAAGTTTAGCATTTTTTTTTAAATTGGCCCCATTTCATCTAATGCTTGTTTTTTTTTTGGCCAATGGTTTTAGTCTAATACGAATTAGTGGACCAAATACCCAAGGTTAGTCCTAAGTATATGGGCTGGCCTCTTAACTCTTCCGTTTTTCTAAAAAAAATATGATTATACTAAAAAACAATTCAGTAGGAACTTGCAAATATGTAAGAACTTCTAAACCTTAAAAATTTTAGTTTCCGATCAGTAATGGGAGAGGCATCTAGTCGCTGGTCTTAATGATAAATTATCTAGGGGCCTTACAAAGTATACCGGAAGTTTTGTGCCATCTTCTTCGTCTTTTTTTTAAGGAAGAATCATATTCAGGTCCATATAAAGAGAAAAAATGAAAAATTGGTCTCATGAAATTGTTAATGACACCATTAGACTTGTCAATTGAGGCCCCTAAAGTTGTCAATGGGATCATTTCTTTATTTTTTCTTTTATGTGGGACATGAATGTAATTCTCCTTTTTCTTAAGTTGGATTTAAAACTTTCGGAACAATTTTGTATCTTAGCAAAAATGACATGAATGACATATGGGTTACCCAGCTTTGTATATTTGATCAATTAATAATCAAAATTAACTGGGATAATGATAAGGGCAAAATTACTCCCTTTTTCACACTTTCAGAAATAAATGGCCCATTAGTAAAAACTTTCAGGACAAGAATATCCTTCAACCCCTTCTTTTATTTCATTCTCTTTCTCCTTAACTAGCACATCGTCTGTTGATCTTGTGTTATCACCCACTACATTAGTTTTCAAGTTATGTCCTCGTTATTTCTTGCCACAATTCAGATTCCCCACTAAAGGTCCTTAACTTGTCTAATAAATGACTATCAAGCCATTCAAGTTGTTCCTGCAAATTTAGCTGAAAGAGAAACAAACAGGGAATATAGCAATCGATATTTTTTTTTTTTTTTTTGAGTTTTGCAACAGAATATCCATTAAGTGAACCTGCCATGAAACTTTGTTACTTAAGCTGACACGTATTCATTCTCATGGATTTTCCTTTCTGCAGACCCAACATGTCCTGATGAAACGAAAGTATTGATTCATTCGTCTTTCCAGGTTGGGGTAAAGTGATCAAATCCAGTGTAATACAGAGTATTGATTCTATTGATTGATTGATAATTGATTACCACTACAGTCTTTTATTAAATGACCGAACATGTATGATTATTTTGATGCATATGCCTTATCGAGGAAGAGGATCCAAATGTCGTTCATTTTTTCCAGTGCAGGTGATCCTATAAAACAGATTCTTAAACTATAGAGAAACATTATGGTCTTTTAACAACATTTCAAAAATCCTTAATTAAGCCTCTTAATTTGATTATGAATTCGTTAAAAATGTAGGCCTAAAATTAGATTTTGATATTTTAACCGAGTTTAATTGAGATTTTTCCTAAAACTTAAAAGCTAACTTTAAAAATTACTTAAAACATAAGAGTTGAAGAAGAAACGCTAGTCACCGCCGACCACTATGTGTAGAGCTTAGTCTAATTTTATTATTCGTTGTACCCATCGTCCGATTTTTTTTCCTTTTGCCAATTCGGTGGTGCTGTGGTCAAAGATGCGGGCGATGGAGTTGGAGTGCGGCAGATCTGGAGAAGCTCCTAGCAATGGAGGATACACATCATCAACATATCTGGAGCAAAGGAGAAAGCATTAAACCATGGAGCTTTCCTTTGCAGTAAGAGGATGAAGGAGGTGGTTCTACGTAATCGGAGCTTTGTACAAAGGTCAGAGACTTGAGTGATCACATTGTGTTCTTGAGCGGTATGAAAAAAGGCATTGTGGGGTTATCAATAGGTTTTATGAGCAAATTAGACACATCATGTCAAAATATTACCCCTCCTTTCCACACCCCCAATTTTAGAAGAGATGCTTGTGTTCTTGAGGGACAATCTTCCAAAAATATTCGTAGTGCCAAACAAGGGAGGGGATCCCTCCCTTCCATTCCCCTCTCCTCAGACCAAGCACATCCTAAAAGTCAAGCTTTTTCATTTTCTCTGTGGCACAAGCTTTCCAAGGACATACAACCTTGTCATAGGCTAAAGCTACTAGGGACATCAGATAATAATATCATTATTAGAACATCTGCAGGTTGGCAAGTAATTTTTGATGGACACAACAGAAGATCGCATATTAATCCTCTAACAACGAAGTAAAGAGTAGATAATTAAGTCGGTTTTACACCAAGAGAAACGAAAAAAGTTGGGCAAAAGAAACAAGCAACTCCTGACGATTACAAGAGAGAATCCGGATAAATCAGAAGGGGGACAGGGGTGTTCTCAAATCTCAACTATATCCACCTAGCTGCTGCTGTTGCTGTGGTGGCTGGTAATTGGTGTACCCAGGATAGCTTCCATACATGTTGGGGTCCTGTGCAGCTGCGGGAGCATATCCATAGTTCTCGTACCCCTGAGCGTATCCGTAATACCCAGCAGCACCATTCCACTGGTTTGGGTCTGGCTGCGTCTGCAGATTTATGCGTTGGTCAGCATCAGATAAGCATTTTCGATATGGAAGTGTGTAATAATGAAAGAAGAAACTGTTACCTGTTTGTTTGCAGGACTCCGGCCCCATGAGAGACGAACACTCTGCCCGCCCAATGTTGTTCCATTCAACAACCTCAGTGCCTCTTCCGCACAACTCCTAATGCATGAAAAATCAACGCACAAATGGTAAGGCTATATATATAACATCTAAGCTTAAGGAGATGGAATTGACGTTGCTAGACGACTTTCAGAGACAAATTTTCACCTGTCAGCATATTGAACAAACCCACAACGCTTGCCTGCTGGAATCTTAACGTGTACTAACTCCCCATATTGACCAAAAACTTGCCTCAGATGATCATCCGTTACATTAGGATCCAAATTCCCCACAAAAATCTGCAGTTCAAAAATTAAGTCAAAAAAATGCAGGAAAGAAAGTCAAAAGTCCATATTGCAGAGAAGTACGCACGGTTGAATTATTTGGATCATTCTCGTTCTGTGCCCCTTGAGGATTCTGGTATGAAGCTGCATGACCAAAGCACATGAAGTAAAAAGATGAATTGCATAAACACAAGGAAGCAGATTTTCAGAAACATAATGATCAGAGAAAATTGATGAATACATCTAGCTGCAATAAATACCACGCAAGCTTATAAATAATAAATATTGTATAATTCCTAAAGAAAAGGGAAGCATCTGTATGCATTGAAATCAACTTGAGAAGAAACAACAAAACGCCAAGCTCCATATGCATACTACAGTTCTTAGGAACATCAAAAATTAATCAGCATCAAGTACGAGTAGAAAATAAGCCATTACCTAATCAGCCATTTACAAACTAACTAAATTATCTAAATTAACTTAAAAGAGTAACTACAATCGGTATATCTGACATAAAAAGCCATGACAACATATTTGGCACTATCAGAATTTGATTCATAGTGGATAAACATACAATTAAAAAGTCGTCATCTCCCTAGTAAAACATAAAGAGATAAACAAGGGAGAAGGAGAAACATAGTTTAGTTTATACAACTTAGCAGACACCAACACACATAGTTGATCTCTAACTCACCTTCACATCTCTTGCAAACCTTCTTCAATAGAAATAAAGATAAAAATAGAAGTAATATGCTAAAAAGATTGGCAAGAAGACAACGGTGAAATGTTTGTGAAGACAAGAGAACTTGACAAGTGGAAATAGCAGACAGCAATATAAAGTGAGCATTGGTTGCATACTGCTGCGCCATAAATGGTAAAGACAGAAGGGAAACGGAACCTAAAGTTCAAGAAAAATATAAAACCACAGAATGAAGGAAATTATAGCCAGTCTGCAAGATAATTCTGGAAATTCCAATCCCTCTGCAATAGCACTTAACAAATTAAGTTCATTACTCATAGACTGAGGATTGGAAGCTGAAATCAACGTAACTTGAATGAAAAAGATGAACAAATGGGAAAAAAAGGTACACAATGTTGTTTACAACAGGGGACTACTGCAGAAGAAATTTAACGACGTAGAGTTCCTCAGGCAAGCTATTAGGAATAAAGTAAAGGAACAACGATAAAGAATGGCAGATTGGGGAAAAAAAAGTATCTAGAGTAGTTGTGCAATGTAATTGGAGAGAAGCAACCAGCGAAATGAACTGAAAAGAATAACTTGAAATTGCAGACCGAAAAGAAAATGAGGCCAAAAATAATGGGCAAGACATAAACGGGAACTGACCTACACAAGGCCATGCACTAAAATGGTAACCATTTCAGCTGATGAAATCAGTTCCAGGCTCCGAGATGACAGAGCCTCTCGACACCCTGCTTTGAGACAATAGGAGTTTTATAAGATTTTAAAATTTATAATTATAGATATTTACTTAGCCCAAATTTTTAAACGAAATTACAGGAAGAAATGACTGAGGACTGCATATCTTCAAGGGCGTAACTGAAATGGACCATAACTTAGCCCGTACATGACAGAAGAGAATTAAAACTGTAAAACCTTAATGAAACCCACATAATGTCAAATAACAGCATGAAGAAGATTCTACATACAACTATTAAGATCAAAACAAATCAAGTTTCATATTTCTGCAAAGAGCATACATTACATAGAACAGACATTTGAAAAAGAAATGCCACACAGAAGACAACTTTGAAAGAGACACACCTTTTGGCTGAGTGCCAGGGTTTTTGTTAGTGGCTGGTCCAATCCGCATGGGTCTTGTTGAACATAATACACCTTGCATCTCAGTCATAGCTCGAATTTGTTCATTTTCATCTCCAAACCTAACAAAACCGTAACCCTTTGTCCTCCCAGTGAGTCTATCGATCACAACTTTTGCACCTTTAACTGAGGGATACCTAGGCCGAAACGTCTCCTGCAGCATGTAATCTGTAACATCTGCAGCTAAATCTCCAACAAATACTGTGTAATCTGGAGTATCATCGTGCCTCTTCTCACCCGCACTAAAAGTTGCCCAGTTCAATCGGAAGGTTTGCCCACCATTTGGCATAATGGTTCCATTAAATGTTTGAAGTATTCTCTCAGCGGCTGCGCGTGTGAGAAACTCAATAAACCCATAACCTTCAGATTGATTAGTTTGCTTGTTTCGAATAACTTTCGCCGAGACCACCTGCATGCAAATTACTTTGCTTAAACAATTAAAAACCAACAAATGGCCGCCAGGTTTCTACACATTGCAAATATAAATGATACTTTATTCGCCCAAAATTAATTTGTTTTTCAAATCAAATTTTAAATAACAACAAATACCACAACAGAAAATTCTAAAGAGGTTCGTCTCTTATCTATAGGCAAGAAAAAAACCCAGGATCTACACAAGGGAAACCGAAATCTTGCGGCTGAAACCCGCACGGCAGGCGCTGGAAAATTAAGGGCGGAAAAAACTTATCTCCACTACAAGTAAAAGATATCACACTCTACAAAAGGAACGACCTATATTCGGGGCGACTTTAATATAGAAAAACAACAAATAAACGTGACGGATAAAAGGATTTTACCTCGCCTGTATGGGCAAAACAATTGTACAAATAGTTCTCGTCCATCCAGAACTGCAAATCACCGATCCAGAGAGTACGGACCTCGTCAGCGCTTGTGGGCTGGGCGGTTTGAGTTGTCGGCAGTGGAGCGACCGACTGTTGCGGTGGTTGAACAGAAGGTGCCCACATCGGCGGCGCCTGAGCCTGCGGTGGCATCATCATGTAGGGATGTTGCTGCTGCGGGTACTGCTGGGGAGGCTGTTGGCCCATGTTTGGGGGAGCCATGCCAGGACCAGGTTGCATCATCTTGACCTAGAGGAACGAAGTCGGGGAATTTGAGAGAGATAGATCGAAGGCAAAGATCGAAGAAGGAGAAGAAATGGAATTAGGGCAAATCAACGGAAGTGAAGCTCCAGGAGCGGCTTCTATGGACAATGGTTCAGCCCCCAACGTTAACCCTAAAACGGAAAGGTTCCCAAGGTTGGGAATCGTCAGACGTAAAAGCGATGCGTGCCTAATGAAACCCCTCACCCGCTTCCTCCATATATATATCACACCCACCACCGTTCGATCTATTGCCTGTGTCGTCGTTTTTATCTGGCCGTTCGATCTCCTTTTATATAGTTATTGGTTTTTTGACCTGCAGTTGGCCGGAAAAAAAAAAAAAGGGGATTGACAGAAAAAGAATAGATATTATATTCTAATCTTATTATTTCAATAATGGAATCTTTCGTTTTGAGACTGAAATTGTGTCCATAAATCAATTCATTATTATGTATTATAATATCATTTTTAAAACTGATAGGAAAACAATAATATCCTCTGGGGTAGAAAAGATGAAAACTAATTTAGTTCACGCATTTATATGATCCAAGACCTTGAGATTTTCATGCACTTAATTTTTAGATAGGGTTAATGAGTTTTGAATTTTTTTTAATTTTAATAAAAATATTCGAAGCAACTTATAAATGATAGTTCAGGAAATATTTTGTCCGCACGTCATATCAAATCAATTAATAATTTTCTTATTTTTACAATACATTTATATTTTACCCTTTCATCAAAGGAATTTTTTTTTTCCCTTCAATATTCCACATTATATTTTAGGAAAGTAGCTTCTCCTAAAAAATATCAATCATTTAAGCCTTGTTTGGTTTAACGGAGGGGAGGGGACATGGGAGGAGGTAGAAGGAGTTTATGAACTTTGTTTGGTTGGATAGAAGGGAATGGGAAGAGAAGTTTCTTGTTTGGTTCAGAAGAGAAAGAGAAGTGAGCTAATTAAATGTTAACAAATATATCCTTGATACTTTATTTAGATGTCAAAGATATTATTTCCTAAGTTATAAATCGCAAAAACACCTGTTTCCTCACTTATATATGATAAAAAACTCATATATAGTTAAAATGATGATTTTATTAATTTTAATATGTTAATTCATCAAATTAAACATGTTTTTTAAATTGAAATTTAAATCTAAAGCCTAAATCATGAAGAAAGACGCGCATAAAGATCTATGGAGTCGTTGACTTAGAGACGTTAGAATTAATAAGGAGGATCGTCATCACAGTTGTTTTTCTTGTTTTGATATTCAAAGTCATATGAGATTTGATTACATGAATTTAATTTTTAGGATTTTAGTAAGATAAGATTTGATTACATATATTTTATTAGATATATTTATATTAAATATATTTTTTAATTTATTTGGTTGGTCCCAGTAACAATTAAATGGGTTTTATAATCAAATAGGTAAATATGGGACAATAAAAAATTAGCATGGGCATTTTAGTCAAAATTAGACATAATATTTCTCATCCCTCCAAAAACCTCCAAATTTGAAATTGCACAAAAGGAGGGGAGAGGAGTACTAAAGATGTGTTTGGTTTGAGAGGAAGGGGGAGTAGAGTATATTACCTTATTTGGTTTGTTAGTGGGATAGGGAAGGAATCCTTTATAATGAAAGCTGAAAATAAAGAGAGAGGGGAATAAGAGCTAAAATTTTGGTTTCCCTCCTACTCAAACTTTCAAATCAAATGAAACAATGAGGATATCTCCCCTCCCTTCAAACCAAATATAAAAAGATAAAATTTCTCCCCCTCCCCTCCCCCATTTTTCCCAATTAAACACACTAACCCCACCCTTCCCCCTCCAACTCCTCCTCTCAAAAAATCTTGTACCAAACAATGCCTTAGGAAAGAAATGAATAAATACAAATCATTTTTGAACAAAAAATAAATAAATGCAAATCTTCCAGTAGCCTGCCACCCCTAGCGTGCATCCAGCTAGGGGTGAGCATGGTGCCCAGTAGCCCGGTGCGCCCACCCTGGCCCTGCAAAAAATTGCCCAGCCCAGTCCTAAAAAAGTGGCCCGAAAAAATTTTGGGCAGTTTTGGACGGGCTAATAACCGAGCAGGGCCGGGCATCGGGCAAGGGGTGCTGCCCTGCCCATTTGGCCCTGCCCTGAAAATTATTTTCATTTATTTAAAATATAAAATTTCATATCAATTAAATATTATTTCATATATATATATTTTTATTTAAAATATATTTTGTCTATTGTATAATACTCTTCTGATCCTCTCTTTTTTGCCCTAACCACTAAACACTATTTACAAGTAGATTTATTTCTTCTTTACTTTGTGATGTATTAAATTATAGTTGCTTTTTATTTTCTTTCCAGATGCTTCATCATTTGATCAATTTTTAGGACATTGAATTGATGCAAACTACTTTGACTTCACGGTTTTAATTACAATCATATTTTTTTCTTATTTATAATGGATTATGAATGTTGTTTAATTTTTAACGTATGGATATTTGTTAAGACATATGGTATATTTTAAATTTCAAGACTCAAATTGTAAACTTATTTTGAAATATCCCAAAACGTGAAATCATCAAATGCATTTGAAGTTTATATTACTTAGGACGAAGTTAAAACATATGGTATTAGTAACTATAGGAATGTTTATGAAATTCACAAGGAATTATTTTTTTCATATGTGAATAAGATAAGGCGCTATCACTTGGGCAGGGAAGCCCACCCTGCCCAGCCCAAAATAATTAGGGCTTTTAGTGGGCAGGGCCGGGCATCGGGCTGCATTTTACAGCCCGTTCATCCTTCGGGCAGGGCATCGGGCAAGGGTCTCGCCCTGCCCAACCCTGCCCATGCCCACCCCTACATCCAGCCTCCTTTTTTTTGGCCTGCAGGCACCTACGGAGGGAGATTTTTCTAATTAACTATATTTTATAATTTAGGAAAGCTTGATGCATTGAATCTTCAATTCTATTCCAGAACTATTTACGCACACACATTGTAGGTTATTAATATATAACATATTTATCTAATTAATTATATTAATAATGTTAGTTACTGGAATTAATATGATATGCTTTTTTTTTCTACAATATCCCGAACATCTTTCTTAATTTCATCAATCTATCTCTTATTTGATTGTAATTAAAAGAACATTAATAGAAATAAATTGAAAAAAAAATTAACAAATATAAAAAATATATTTTATATTTAGAATCAAAATTAATTTCACGACGAAGTTTTATATTAAAGATAGAAGGAAATGTGTATTTAGCCAAACACTTCAAGAATTGGGGAAAAAAAAAGGCTAAACACTTCAAGAACTTTATATAAATAAGACTAAATTATACATAAATCTTCATATACATCTAATCAATCTTATTCACATTTAATATACATAAATCTCTCCACTTGACTTACGTCTATTTAGAAAGGAAAACTCATTTGATGTATTATTATTAACATCCTAATCATAAAAGGCGCTTAAAAGTATTTATATTACTGACATCAAATATGTTTAGTATTTTATTTTTTTAATATAAGACATATTTATCTAATTTGATTAGATTAAGGAAGTTAGTTAATATAATATGTATTTTCTAAAACACCCTAGTCATCTTTCATAATTTCCTTCCTTTCCTTCATTAACTATTATTGAAGAAACATCAATATGGATAAATTATAAAAAAATTAATAGATATAAAAATTATGTCTTATATTTATAATTAATGATCAGCCCTAACATATTTTATATTAGGGAGAATTGCTAAAAAAGACCTCATCAGCAACTTATTTGCCAAATGGGACCTGGGAAGATTATCTGCATACGGAGGGAAGATATTTGCATACAGAGGGAAGATATCTGCACACGCAGAGAAGATTTCTGCACACGTATAGGGAAGAAGTTTGTATACAGGGAAGATATTCTGCATATGTGGAAGATGATCTGTACGCGAAGGTCCCATTTGACAAATAAATTACTGATGAGGTCTTTTTTCACAATTTTCCCTTTATATTATCTATCGGAGTGAGTAACATTTAAAAATTATTTATTCATATACTGGTATCTCTTTTGACAACTTGCCAACTTGTGGTCCAAATTGAAGCCATAACCCGACAAGGCCACAACTTGCCCTACTCACCCTCTACAAAAAAAAAGGGCAAACCCAGCAACCTTTCCTTTTCAAGCATCATCCAAACATCAAATCTCGCAGCCAAAAAAAAAAAAAATTAGAGCCTGGTATCATAACATATCATCAATTCCCAGAATTCAAAACCCTTCTTCTTCCATGGAGTTCCCATCCCCTCTCCATCATCCTCTTCCCTTGGAATACCTTTTCCCTCCTCACCTCCTCTTTCCCCACTACCTCATCCCTCCAAACCATGTTCACTGGACCCAGACACCAGATTCTCACATTTTCTCTGCTGACATCCCCGGTACATTCATACACATCTATGATTTCCTTCACTCTGTATTTAAACTTTTTTCTCTGTTTGTTGACTCGCATTAAGTTTGTTTGGTTTATGTGTGTGTGTTAGGTGTGAGGAAAGAAGAACTGAGAGTGGAAGTTGAGGATTCGAGGTACCTGATAATGAGAACTGAAGCAGCAGAGGAATCCACGGAGGCGCCGGTGAGGAAGTGTAACCCCCTGCCGTAATTAATATCCGGATTACGCGATTAAGGTGAAATAGAGACCAATAAGATAAAACGTCATTTACAAACCCATCAACCCGACGGGGTTTTCACAAATGCATTTCAAAAATCATTTTAAACCCGGTCTCACATTTACACTCCGAATATAATTACTATGCGAAGATAAATTACATTTATACAATTATCAGAGTACGCAATATAAATTCCCGACAATTCCGGGATCATATCTTCGCTCAGGGATCATAGGGCACATTAGCCCATACAACTCATTCAATAGGGATTACACAACTTATCCGAATACATTCTCAAATACTGATCCATACAATCAGATACATAATCCCAATTACGCATTGATAACCAACTACTAAGCTCTCACCCAGAAATGAGTCTTTTTCGTCCTTGGATGCTTGCTTCATCCTCAATCTTCCTTCCCTGTCTAAAATGTTGATAGGGGAGGGTGAGATTCTGGGGAATCTCAGTAGGAAAACAAATACCAATATGCATGCAAGATAAGTATTAAATGCATAACATGCTTGCATCACAATAACACATGTTCACATAATGATATATCCGCATGCTTAATGTTCACACAACATACTCATGGCCATAGTATAAATAGAACAGAGCTACAATCATTCTCATATGTCTCACATAATCACGCAAAGCAATAACATGCATCAATACACAAATACAATTATCAATACATGCAGGAGAGGTAAGTTCCCTACACTCTTTCCACGTAAGCTCCAGATCCGGCTGCTCACGCTCAGGGAAATCATCAAATCCTATAACCAAGATCAAGGACATAGGATTAATCCTTTTTTCCAATTCCTTAACTTTTAGACATTCAAGTTGGTTATTATTATTGCCCTTTAAGTGCCCTCAAACACCTCAATCCATAGCTCTAAAGGGTTGGAAGACTATCCCCAAAGATCCCCTTTTGAACACTCAAACTTGATATTTTTCACTGCCTCACTCGAGCACAGAAGCTCTCACTCGAGCACAAGTACGGACATCACTCGAGCACAAATGCTCTCACTCGAGCATTGGTACGGACAACACCCGAGCATAAGAGAAAGTGAGACAGAAAGCACATGCCCGAGAGCACAACCCTCACCTGAGGCACAAGCTCACTCGAGCACAGATCCTCACTCGAGCACAAGGCCAGAAGCCTCACTCGAGCACCCGCGAGAGAAATCCAGGAAGTGAGGACCCGAGAGCCCCCAACGCTCTCCAAGCACTGGATCACTCGAGCACACTACTCTCACCCGCGAGCACACACCTCTCACCCGCGAGCACACCCGCGAGCATATGCCTCTCACCCGCGAGCACACACGGCTCACTTGAGCAGATGCCCCCCACCCGCGAGTGAGAAGGCACACTTCTTGCACCTTGCCCGCGAGTGAAGACCAGAAAGCAACCCTTCACTCTGGACTCCCACTATCACTCGAGCAGACCATGCTCACTCGAGCATGTTCTTCGCTCACTCGAGCAACATTCATCCCTCACTCGAGCACACCCCTGTCTGCTCGAGTGAATCTATCAGATTCCAGAAAACGCAGCAACACTTACCACATTTCCTAACTCTTGCCCAAATGATCCAAATGGACCCAAAACCTCTACCAAAGCTACTCCCACACAAAATCACTCACTGAATTCAATGGAATCAACAGAATTACCCAATTCCCATTCCATTAACATGCTTTGGTCTAGGGCATCATAATCATCAGTTCTCTAAATCACTAACTTCACACATTTCATTCCCAAATCCATTCTATCTATTCAAAACTCATACCAATATACCATTTCTATAACCATATCATGCCAAACTACCCATTACCCATATTTTCGAAATTAGGGCAATAATTCCAGAAATTCCCAACTTAATCATTTGGCAATGAAACATAGATAGAAGGATTGGTTTCACATACCTTATCCACTTTCTCAAAGACACTCTTTGATTCTCCAAGCTTCATATTTTCGTAATCTTCAAATCACCACCAATGGAGAAGCTACAACCATCAAATTGAAGCTCTCAACTCAAGGATTAACATTAGAGAAGAGAGTTTGAGCTAAAGGGGCCATTTGCTTACCTCAAAAACCAAATTCTCCTTTCTCTCTCCCAAGCATATTCAGCGAAAATGGAGGAAGGAAGAAAAGAGAGAGAAACCGAGAGAGAGAAGAGAGGAGATGGAGATGATGATGAGGTGTCACACTTATGACCCATCCAAAGGTCCACACTTTGCCACTTGTCACCATCTCACTCCAACTCTCATGGGCTCACATGCACACACATACACATGATTATGCCCCTTGCTCAATTACACAAATCAATCATAGCCATTGATCTTGAAACTACCAATGAGTTTCCTCCTCGGTAACCGATCAACTGGTCAGTAACTTTACTGTTTTGCCCCTGATTATGGAAATTCACTTGGAATTACCATCAACTCATTTTCATATTTCTTAATCACAATTTGGACTCTTGCTAAACCAGGGCTTAGCAGTCCACTAATTTCAGGCTTAATCTCAATAATTATCATTAGTCCTTAATCGAAAATCGGGGTGTTACAGGAAGTTCAGGCTTCCGGCGAGGGTTGAACTTGAAGCCATATCTGCAGGCTATGATAATGGAGTCTTGACCGTTACGGTTCCCAGATCTTTGAGCAGAGGCTTCTTTATTGACGCTTCTTCTCTGCCTGACACAATCGGAGTTCTTGCAAGAGCTGCTTGAATTCCATTGCTTCTTCTTCTTTGTTCATACATTTCTGGGAAAATCAGCTGCCTCTGGTTCTTGTCATCATGCCTAGTTACATATGGATTTGGATATTTAAGTCATGATTTAGTGGCATATGAATTACCCGTAGAAGCTGATGATTTTGTGTATAAATATGTAAAAAGAGTTTTATCTAGATTTTCATGAATTTACTTATATAACGTTAACTTAAACAGCTGTTAAGGCTTTAGTTGGATGAATGTTTTATTAAGTTGGGTTGAGTTAGGCTGAGGTTGGAGATTAAAAATAGGTGTTTGGTTAGAAGGATGTTAGGTTAGGTGGGGAATGTTTTTTTGTTTTTTTTTTTGATCACCTAACCTAAATTGTATGTAAATAATTATTTGGTGCCTTTTGATTGCATGTAAATCAATGCTTACAGGTTTCGGCATTGCTTTTTGCTCCACTCCAATGTTGTTATATTATTATACGAATTGCTATTTAGTTTTGGATGGGGCTTGGTATGACACTAAGTGTGTGTTTGACAACATCCTAAATCATGGTTTATGCAATCTGAGATAAAACTTTTTTCACACACTTACCTTGTAAGTCGTAAAAACTATTAAAAAAAGTTAATCCAAACACACACACAGTCCCAGGCTCACAGGGTTCCTATTTATGCTACTTTGCGAGTAGTTATCATTTATCAATTTCCCTTTTTACTCAACTTTTAATTTAATGTTCTACTGTAATCAAAGCAGTCAGTGGCTCTATGCAAAAATTTGTTCTTGCAGATGCAGTGTTGCTAGTAAATTGTTATTCAATCTGTCTATAGTGCTTTTCCTTATAAAATATAATCTAGGATATTTGATCCAACACCTCCTGAGAAGAGAAAAGTAATTGTGGTAACTAATATTGATGAGACTTTTTTTGACAATTTATGGGATTTTCTATGTTATTGACCCTGAATTTGCTAAGTAAAATGTATACAACCCAAAGTAAGGACTTGAATCATAGAGGAAGCATTGAAGAAAAAGAATAAAATAGATCCAAATTGGAGAATATTTTTAGGGATTGGATGAATCATTTATATTATGTCTAAAATTTGTATTATAATTAATAGTTATTTTCATTGCATTAAATAATTATTTTCTCACTTTTTTTTTCTATAAACAAGGATATTTTTTAAAAGTAAGTTATATATATATTTTTTATATATTTATGGTCTGTAATTAATTTAAATCCAATTTTTTTATTATAATTCATCTTTTTATGTATTATAAAAAGAGAAGAATATGTGAAAGAAGTGTATATAATTGTTAGCATAATTATTTTATAAATAATAATTTTACAAACAACTATTATTAATAAATATATTATAAAAAAGAAGGAAAATATGTAGAAGGACAATTTTATCTACTTATAATTAACTCACCTAATCTAACCTCCTGAACCAAACAAGATACCAAATCTCACTTACCCTCTTCTTGAACTAAATAATATTATAACCTCCCCTAACCTAACTTAAATAAACATCATTTAACCTAACCTCCGTTGATTCAAACAAAGCCTAATTGATTTGCTTTTACTGTGATACCCCTGATTCAAATCTGAATGTTTCAAAGTTGTATCATTTTTTTTATAACTAAGTGCTCCCCAATATGAAGGTCTACGCCTTTGTCTCGGTGCAGTATTTAGCATTTAAGATCTGGAGAAATATTATAGCCAAAAAAAGCAAGAAAGAACTGACGTGAGGCAACAAAAAAACCATTAATAAGAAGAGTGACATCCATTTGTACCTGTCTGCCAATTAGTGATCTCAGTCCAATCACTATCTTTTTCAAGCCGTCAGAAAAACAAGAGATCCCGTTTTCCTCCTTTGTAAAGGAGAAAAGGAGGGTTCATTATAGTATATGAATCTTTGGATCATATTCTTATAGTAATAATATTTTTATAATATATTAAATCTGAATTGTTGAGATTTGATCAACAATCTAGATACTACAACGGACTCACCTTTATAAAGGAGGAAAGCCGGATCCAAAAATAAGAATGGATAAGAATTCTGATTTCCAAACATACCCTCCACGGAGATGCGGAATTGCAGATATTTTGGCCGGGATCACAGCGTATTTAATGCCATGTTGATTAAACCCAAACCATACCGTGTGATTCATACCTGACACCCATCCGGTCCCGTTTGGGATTTTTATTTAAAAAAAAAGATTTTTTTTTATTTTATTTTTTTAGAATTTCATATTAATAACATTAAAATTTTCAATTTCTCATGAGTTTGATTTTGGTTTAGCTCCTATTTGACTCCAATTTGATCCACTGACCTTTGATCAAATACCCCAATCTATTCAGTGATCGGTCTGAGGTCCGAGGTCTGAGTCTAATTACCTTGGTTAATACTCCTTCAACTACTTAAAATTTGATCAGTTAACTTTTGTCAAAAGAATTAAAAGATATAAATAAGTTATATTAAAATGTTTATATTTATCATTTTTTAAAAATTAATTTGTTTAACTTATAAATGATATAGAATTTAATGATACATAATATATGTTATATAATATTATTAATTATTTATTTAACTTCTTAATCTCTAAAAAAATTAATTTAGTTTTATATTAAGAATAGGACGAAATACTTTTGATTAGTCTAAATTATCTTACTCGATTGTATTTAATATATACACACACACACACATATTTGGTGGAAAAAGAAAGATACCCATGTGCCAGTTGCGTGACTACCTTATCCTGCTCGAGAATCGCGGAAGATTTTTTTGGTGATTTGTACGATCAGAGTTTTCTCATCTAATGCCTCCATGATGAAGATTGAAGAATGGCCAAGTCTGGGTTAAGACTTAAGAGGCACCAGTTTCTTTTCTCCGATTTAAATTGTACAAAAACCTTCAGTTTCCACAAAAGGCAGTAACTATATAGGATTTAATCATAGGAAATTTGTAACGTTTTTATAACACTTTTCTTTAGTTTCCTTCTAAACATGTCCTAAACAAATCAAAACAAGAAATTTTGAAACTTAAACTCACCTTTAGACCAATATATCAACAAGAAATAAGAAAACAAATGTGGGTGGAGAGAGAAGTTGCAAGACAATCATAATATATATATATATAAACATTTCCTTTTTAGTTGAATATTCAAGAATTCTAGTCAGTCAACAAACAATTAACGATGTTTCTGATCAGGAAATCAGCTAGATACATCAATCATTGAATCCACGAGATGTACAACGAATGGATCAGAATAAGGAGGAGGCTTGTTTCCTTGCAAATACCAACTTGTGGCACACTTTAGACACTTGTTATCAGTTTGAGAATCCCAGCAGCCTCCTTCAATCTCCTCTCTTTATTCTCTCTTATTACTGCACTAGCAGCTCTGCCATTTCTGCAGTTCAGCAAATGGATAAGAGAAATTAGAAGCATAATCCAAGTTCCCAGTTAGTTCTATCTCACCTAACTTTTGAAGAGCCAAAGGGTTTGCTCTTAACAAAATTTCAGTTTACTTTTTTATTGAAAAATCTCACAGCAAATATTTCTTTTCCCAGTGCTTACCTTTTCTCATAGATTGCCTTCCGTGTAAGCTCCTCAACAAGAGCATGCAGTCTTTTTACAAGAGCAGGTAGCCTGCGTAAGGATTCAACACCTTTAGGAGTTGAAGATATCTTCATCAGAAGTTCAGAAGCAATGAAGAAACTGTCCTCCTTGTTCCTGGAGAGAACGTAAAAAGTTAAAACCTTTGTTGTATGGGACAACTAACAAGACAACAATGCTCTTGTCAACTTTTAACGTTAGCCGTTGCTAGATTGTTATACATACCTCAGTAATTCCCAGAGAATTGTCTGTATAGAACCGTTGCTTTGAATCAGCAATTCAAGTAGGTGAGGGTAGCGGGCTAGATTTCGGAGAGTTGACAGAGCATGCTTAAGAACCTCTTGATCAGGTATGCTTCGGCTCACTGAACGAATAAGCGTCAGCAACTTGTCAATAGCCCCTGCAGCGACAAGTTCTTCACAACATCTCTGAGAATGTTCTGTAGCCATATCTGTGAAGAAGATTGAAATAAGTCACAACATACTTGAAGAAACTAAACGCCATGTTTGTAAAGACCACTACCATTTCAATATTTGTAGCTTAAAAATACAATCCAGGAAAAAGTTTAGTATTAATCATCATGTTTAAGAAAGTATTTGTTACAAGAGCCAGTTATATTATGCCAAGATATTCTAAACAGATATGAACATCTCATGCTTTTATAGAGAGCTTGATCTAATTCCTTAAAAATTTGTATATTTCCTTTCATCCAATATTAACAACAGTAACAAATTCCAAATAAAATGTTGTTCTCACCCAATGTCGCACAAGTGTGAAGGATGCCACTGACACTCTTCATGTGAAGGAGCTCTGAAAGCGCTACGAGAAGTCTGTTTATGAGACGCTTGCTATCGTCCACATTTCTGGCAGACTTCTTCACTCTCAGGCGCAAGTCTCGCAGCTGCTCTCTTGACTCTTGCCGGGCAAGGTAACCTTTCCAGTGGGACTACAAAATATGGAAGTTATTACAAACAACAAACTATATAATAGCATTCCCTTATTATGGGATAAGTAAAATCTAGTCTTGGATTCTATGGGTTTCCCAATAAGTTTTATTTTAAGGTATTTTAAAATCAATTATGAAGCTTACTCAAAATACCAGGAGTGTGTGCATGGTTGCATCAAACAACATATAATAGACTGCCAGCATAGTTAATGAAAGCGATCGGATTACCGTACTTGAATGACCACAGCATGACGTCTGCGAAGAGTTGCCTTTCGCCTAGCAATCCACCCACGAGTACAAGACTGAATTATAATCACAGACTTTGTTCTTAACTTGTGCGACAAGACACCCTTCCACCATCGCTGCAATTTCAGAACAGAACACAAAAATAGTTCCAGTTGAAAACTAGAGTAACCAATTGATCTTAAAATGCAACCACTTGGAATCGTTGCGCGTTGCCCAGATGCAAACCCTACAGTACGAGAACATACCAGAATCACATAGTTAGAAAATGTCAATTCACAACTAATTCGTGCAGATGATAGCTAAAAGGAAGAATGGGAAGGGTATTACCTAAAAGCCTATTTCGTGATAAATGCCCCCTAATAAAACGCTGAATCTGCAAGACTGCATCTTTCCGACAATTGAGAGCCTTCTGGTATTTCAGGCTAAGAATGACGCTTTGGATCTTCATTGCAGCTTCTCTTTGTCGCATGAAGTCCCTTCTCGCCAGCCAAGTGCGGCAATGCCTCTGGATTCATTAAAAGGATTCCATAAAAATCTAAAGTCCAAAAAACAAAAGAAAACAAACTTCATCCACTGATTTGCACTAGAGCTATGAATGAGGGCAAAGCAAACTAAAAGTTTGATTGAGCCGTTACAAAACAATTAAAATGCAAATAGCGGTTCTACATTGACCAATTGGTCAATATATATTGTGTCTTGGTAAGGGAAGAAGTCAGTAACTAATGAAAGCGATCAGATCACCGTACTTGAATGACAACAACACGGCGTCTGCGAACAGTTGCCATTCGCCTAGCAATCCACCCACGAGTGCAAGCTTGGATTATAATCACAGACTTTGTTCTTAACTTGTGTAACAAGACTCCCTTCCACCATTGCTGCAATTTCAGAACAGAACACAAAAATAGTTCCAGTTGAAAACTAGAGTAACCAACTGGTCTTAAAATGCAACCACTTGGAATCATTGCGTGTTTCCGAGATGCACCTCCTATGTTACGTCAACATACCAAAATTACATAGTAAGAAAATGTTAATTCATAAATAAATCGTGCAAATGATAGCTAAAAGAAAGAGTTAGAAGGGTATACGCAGAAACGCTTAAGGACTACCTAAGAGCCTATTTCGTGATAAATGCCCTCTAATAAACCGCTGAATCTGCAAAACTGCATCTTTCTGACAATTGAGAGCCTTCTGGTATTTCAGACTAAGAATGACGCTTTGAATCTTCAACGCAGCGCCTCTTTGGCGTACAAAGTCCCTTCTCGCCAGCCAAATGCGGCAATGCCTCTGGATTCATTAAAAGTATTCCATAAAAATCCAGAGCAAAACTTAAAAAAAAAAACTTCATCCACTGATTTGCACAAGAGATGTGAACGAGGGAAAAGCCAATAACTAATCATTTTCTTTTCCGTGTAGTGGAAGGTCAAGCAAAAAAGGAAAATAAATTTAACAGTAGAACGATTGTCAGGTCTTACTTGAATTGAAAGGATGCGACTTCTACGTGCATAAGCTTCCTTCCGTGCAATCCATGCATGTGTGAAAGACTGAATGACAATGGCTGCCTTAAATGCCGTTTTGAAGTGTTGAAAAGACTTTACTCTAACTGACATTCGGAAATAACATTGAATTCTCAAGACGGCTTGAATCTGATTCAAATATATTCTTCTTAACCGCCACCTACGAAAATTGCTTTGAATTATTGTCGCATAGAAGTGCCTCTGAGTAGACTTGCAGCACATATGCCTCTTCCAAGCAAGCTGAATCCTGATGGCAGCTTTTGTTTGAAGTTCAAACATAACCTTTTGTGAGTACAAATATGAAGCTTCCTCTTGCTGATCAAGCATATGATTATATCCAGATCGTGCCATCCAACCACGAACAAATTTCTGAACAATAGTGGCAGCAGCCACTGGATCTGAAGCCGTCACGTAAGGAAGTATACTACATCCCTGCTGATGCCTCCAAGAGAGCCAACTCCTCACTGCTTGCTGGATAAGTAATGCGGACCTCTTTAACTTCAAAAAAGAGTGCCTTTGAACGAAAAATATGGCATATCTCCTATATGTTCCTGACCTCTTGCGTATTGCTGTGCAAATGAACAAGCAAAACATGCCATGAGTACTCAACCAGATTAAAATATTTAAAGGGAAAAGCTAATTCCCAGCATACCACATGAAAAATTTTGCCCTTGGACAAAGGTGAACCAAGACTCCTGCCTCGCTTCTAGCCAAGCTCGGAAAACAGTTTGCAAAAGAGAGACAGCATTATTCATTTTGAGAAACATGCGACGAGCAACCAGTCTTCTGAAATGTGATTGTATTGTTATTGCAGAGGTGTCTGGAATCATTACACAACAATTATCCATAAAAAGAAAGTATCATTAGCACTAGTTTTACAAACATTATCTCACTTACAATGTAATAATGAGCTATAATATGTGGCAAGAACGATCATATACTTTCACCAAGCAATGCCTTTGGAGAAAAAATTAAAGGACGAAGTGATGCCAATAATATTTTGTCAATGTCAAACTATCAAGTCAAATAATTAGTGAGCCAATAAAGAAAACACAGAAATTGATAAGGGATGGACTATTAAGTTTCGCTTTTCTATATAACTATTAACTATGTATCAGTAATTAGAGCCAGTAATTTAAACGGGTTCGAGCCGCCGAAATGGCAGTCCATTTAAATTCGGGCTGGCGGGCTGGCCCTCATTATTTATTTATTTATTTATTTTAGTTTTTTCTCAAATGCCCTTAGTCTCCCTTAACCCTTATCTCCTTTCCTTTGATGATGTGTTTAATTAATTCCCCATACTTTTTATTTGACACTTATTTTCATATTATATTTAATTATTCTGCTATTATTAAATTTAAAAGAGATGTGTTTATATAGTTTTGTGATGTGAATAGATGAAAAAAAAGGAAAGTAAGAATGAAATTGACTTCATAACACAAATGTATTAAAAAAAAAAAGTGTGATATGAGCGAGTGAAAGAAAAAGAAAGTAAAAATTTTTTAAAAAAAATTGGTGGGCTGGCGTGCCACCTAAACGGGCTCAGGCTGGCGGGGCGGGCTAGTCACAATCAGTTTAGGGGCCAGCCCGCATTACCACCTGTATCAGTAATTTTAAGGGGAGAAAGGGGAAGCTGATCCATATCTTAAGAAAGCAAGATTTGTATCTTTCAAGGGAATGCATATGGCGCTGCATAATGAGAAAAAAGACCGTGCAAATCGTGAGTTACCTCTTCTGATGTTGGTGCTGCTTTCTACGGGTCTGCACGCAGCCGGTTTCATGCAAGATTTCGGATTTCTTTCAGCCATATCTTGCCACCAAGCTTGGATGGCCCTGAATTTTCTTGCAGCATCTATCTTAATAAATGAGCGGGCATCAATCAAGGATATTTATACATGAAATGAAGAAAATTATAAATTTTAATATCATTTTCTTCGGTAGCATCATAGCATTCTCATTACAAATTTTAAGATGATGCTGATTCAGGTTTAATATGCTCAAAATTGACATTTTGCCACCAAGCTACTGATTAAAAATGAGATCACAATGCTGTTTACTCAACAGAAAATCCAATCACCATGCAAGAACTACAATATGGGCTACCTTCAAATCCAGCACAAACCTGTACACAAAGTACAATATATTTTCCAGATACTACCCATTTAGGTTCACGGACCTGCTTCCATTTTTTACCATAATTAATTCTTCTCACTTTTCTTAACACTAAAGCACATGATTCCAACTTATAAAGAGAAGCAAACGGCCGTGAGACAAAGAAAGAAAGGTTACAAAGTAGTACTAAGTTGGTGAATGGTGACTCAGTTGTTAATAAAATGTCAGCCAAAGCAATGCAAATTTACTGCATGTATGAAAATCAAATTCATTAATGTATAAGTGAACGACTTGCATAAATAACCGAACTCTGAACCACTAGAGAGCCAACAATGAAACCTTCGTTGTCATGCACATCAGAAGCGTCAGGCTTTTCTACTGCCCCAGAATTAGAATTACACCGCTCCATCCTCAAATGTTTCCGGTACAGACTTTGGCAATCACATCCAAGGAGCTTATGAAAATTTAATTGATCCTAGAAAGAAAGAGAGATACGTTTTTACGCAATTTCCGTAGTATGACGATAGCAGGATGTGAATGCGATCTAAATTCATTTTACCACATTTTTCTTGACAAATAATTGCCTTGCAAGGAAAACCAACAATATCACTACACTTCGATCACTGGAAGCACCGTTATATTCAAGTAGGTCGCTTATTTGAAGTACCTGTAGAATAACATACCACGTATTACCATTAACAATGTGATAAAATGAGATATTTGTAATTTTGTATTGAAGTCACTTCTTGGCCACCACAAAAAGAGGTCCCTTTTCAACTTTCGTCCTTTCAAAATTTCATTGTTGTTTTGGCACTACACCAAAATAAGTGATCCGTTAAATCCTTTCAACTCTCGGACCCTGCCAAGAAAATAGTCAAACTCTCCAGAAGAGACATTTTCACAACTTGCGATATTTACCTCCGGAAAATTCCCCAATAATGTTGTCAACCTCTGTGATAATATAAAATTGTACACTGCATCTGAATAATCATTGACAGACATTATTGATTCCTTGCCACTTTTCGTATTGACTTCCTGTAGGGAAAAGAGAAAAAACTAAAGCTACTGATTCTAAATAATGAAGTTTGGGCAGGAATCTCAAGAAGAATAAGATTTACTACCTTCCGTATGCAGGAACTATGAAGTTCTTTCTGGAAATAATAATCAAGTAAGCACCAGATAGCTTTTCCATCAACCAATGAATCAAAATTGTCAACCCCACAATCATAATTTTCACAAACTGCCTGGAAAAGAGAAAACAACATGATCGAAATGCAGATAATTAATATATGGAAATATGTTTTCAACATATGACTCCATGAAAATTTCAAATGCATCAACCACAGCTCGAGCAAGGAAAGAAAATTACGAGTAGTGCTTAGCATGGCAGTACCAGTAAAGAATACACAGTAAAGAAATTACGCTGCAAGGTACAGCTAAGCAAATTGCATGCTTTTACTTGTCTAACAACTAAGAGACAAATACTGTGAAACTCAGAATAAATACAGGCAGTTAAATAAATACAAGACAAAAATTCTGTAAGAAAATTGTATGCCCATACAGCTCATCAACCTGTTCAAGCCTCTTGCAAGACACAACGGAAAATATCATAAAATATCATAGGAAGATGGCTGTTGGTGTGAAATGCAAAAGAGTACTAAAAGTAAACAAAACACTACAGATTGCTCATCATTGTTGATTCCGCAGGAAATTTTCTGACGCAAATATGGAAGTATCATAAGTATAGTACCTGAATCCAAGACAAAAGCAATTCCAATGAACTAGAATTTGCATTGTTAATGGAATCCTGTAATATGCAAAAAAGGTTTAAGGCTTAAGTATTTTTTCTTAAGAAAATATAAGTATCAATGCATTCACTTATAAATTAGAACAGGAAACTAATCTAAAATGGTACATACCACACCAAGTCCACGAATTATACCGATTTCCTCTAGTATACTTGATTTGTCAACCAGAAGAGGTAGCTGCAAGTTCATTGACATTGGGAAGTTAGATAGAATGCTATCCAGATCAAAATCCAATAATAATAATCAAATCCCAAATCAACAAGCTTGCAGCAATATTATAAATTTAAGGTACGTGTATCACCTGCAAGTGAACGAAGATATTCCACAGCAACGAGAGAACAAGTTCTTTGTCTCCATTGGCAACATCCTCCGCTACAATCATCATGTTATCCTCATCATGTAGCAACACACCAGCTTGCTTAAAGTATTGTAGGGCAAGGCTACAGTTGGCCAAATTCTTCTTATTAGTATCTGAGGGAGCTACAATTTTCTGTCCACATAATGAAGCCTCAAATTCATAACAGTTTGAGACATTGGAAACATATAGCACTTAAAACACCAAACATGCTAATATTATTTCCACACACATATAACCAACCGTGAGGATAGAAGAATCATGCTGCAAGAGCTGTATAACTCTACAGAGTTTTACTCCATCTTGGAGATCTACAAATAAATCTCTGACCTTGAAATCATACTCGACAAGTGGCCCCTGCACAATAACAAAGAAGCCAGATAATAATATCTTTCTATAAGCTATCCTGATTCAATTCCTCCTCATCATCAACGTCATCGAACATAAAATCAACTTTATAGTCAGAATTGTCTTAAAGTAAATCAAGGCCTCAAAAGTTAAAATTGCTCATAAGAAGGCATAATCTCACATAAATGAGCCATTGAGCTTTGACTGAATATGTAATAACTCGCTTACCTGTTGGTGAGATACTTTGTAACCTATTATCACTAAATGAGCCAGAAGATTTCCTTCTCCGTGCATTACCTCTGACGATAGGAATTCTAGTTTTTAACCAAGAGGAGAGAAAAGTTAAATGGCAGTTATTTTGAAAACATTGACAGAGAAACATAGACAAAGATTTACCACTGATGACTTGACCACTTGATTTGATCCAAGAATCTGCTTTGAACAACAAAGGGGAACCACCATCCAATCCATCGATACCATACTTAAGTGACAGGCTGCTCTGAGATTTAATTCTATCCAGTGTGAGCACAAGCAATAAAATTCTCTTTAAAATCACATTCCCCAAATTCTCATAGTACCCTGGCCTGTATAGGCCGTCAACCATCTTGTTATAAGCATATGCTTTTGCCAAACCCGCATGTGAGAAACATTGCTTCTCAATAACCATTTTCAAAAATGTGATTTCTTGTTCAGAGTTATCATCCCCGTTAGGCACCAAGGACTCACCACCAAAAATTATATATAATCCAATCCGGAGCCAAATTGGATTATAACACAAAAGGATTCTTGTGGCTTTATTTTTCAATCCGAGATCTGTTACTATGGGGCAATGTGGCTTCAACTTTAACCTTCCTTCATCAATATTCTGGCAAATAAATCATAAAAAATTGAAACAAAATTCAATTAGGCCGTAACAATTAGGTACTTTGAAAAGTTCAGGTGTTCTAGAAATTAAGATTCGCCTCTACTCAATCGTGGACTGCACGATGTTCAGATCAGATCAACTATAAAGTGTGTTTCATACACTATGCAGTAGTTCTTAGCTCGGTCACTCTCTTATGCCAAACAATATGGCCAATGCATCCATAACATAGTTAGCAATGCTCCCAGAGTCCCAGTATCCTTCTTCACCAACAACAACAGGCATTGTTGGCCCCAATATCCTAAGCCTACTAAAATCCAAAAGTGAATGACTGAATATAAAATGATAATGTATCCTAGACTGACTGAGTTATAGCTTCCATGTATATTTTTTAAAAATAAACATATTAAAGCCGTTATTCAGATGACCTAATTTACTGAACATTCACAACAATTAAAGGAAAAGAGGACAATAAAAGATTCCTCTTGGCTAAAATCCCATGCCAAGTCAATGAAAAACCAAAACAAACCTTGGTGACTTGATTCATAACTTGAAAAATCTCTTTACAACTTCCCAAGTTCAGATAAACTCTCATTCGCTGCTTCAAATCTTCAAAACTACAGACATCCTCCAGAGATTCCCTCAAGTACGGAAACATGGAATTTGGCAATTCCAAGAGCGCATTGTCATTACCAACACGCTGCTCTGCCTGAGACCACATCTTCCTCTGCCTCTTCGGAGTGCGCCAGGCTTTATCAACCCCGATGGAAATCCCAGGACCACTATCCCTCTTGCCCTTCGTCACCTCCGCTTCAGATTGCTTATACCCCATCTGAATACCGCCGATGGACCAGTTACATCCGCACCTAGCAGGGTTTTCGAACAAAAAATTAAGCCAAACAGTGATAGACTTGGCAAGAGATTTAAGAGACTGTTCTTTCTTTAATTGAGCTTTTCTCGAGGATTGGGACTGCTCAAGTTCAAATGCCTTGAGTTTCCTGGCCGCCACCGCGGACTTCTTGGTTCGAGCTGAAGATGGCGGAGCAATAGAAGGCCGCCGACGGAACGCTGAGGAATGCGGCGTTTGCTTGGAGGCGGTGAAGAACTTCTCACTAGGGGATTGGAAGTTGAGGCTATGGGAGGGACGTTTGGGAGTTTTGAAATTGGATATGTCCTTGAAAATCGAAGATGACGAAATATACGGTGTTGAACAAGGAGGTTCGTCGCCGTCCATCGTTTATATCACGTTTAAGTCTGGGATTTGAGTGGTTTTTCTTCAGAGGGTGTTGGGGCGAATGGAGATTTTCGCAGTGTTGTCGGAAACTGGAAGAGAACTGGACTGCCGGAGTCGAAGTGTTCGGTTTTTGAATTTGAAATGTGACAGCGCGCGGCCAATATTGAGAGCAAGGGATGTCACGTGACTTGGAGGCTTGTTTTTTACCTTTTTCTTTCTTTATTTTTTCACTTTTACAGAGAAAAGTGACGGCGACATTGACCAAATTAATTATTAGAAATTGAAAAATGATATATAAGATTTTTTATCAAAAGTTGATTAAAAAATATCAAAATATGATGAGGAATTTCCAACTTTTTTTCTTGCGAAATGACTGATCTATCATTTCTCAATTTTTAGATTCCTTTTTAGGGATTTTTCCTAATTACTACTACTCTTGTTGTTATTATTATTATTTTGCTAGAATAGCTGTGTGTGTTTTGATTAGTTTTTAGAAAATAGCTTTTACAGTTGACGAGGTAAGTATATGAGAAGAGTTTTATCTCGATTTACAGAAAAATGTTTCTGAAACCATGATTTTAAGGGTAAAAGAACACACACTAAATCAATTGACCACCTTCTTTTTTAAATCAAAATACTTTTGATATTGACTATTTTGATTTTTATATTATTTTTCACGTAATAGTATTTATTTTAAAAATAATAAATAAATCAGGTCAGGTTTAAAAAAATGTATAGTTTAGTCTGATCTGATGGGGTTATATATGCTGAAAGTGACTTACTGAGATTTCTTTCATATTTAGATTAGATTTATATCCTCAGGTCAGGCCGAAAAAAAATCACATATGGTTCGGATGCAAGGGATTATATATGCTGCGATGATACATATTACTCCCTCCGGTCCTAATTATAAAATAAAATTGACTTTTTTAGAGAAATTAAGGAAGCCGATTAAATTATTTTAGTATGTTTATATTTTTAGTATCCTTAGATTATATATTAGTTTATTAGTCAAATTAATTAGTTTGGAGAAAAAAATAAAAATATAAATACTTTAAAGTAATTTAATTGGCTTCCTTAATTTCTCCAAAAAAGTCAACTTTATCTTATAATTAGGACCGGAGGGAGTAATATCTTTTCCATAGTTAGATTTAATGTTAAATGATTATAAAATAATTTTTTGTCCTTGAAAATTTAGAAAAAAATGAGACGGGCATTAATCGATATATATATATATATATATATATATATATAAAGCTAGTAGTAGTCACTTTTATCTAAATACCAGCTAATTACAAAAAAAATGCCACCTTGATTTTAATTTCCTGATTAATTAGCGTCTCTATATACTTGTGTGTGTAAATAGTATGAAACCGTATAAACATATGAAGATGTAAGTGTAGTCCCATTTACTGGTAAAAAAAAAAAAGTGTAGTCCCATTTTGGTCCGATTGAAACACAAAAAATGGTTACTGCAGCACTCAAGGCTTTTTAACGAGTATTTAACATTTTTAGTACTTAGACTCGAACTCAAGATCATATTCTCGTTTGAGATAGCTTATTTTTTACTTATAGATGCTTATAAATCATAATTTATGTTAAATGAGTTTTATCTCGACTTACATAATAAACACTTATTTTTCAAAAAAACTCTATTTCAAACATAGCTCATGTTTATTAGTACAACCTTATACCAACTAAGTCATGCACTAGTTGGCTCTATGGTAATATGCTATAAACAGAACTCAATATGCCAATCTATGAGAATCAATTTCCAACTTTATCTGTTTTGCATCACAAATATATCTATGTATCTTTCCGGGTTCTCTCTTTTTTAGTATGTATTTGAATTCTTAAAATCTAATATATACCATTTATAAGTGCAATCCATAAAAAATAAAAAAAAATTAATTTATAAAATATTATAATAATAATTTTATAAAATATTAAATCTAACACGTCAATTTCATGATCTAAGGGTGAAGATAAGATTATGAAAAGATAATAAAAATGAGGATAATGGGAGAATCCTCTTCCAATTGAGGAGATGGTTTATGATGCTCCTAGCTGCTCACATAAAGTATTTCCTTTTACATGATCTGCTATGTGGAAATTATTGAAGGTGACAGAGGAGGTAGTTAAATTTCTTTATCCTGAGAGCTTTGAAGGGAATGTTATTTGTGCATGTGTGTGAGAAAGCCAAATTTGGAAGATGAAGTGTGTGTTTTGATTCTATAACATGTGTCCCTGCTGGCTATATATTGAATCTGTGGAACTCAAGCTGATTTTGTGGGATGGGAATAAAAGAAACTAGCTTTGATTTAGCAATTCCTTGGCTATTATATATAGAGCAAGTTTTTTTAAGTTTTTTTTTTTTAAAAAAAGGGTTTTGGTTAAGCTTATGTTGAAAGACAGCAAGCTTGGACTCCTCCTTAGCAGTGAAGTCGTGGTGGTGGTGTTATTGAATGCAATATTGATGATTTGGCTTCTCGTGTTATTAAATGTAACTCTCATATTAAGGACCAGATCTAGTATTAATTTGACTTCGAAATCATCATCTTCTGTGACCTGTATTCTTTTGGATCACATAGAACTGCCTTATATACAAGTCACAAAAGATGACAACTCTGAGGCCAAATTAATACTACTTCCGGTTCTAAATATAGGACATAATTTGTAGTGCAATTTATATTATAAACTATGTCCTATATTTAGGACTAGAGGGAGTACTGGATTTAGTCTTAATATGACAGTTACATTCAATAACACCAAAAGGCCAATTTACTATCTGCACTACAAACTATGTTCTATATTTAGGACTAAGGGAGTACTGGATTTAGTCTTAATATGACAGTTACATTCAATAACACCAAAAGGCCAATTTGCTTACACATGAGAGTGTTGTGGATGTTGCTAGCGTAAGCACCATACATCGTACAATTTGTTAGTTGCAACATATGTAGAAATACAATAAAAGTATAGTTTAAGTCTTGTCTAGGACACTGTCCTTAAAAGATATTCTGCAACCCCTTAGTAAAATAGGAAACGGCACTCCCCAGGATAAAATAAATCATTCCTGTAAAAAGCAGGGCGACAGATCAGCAAAAAGACAACAGTGTAACTCAAGAAAAGAGATAAGAGAAGAGCTCGAGGATAGAGCTCAGTGTCACCTAAACTCGATGCTCTAACCTCAGTCCTACCAACCTTACTCCATACATTGCCTTTTATAAGCAGAAATTATGTGACAATTGAGCAGCAATATGATAATTAAAGACGGTTTAATGATAATTAAAATGACAATTACAAAACAAGTGTTGATAACGATTTAATGTAATAAAACCTTTTAAATATTATAAAAACCGGAAAATTAAAACTTCAACAGTAAGTTCGAAGACTCCTCTTATCATTCTCTTTACTAACTCAAACTTACATTTAATTATATGTTAGGTTATTTCCAGTCTTAAGTTATATAAGATTTATTCCTTTAGCGCACACAATATTTACAATAGATGCTGCCTGATTGCGATTATGAGGTTGAATGTTTCTGTGTTCTCTATGTCTGTTAGTTGTCTTGGATCTGTTTGGACTATGGCAGTTAAAGAATGTTGTTCAGTTTAAAATAGGGTTAAGAAGCAAATTTACCAATAAAGTTTTAAGGAATGAGCGTCTGACACAATTACGTTTTAAATAGGGTAAAAATACACATAAAGAATTAAAAGTGGAGCATCCAGCATAAAACCGTTAAATTTGAACTAATGTCATTAGTGACAACAGGTAATGTAATTTCAGTATTCATCCCAAGGGCTCCCAACTACCCAGCCCAAGGACCGTATACAGGGATAACTATGGTCCAATTGGTAAATAAATTTAAATTGGGACGCACGCACCCCAATTGAGGGCTTTGTCTTGTATAATATATCAAATATTCGATCCGATTCTATTTATAAATAATTTTTTTATTACATAAAATAAATTGATAGTTAAAAATAATAAGTGTATAAAAAATATTATGTTTTTTTTTCATATATGCCCCTATTTATGAAAAGAGTGTAGGAGAGATAATAGATAAAAAGTATGAGAAATAATGAGTTTAAGATATGAGAGAAAATGAGTAGTTAATAAGGGTAAAATAGAAAAAAGAAACTTATATTTTCAGACAAAAAGTGAAAGTTGCTTATAAAAGGGATCAACCCTATAAAAGAGAAACTTTCTTATAAATAGAACGGGAGAAGTAATTTTATAACATTACAAGTAAATTTCTTCGCATTGATTAGTGTATTTTTTACCAAAATCAATTGATAAACAATTAATAAAACACAAACTTGCACAAGTTTGGTGAATTTAATACTCCCTCATGTCTTTTTTATACGGAACATTCTATTTCATAAGGGTGGGCTTTTTTTTTATAAGGGATATTCTATTTCATAAGGGTGGTCTTAATATAAAAAAAAATCATTTTTACCTGAAAATTTTAAATTGATTTTTTTATTTTTACCCTCATTATATATATGTCACTTATTATCTTTGTAATAAATTTTCACCAACTATCATCTCTCATTTATTCTCTTTCTACACAAGAGTATAATTGAAAAGATATGTATCAAAGTTATACATTTATTGATTTTAATATTTATTTCTTATAAAAAAGACCGGACAGAGTATATTACAAAATTTGAACTAACGATGACATTGTTGTAGGGGCAGCTTGAACTCAGATATCATCTTATTCAAATAATTCTATATACCTTCTACTTCTAGTCTTATTTATTTGACAAAAGAAAAATATTTTTCCATACTATTGAGTTTTAAGAATTAAGATTATGAATTGATCTGAAAGGGGGAATTAACCAAACGGAATCTCATCCGGTGCCATATTTAAGTCCCTTTTCACTAATAATAAGAATTAGATGTGTTATTTTGTAGAGATTGTTGGCAACACTTGCAAAATTACAACAACAAAAAAGCATATAATTGGGTCGTGTTCAAGGTATTAAAACTCGGACTGGGCATTGAACCGGTCGAGGTATTGGGTTAAGGGTCAGTGGGTCAAACCGGAGCTAAACCGGGACCAAACCGGTGAGAAATTGAAAATTTTAGACTTATAGTATGAAATTCTAAAGGAAAAATTTTAAAAAAAAATTTTAAAATACCAACCCGGACCGGACCGGTTTACCTGCCGGTTCACGGGCTGGACCGGCCAGTCCGGTCCGGGTTCAATAAGCATGGTCGTGTTTGAAAACATTGTCATTAGAAGATGCTGTATCAGTAAATTCGGAAGTGGCACTCCCTAAACTAGGCAAACCATTCTTACAGAAAGCAAAATAACATAACATTAAAAAGATAAATTTGTAATATAATTTAGGAGAAGAAAGAGAAGGAGAGCTCGGGAATAGGGCTAAATGTGGGAGAGGGGTCTCTCCATTTCCCTTACCATCCACTTTCCTCCACTTCTTTATTCTCATCATTAAATTAACTCTAAACGGTTGAGATTCAATATCTTATACAAATTAAAAATTATACATAGAATGCTTTAAGAAAAGTATAAAGGTAGGAACAATTATATCAAATTTTAATGATTTAAATTTATTTATATACATTTTTTTTATTTAATATTATAATAATATTTTTATAGGATATTGAATCTCAACCATTCAGAGTTAATCTAACGGTGAGAATAAAGAAGTGGAGGGAAGTAGACAGTAAGGAAAATGGAGAGGCCCCTTTCCCGCTAAATGTCACCTAACATCGATCTCATTGATTCATTGTCCATTGACCATGAGGAGCCAAACATTACCTTTTATAGGTAGATAATACTTTTCTGATCCTATTTATAAATTACTTTCAACATTTTTCACATAAATCAAGAAAAATTGTAAATCTCAATAATTCTACTATAAAATTTAACATCATTTCAACTCTATCCTTTATTTAATATGCAAAATGCTAAATGAAAACAAGATCAACGCAATAATAAATGAAAGATTCAAGTTGTACATTCACCTCAAAATTTTAATGAGGTGCTTTACAAATAAGACAAAAAAAAAATGTCTTCTCTCTCTACTTTATATATAGGACCAAAGGAACATGTGATTATTGAGCAACCATAATGGCCATTAAAGAAGGCTTAATGACTGTTTCAAAACAATGATTAATTGTGGTTTAATGCAATAAAAACATTTAAATATCATTAACAATTAAAACCATTCAATTAAAACGCATTAAAGTTCCAAGTTTTAGTTCAAATACTTCTCTTCTCAGTCTTTTTACCAATTCAAACTCACATCTTATTATATATTATAGTGTCTCCAATCTTAAGTTATGTGAAACTTCTTTCTTTTACACACTCAAACACATTATTTGTAAAAGAGATTAAGAAGGTTAGGAAGCGGGTAGTTGCATGACAAAGGCTTTTGTTTGCTAATTAAAAGAATTGAGTAAAGTATTAACACTGAGATCATTAGTCTTGTATTATTGTCAGGGTAATGAAACCCGGACCGGACCGGCCGGTCCGACCCAGAAACCAGCGAACCGGTCCGGGTTACCTATTTAAAAAAAAAAAATTTAATTTTTCCTTTAGAATTTCATATTATAAGTCTAAAATTTTCAATTTTTTCACCGGTTTGGCCCCGGTCTGATCCACTGACCCTTAACCCAGTACCCCGACCGATTCAATACCCGGTCCAGATTTTAATACCTTGATTATTGTTTTATATTAAACACAAAAATATAATCAAAGAGGGGAGACAAATAAAATCGGGGTAGGGCCGGTGTTTAAGGATTAAAGAAATTAAATGTTTATTTAAATTAGTGGTAGAAATTATTTTTTTAACATAATTTATGATTTATGAGATAAATATATAAAAAAAAATTTTATTTCAATTTATATATACAGAGTGTTTGAACATGATCCCAATGAAGCCTTAAATAGCTGAATGAGATTAGAGCATGAAAAGGTCATCGATAGTGCCGGTTTAATTATTAAGGGAGAGAAAGGCAGCTGAATGTCAAAGACCCGGTCCCGGTACGTACAGCTAACAGTCCCACCTAGCACAAAAAAGTCAGATCTAAATTAAGAGGGCCCCTAGCCAAACAAGTTTTAATGCCATCTCCACCTAGTGTACGTTCGGAGTAGTTTTAAAAAAAATAATTTTTATGATTTATGAGATAAATATATGATAATCACTACTACAAAAAGGATAAAAGGTGGCGCACATTTTGTGGCACTTCTTTAAATAAGTGCCACAACTTCTTTTTTTTTTTCTTTACCTCTATAATTTTTTTTTTAATTTTCTGTACCAGCTGTGGCGCCTAATAGATTAAGTGCCACAATTGAGGAGGCCTAGTGTGGCGCCTGCCTACGCAGGCGCCACACTTGGGGCCATAAAAGCAGCTGTGGCGCCTAACCCACCAAGCACCACAGCTGCAGCATTGAAATTTTTTTTTTTTTTAAATGTGGGCATGTGTGGCGCCTAATTAAATAGGCGCCACACATGCTAATGTGTTGATCAGCTGTGGCGCCTAATGCTTAGGCGCCACAGCTGAAGAGAGGCAATTGTGGTGCCTAATTATTTAGGCGCCACAATTGCCCAATTTTTTTTTTTTTTTTTTAAAATTCAACTTCTCTTTTTGACCACAATTATTTCATTTCCCACGTAGTGGTTTTGTGTCCGCCCCCCATTCCTTCTCTTTTTGACTACTACTCCACTTTAATTATTTAACTACTCTCTCCTCCATTAAACTGCTTTCCCTTTCTCATCTTCTTAGTGGATCCGTCGGCCCCCTCCCTCCATTTCCTATCATCTTCACACTAAAAAACACACCCACACGCTCACTCGTCACTCAAGCTAGCATCACCAACGTGGTCTCCCACTCCCTGCGCTGGTCAATTAATAGATTTGTAAGAAGAAAACTATTTCATTCTAGCTTGCTTTGTTTAAATTTTTTTTTTTAGTCAAGATAAACCGTAATATAACGTTTGCCTTTTTGTTCCTAATTTAATAGGAAAGAATGAAAACCTAGCTTGTTTCGTTTACCTTTTTGCTTTGTTTAAATTTTTTTGCCGACAAGCTTACGTTTTTTAGTAATCTTTTAATTTACTTAATTAGTTGTTGACGTACTGTGTTCACATATCAAGTTCTTGTATTGTGATATTTTTTATGTTAGCTTTGGAGAGTATTAATGTAAGAACATTATTGTTGGGGAACTTGAATTTTAAATATGAAAATTATATATATATATATATATATATATAATAGGTTGAAATATAAAATAGAAAGATTGACAATTTGTGGAGATGATAAACACGAAATCCACTCATTTTATATAAAATTTCACAATCAGGAAGCATAAAAAAGAGCCACAGGAAAAAGAAGAAGAAGAAAAAAAAAGGACCCTATTGTGGCGCTTGCTCAAGCAAGCGCCACATGAGGGTATTTTTTTTAAAAAAAAAAATTTAAAATGTTGTGGCGCTTCCAAGCGCCACAACTTTTTTTAGTGGCATCTAGATATGTGGCACTTCTCTAGCGCCACAGTTAATGCAATTATAAGCGCCACAGTTTTACTTTTTTGTAGTAGTAAAAATTTTATCTCGATTTATGAAAATGAGATTTTAAAACCATGATTTTGCTAATACCTGAACACACACACTTAAAGTATGATTGGGGTTACGATTTTAAAAGTGTTTATATATGTAAATAGAGATAATACTTCTCTCATATATTTACTTCATATATCTTAAATCATGATTGAAAAGTTACTTTAAAAAATTTTAATCATTATTCCAAACAAGCACTAAGTATTTGTTTGGGAAATCTCTAAATCATAATTTTAGAAACCATTTTTTTAAAATCGAGATAAAACTTTTCTCACAGATTTATCTCATAAATCATAAAAGAAATTTCAAAAACTTAAAAGAAACATGCACTTAGTGCCTCCCAACATGATTTACAATATATAAAGTAGGTATGTGAATAAAATTTTGTCTCAATTTATGTTTTCAACCTTGACTCAAACAAGCATTTAAATTCCACTTTGACCGAATCTCATATATAAATGTAATGGAAATTAAGATGTTTAATATGTCTCAAATTGATTGAATTTTTTAAATTTGTCCTTATTTAATGATGAGTATTGAAAAAAAATAAATGCCATACGTTTTTTCTGATATACGTTTTCAATGAGGTAAAATTAAAAAACAATAATTAATGATCCTTAATTAAGGTGAATTTATACTTAGAACAAAAAATTGTTTACAGACTAAACTTATAATAAGAACCGCACTGGTATATAAGAGCTCAATAATTAATATATAGATAATAGTATTAAATTATTTATATTAGTCGGGCAAAAAAAATAGTAAATAATTAACTTAATTGATGGTAAATACCTTTAATAAATATGGACGATAAGGATGCATTGAAAAAAAAAATTATAAATTTAGAAAGTAAAGTAGCTTGACTTCTTATATTTAGGGGGATAAAACAAATTCATCAACTAATATAGATCTTGTCCTATCAGATCAAAGAGAACGGGTAGTTTAAAAAAACAATTTACAAGCGACTTCAGTTGTTTTTAATAGCATTCCCATTCTCTGATACTGTCTATTATTTCTATTCTCTTTCATTAAAATCCTTTCTGTGAACCAAACACCGGCAAACAGGACCTTATAGTCTTTCACACACACACACAAACATGATTTTGAGCCCCATTTTTATTTCATTACTGACAACCCTTTTTCCTGGGGAATAGCCAAAGAGAAGAATATTTTTCTCAAAATTAAATCGAACCAGCATTATACGCATGGCTTTCCACCACTTTGGGTCATAAATACTTCAGATCCTATTTAAAGCTTGAAGGTAACAGGAAACTGTGGGGCAAGTTGTGACTTGTGAGAGACCATAAAACATAGTACTATAAGGACGATCGACGTGGAGAATGGAGGGACACTAATCTGCATGGCTACTTCCAAAAAGTGTAAAAGAATTACACGAAAAGCCATGCAAGTTCTTAATTATTGGGTCGCAATCTTGAACCATAACGTGACGTTGATGTAATATCACTCCAATTTTATCTATAAATCTTTTTTAATTAAATTTTATATTTTAATGAGAGTTAGTTAACTTAGTGATTGTAGGGTAAATTTTTAACTATATCCTCATTTATGAATGTGTGTTTTTCAATTCTTTCTTCTCTATCTATCTTTAAATTATTTTTTTATTGATACAATAAATAGAAGCAAAATTGTCACAATCTCATTTACTAACTGAAACTGGATTTATTAATAGGATCAAATTCTTTAATAAAAAAAGATTTATAAATAAAACCACAGATAATTTAGAATTTCAGGAGTTGTTTGAAATATTCAATAACTTGATTTCTAAGTGGCAGTAATTAATTATAAGCAACCCCTTTGCATCATTCTTTATTTTTAAATTTTTTTGAAATTAAATAAGCAATGACTTGTAGTATTGTAGTATCTATCTATGCGCATGTGCGTGTGTTTTTTTTTTTACCTCAGATTTGATAGGTCAATTACACAACACACCCAAAAGTACTTTTGCTTTCGCCGGTCCAGACCTTTAATAATACTCCCTCCGGCCGCTCGTTAATAGAAAAATACAAAATATCGTTAGGAAGTTTATCTTAATATTAAATATAAGATATAGTTTTATATTTATCAATATTTTTTAAATTTATTATTATTGATTCTTTCTCGGTAGTAATCAAAGAGAAGAGGGAAGAGGAGAATTAAAGAAAATGAATAGGGTGTTTTACTTAGAAAATATTCCTTCTGGTTCTTAATATAATACATATTTACCTAATTTAATTAGATTAAGGAAGTTGGTTAAGTTAGTTAATATTACATGTATTTTCTAAAACATCCTAGTTAATCCCCTTTCTTAATTCCCCCATTCCCTTTTCTCCTTTATTGTTATTGAGGGAGTATTAATAGGGGTAAATTAAGAAAAAATTGACAAATATAAAAATTTTATCTTATACTTTGGATCAAAACAAACTCCCTAAACATATCTTATATTAAGAATCAGAGGGAGTATATGTTATATTAACTAACTTAACTTAATTTCTTTAATCTAATCAAATTAAATAAATATATCTTATATTAAAGATAGAAGCAATATTTTTAATATTTTTAAGAGGCCAAGTAGCAAATGTAGAGACCGCTCAGCCTTATCACGTGTGCGTCCCATGGCCGCTCTTGTTCTTTCCACTAACCTGGCATGCGGACAGTTGAACCACGCCCCTTGCTGCTCTACTTAATCCCAATGGGTCTACTGAAATTGACTTAGTTTGGATGTTGGTAGAGTCTGTGTTTATTTTGGATAGTTTATTTTTAGATAATAAATATTTATATATCTTAATTTATGATATATAAGATAAATATGTGAAAAGAGTTTTATTTCAGTTTACGTTATAAGTGCTTATTAACCCCCAGAATATGAAAGATCAAGAGTGGGAAGAAGTTATAGACATTCACATGTTTTAATATTCTCAACAAGTTTAAAATTTTAACTCACCTCTTTTTTATATATTTTTATCCCCATTGATTGCAGGTACATATTGTCATATATTTAATCATTTGTTCTCTCTCTTTATCTCGTTTTGATCTATATATTATCTCATTATGACAAATTTAAGTATTATTGAGCCCAATTAAGACTAAATCCCTCAAAGGCATTTTATACATTCACACGAACTCAAAATCAAACTCGAGACTCCATTTTTAAGTCTTTTTCCACTATGACAAATGCATGTTTTTTTTTTTGCCCTTTTAATAATATACTTCCTCATCTTTCTTTCTTTTTTCTACACATTCCTTTTCATCTCCTTTTTTTTATACACATAAGGCATGTTTGGGATCACGATTTATTAAAAAATAAGTCCTTATTACGTAAGCTGAGATAAAACTTCTTTCACATACTTACCTCGTATACTGTGAATCACGATTTATAAACACTTATTATCCAAAAATAAGTTATTCCAAACAAACACATAGTCTCTCATCTCTGTTTTTTTGCACATATTCTGATCCACTCGTGATCTTCTTGAAGAAGAGTATATTTAGAAGAAGAAAAAAATCACATTTCTTACACATTTAATAATTTTATTTGTATCCCATACGTAGGATTGGACAGAATAATATGATTTGTCATTAACTTTGTATGTGATAATGATATTGACTGAGCGTTAGTTTTCACATACTTTAAACTTATAAATAGTGTACCTTGTAATAGGTTTTATATTTCGTAATTATATTGATGGTATTGATATAACAATGTACCTTTTGTATCTTTAGACAGTAGTAGTTACTATTTTTGTCACATAATTTTACATCTAATGTCTAAAGTACTATATATAATACTTCCTGAGATAGATAAGTGCATGAATTAATATATTTATAATTATAAGTATGCTTATAATGCTATCATTTTAAATCATATGACTATTATATTCTAGTCAGATAACTAACTAATAAAAATTTAAATTTATAAACTTTAAATATTTAATACTCTACAATAAAAATATTTTGATCACAAAACATAACTATTAATTTTTATTTGACTAAATTATACAACACCCTCCAAAACTTTGGATCAGTTGTATATGACCCCCAATATTTCAAAGTTTAAATTGACTCTTTTGACCTTTTATTTTTTAACTATTAACCCCATGTAGTTAAGTGGTTGTTATCTTTTTAACGGAAAATGCTGTATCAGATTATGAGGTGACATGTGACATCCTGTGTAAATTAACAATTTTATAAAACCCCCTAAACTCTGAACAGTTGCACATAACCTCCCTGAATTTTGATTAGTTACAAATAACCCCTTTGATATTTCAAAATTTAAATTTAACTCTCTTAAAATTTTGATCTATTATATTAAACCTCGTGTTGTTATTTTTATCATTTTAATAAATTTATTAATTTTTTTACTATCATTTATCAATTAAAATAGTTTTTGTGTATGGTGAAAATTAAAAGAATAATATTTAAAAAATATAAAAATAAAAATGTTATCGTTTGCAAAACATTTACTTGTTTTCCTAGATAATTAAGTATTGATAGTATAAAAATATTATCATTTGTATTAAATATATTCTTATGATGATTGAGCAGTAATAGTTTAAATATCACATTTATGTTAGAGGATAGCTTTTGTCCTCCTTAATTTTTTATTAGTAATACATTTTTTTTAATCAAAGTTTCAAAGTTTATTGTTATATTTTTCTAAATATTATTCTTTTAGTTTTTGCCATATAAAAGAAATTTTTTAATTGACATGTGATAGTAAAAATCTAATAAATTCATTAAAATGATAAAGTAACTGTATGTGGTTTGATATTATAAATAAAAAATTTAACGGAGTTAAATTTAAATTTTGAAATGTCAGGGGGTTATTTGCAACATATCAAAGTGCAGGGGGTTTTCTGCAACTATTCAAAGTTCATGGGACTGCTAAGCCTTAGTTTAACAAGAGTCCCAAGGGTGTAAACTTTGCTACCAGTGTATTTTTCCTGTGTGGCAATCTAGTTGTGTAACATTTTTAAATAGGCAAATGATGTCCAATGCTTATGATATTTTTCAGAATGAAAGTAGACTTATCAAACTTTAATTTGATAGGTCATACAAGTCGTTTGAAGCAATACACAAAGTTATAAATTTTTGAAGTTAGCCTAGTGAAATTGGCAAGCTTCTGTGACAACGTTCAAAAATGGAAATTCTGGGAATTATGAGCTTTCAGTTGGCTAAAGGCTATATTTTTCTCTAAAAATAGACTTAATAGGGGTCACATAGTCTTTTGAACCATACCAATTGGACATATGTATAAATAGATATGAATTTCCAAAGTTGGCTGAAAATCTGCCAGTTTTCTGGAAACAGTGAAACTGTATTGTGCAAAATTTTACTGTACAGAAATCACTGAAATTGTGATAGATAACCAATAAACTGTGATTAAAAACAGTAATAGTTCAAGTAATAACCAGTTACTTGTTAACTTTAATTTATAGGAATCAGGAATAGCTCGGGCCAAATCAAATGTACTGAACATATAATAGAGCAGGAAAGGGCAATTCCAGGTAGTGACACTTTCTTTCATGCACTATATGATTATTGTATATTTGTGTACATCATCTTCTGTAACATGAGCACACTATCTTTGACACGCATATTAGCTTAGTTGTGGTATGGGATCCAACAAAGGCGCAGAGTTAAGCTAGGGTTGCAAATAGTCGTTTGGCCTTGGATAGTGTGCATACAGCATTCTATCATTTCACCTAACATGGTGCATGACATATTTATTTTCACATCGTACACGTCTAATTGTATGTTACTACCGAGATTCTTTGAATCTCACCCTTTCCATAAATGTAATAAGTTTTCAGTAGCAGATAGCGGCTCAGAGAGCAGAATTGTAATTACCGGCAACAGAAGGTTCCGAACGAGCACAAGAGAAGATGTTGGTTATCTGAAAACCTTTTATTGTTTTAAGGTATGTAATTATTATGTTCGAACCCCTTTGGGGAACTATTGTAATATAATTAAACAATATTATTTCAATAATATCAGTATATTTTTGCTATTTCTATGTACCCATTGAACTACGTAATTGCTACTCTGATTAATATCGATAGTAAGTGGTATGTAAAGCAGGGTCTTACATGCCACATGGACAGAGGGTTAATAGTTAAAAAATGAAAGGTCATGGAGGTTAAATTTAAACTTTAAAATATCAAAGGTTATAAGTAACTGACCTAAATTCCAGAGAATTTTGTATAATTTAACCTCTTTATTTTAGCTATGTCCACTTTCTAGGACAAAGCTGCTGTATTTTTTTTTCGAGGGTTTTCCTTTTTCACGTTAAAATGACAAATTAATTGAAATGTTCACTAATTAGAACGAGATGTTACTTGATAAAACGTATTAGTTTTAAATATGCTTCTTCGATAAAGCTGTTAAGTTCCTTCAGAACTAATCATTAACTAGGTATATTATGCTAATCAGGTTCTGCTATGAAATGCTTATGAGAAAAAATAGATGACAGAATTTAATTAGAACAATATATATGATGGTTCTAATTTTGTGTGTGTATATATTGTCCAAAAAGATATAAACACATGCATGCCTAAAATATTCAGCTATTAAAACTTTTAAAAGGAAGAACGTAGTCCAACTAAACACATGCATGCCTAAAATAGACAAGTATAATCAATATCTCCAAATCAATCTCAACTCACAGTCAATTCCTCTCAAACCAACCACATTATTTATATATTATTATGAATTTCATGCCAAGCATTTGTTTTATGCATGTATCTCTGTATTTTATTACTTATTTTAATTTTGTTTTTCTCCCTCTATTTTTTACTCGAATTTGTTACTTAAAATTTCGTTCAACTGAATGTATTTTTTAGTGAAATTAAAACGTTGTTAGATTATTATTTATATATGGTACCACTATACTATTGCAAAAAACAAAATATTCTACTTCTTAAAATAAATGAAAAAAAAAAGAGAGGCAGGAGTAGGGGAAGGACTAAATGCGCTTCACCAACCAAGTTTGCTAGGTGGCGCATTGACGTTCGCAATGTAGAATCTTAGTTGGGAACTTGGAAAAGGCGGGAGCCTTTGCGGTAAAAGCAGATACAAGTGATGGCAAAACTTTTTTCCCCTTCCTTTTTTTTTCACTTTCATACATAACGCGCGCATATGCTCATTCCTCTCTCACTGCTTGGACTGTCTGGTAGACTCGTCCCTCGCTCACTCTCAGAGTAGTAGCTCTGTTCGTTCATCGTCATTTTCTTCGTCTTCTGGGCGGAGAAATGAGGATTACGCGTCTTGCTTCAATGTCCATGGAGTTTAGAGTTCTCCTCTCCGACTGGTGGGACGAGATCAACGACTCTTCTCTGTGGCAGGCCGCTATTTACTACTTCCTCTGTGCTGCATATGCTCTCGTTTCCTTAGTAGCTCTGGTTTTTGACAAACACTCTCTCCCTCTCTTTTTCTGAAACTGTTGTATATTTTGTGCTTGACTTGCCGTGATTCTGGATTTTCCTTCGCAGTTCTCGTGATTGTGTTCTTGAGTTGTAATCTTCTGAATTGGAATTTCGCTGTGGTGGATGTTAATTTTGTTTCTTCGGTCGTTTTGTTTTAGCTAAGCTATTTGGAACAGTAGGTTTGCGTCTACATTCTTGACTGATTAATGTACCTGTCTATTGACATTCACTGAAGATTTCGAACTATTTCAAGCTGAATTTCAACTTGATTTCTCCTGTGGTTGTGTTTGGTTTCGTCTTGTGTTCTTTTGTAAACATTGCTTTAATCAGTTGATTTCAGCTTTGCTAAATAACGCATGAATGTGATGAACTTAGATAACTACAAGTCTGGCTCTCTGTGGCTCCGGTTTCTTTAATTGTATCTATGTGGTTGATTCTGGATTCTACATTCAATTCTTGTGGGCGGATAACTCCAACAATTCTCACAATTTCTTGTTGGTTTTGTAATGTTTACTTGAGACGTACTAGTATGAACTGGAATTTCATTATTATCCACGTTACTCTTTCTTCCATCTAGCTTAAGCTAAGGAGAATAGTAGGTTCGGTCGACACTCTGATTGATCATGTGTCTAGCGACAGTAATAGATGATTTCGAAGTTTTATCAACTTACTTTCTTCATTTTTTGAATTTCAGTCAGCAGTGTCCTGTGATTACTTTATTCCAGTTTATACTTATCCGACAATCTAGTATTCAATTAATTGTTTATACCGTATAAAAAGGATAAGTGTGCTGGACTTGGCTATGATCACTGTTTTTTGTCTCTGGACCGGTTACTCCTTTGTCTTTTATGGGGCAACAAGATCCCAAACTTATGCCATCTTCGTGGTTTTTATACGATGCAGGTTCAATTGATAAGAATTGAATTAAGAGTGCCAGAATATGGTTGGACAACACAAAAAATTTTTCATTTGATGAACTTCCTTGTCAATGGAGGTGAGGTGCCATTTAGAGTCTTGGTCCTAGAAGCATCTCTGGTATTATGTGTTTGTTTGGTCGTTTTACTCCTTTCTTGGCATTTTCATATTGCAGTGCGTGCAGTTGTCTTTGGATTTCACTATCATGTTTTTCTGTTGCATCCGAAGGTTGGCTATACATCTATTACCTTCTTATACTCCATTCGGTTCTTAAAATAAGACATATATGAAGAGTTGATCTTGGTCCTAAATATAAGACATATTTTTTATATTTGTCAATATTTTTCTAATTTATCCTATTGATGCTCTTTCAATAATAATCAAAGAGGAGAGGGGAATTAAGGAAGATGGCTGTAGTGTTTTAGACAAAAACATAATCTAAACAAATTAGATAAAGGACCGGAGGGAGTAGTTGCTAAGTTGGATAGAGATCGAATTCTATAGATGACAAAGATGGTAAGGCTTGAGCGCTAACAGAGTGGTTGCATTTTGGATCAGGTATTGGTTTTGGTGCTATTGGAGCTGCCCGGACTACTGTTTTTTTCAACATATACTCTTCTTGTCCTTTTCTGGGCAGAAATTTATCACCAGGCAAGTCAATTGTCGTTTTAAATCCTATGGTTGTTGATTTTGATTTTTGTTATCATCTAGAAGCTTTTATATATATTAGCGTGTCCACAGAAAGTTGTTTTTCAGGTTCATCCTTCTGAGGATGGGGGAATTCTAATTTTTGTTTTTTACCAGGCAAGAAGTTTACCGACTGATAGGCTCAGGATTTTTTATATTGTAATAAATGGGGCCATATATTTTATCCAGGTAATCATCTTATATTCTTTTATTCGTCATGAGCTTGATATCACTATTTTTGGTGTGTTTCATATTCTTCATGTTCATCTCAATATCTTTTGTCAGCACTTTAGGACTTCCCCACTGAAACATAGGATCCATACTACTAATCAGTTTCAAGACAAGACATTTCCTGATGTCTGATGAAAGTTTCTTGACATAGGATTATTAGGGAACTATGGGAATATGTACCTCTTACATCTGTGCCTTATGTTCAACTATGTTTTGTTGGATTTTGAAATATTTGCATATTAGTAGCCTTTGTTTTGGGCGTTAATATGGCTTACCGATTTTTAGTTCCTGCTAGATTCATGTCAAGCTGGGCATGAATCTCACCATTTTTCCCGGGGCAAAAAGGAACATGCTCTTTGATCTGTAACAAGGGTAATAATTGTAATAAAAATATCTTGGTATTCAGGTTTGTGTTTGGATATTCCTCTGGATAGATGAAAGTAGTGTTGTGGAAATTATTGGACAGATATTTATTGCAGGTTAGCTTTCTATTCAACTATAGTTTTGTGTTTTCTTCTTACTCGCAAGCTTGAGAATGAGTTTTCCTCCCTTGAAATGACCTTTCTAATGAGATTTGCCTTTTCTTGTGCTCAGTTGTATCATTTATGGCTGCATTAGGCTTCTTGGTCTATGGTGGGAGGTGAGGCTTCAATTTGGCTGAAATGTTATTGATTATGAAATAGCTTTGATGTCTCTATTCCCTTGATTAACTCATCGTTCTTAATTGTTTATAGATTATTTTTCATGCTGAAGCGCTTTCCTATTGAATCTAAAGGGAGAAGGAAGAAGCTTAATGAGGTGTGGGCACTTACTTCTAAGTACATCTGATAGAAATTGTTGATTATTATTTTTTTTTTTAAAAAAAGGAACTGATGATCTAAATGCTTGTCTAATTCTTTGTCTGCCAAAGGCTAGTGCTTAGCATTTCATAAGGTCATATAGGAAATGAATCAAACATAATTCAGGCTACTGGTAATTTCCCCACCCCCTTTTTCATATGATTATCAGAACTGTCAGCTTCTTGGTGTAACTATATACTGACTTCCGATTTTGTGGTTATGTCATGGATTAAGTTTGATTAGTTTTAGTCCCAAGTTACAAGTGACAAAAATCAGGTCCGCGACTTATTTAAAACTGGTTTCTATCCTATATTTTGCTGCTGTGGTCTTGCATGAACTTTTTGATTTTCTTCTGTTCCGATTGTAGAACAGGGGAAATTGCAATAGAGATTGTATATATAAATAATAGTTGTGTTGACAAAAGGTGGGCTTATTTGTACTGCAGGTCGGATCTGTCACTGTCATATGTTTCACCTGCTTTTTGATACGATGCATAATGGTAACTTCTGACTGTATTATCATAAGGATCGCTGATATATTCTGAAGTTTACTGTGAGAATGATAGGAAAGAACTAAAGTTGCTGGTTTAAAATTATGAATTCCATTATTTTTCTTTCAAACCCTCAAGCAAAACTCTTGCGTTGGTGATCATGCAGGTTTTTCTAGCTGCATTTGATACAGATGCATCTCTGGACGTTTTGAATCATCCGATTCTGGACTTGATATACTACCTGGTATTATTCTACTATGCACTCCTTTTTTGTTAATTACGACCCCCATTTTTTTGGGTTGATATTAACATCTGGGAATTTATCTCTCTAAGTACAGCTGGTAGAGATCCTGCCTTCAGCTTTAGTCCTCTTCATCCTTCGCAAATTGCCTCCCAAGAGAATATCAGCTCAATATCACGCTATCCGTTAACCATATTGCATCCTGGATCTGATTCCATTCTTTTGTCATTTAGGGAGATGATTTTAATGATTTTATTCTCTAGCTCTGGCCCAAAAAAATAATGGAAAAAGGAGGTTCGGTGGTTAGATGCCGCTGAAGCTTAGCAGAAGAAGCAGATGCAGTCAAAATGTCCAGCCAAAGGTTTTTTGAACCATTGATATGTTGTGTTTGCAGTCTTCTGACAAGTGTAATGTACAGTGATGCAACTTGGAAATGATAGTTTTGGGTCATTTTTCTAGGGCTTTTTTATTTTTCTTCGAGGAGGGATTTTTTGAACCAGGAGAAAGAAGGTGGGGTGGGAGGGATATTCGTGAGGCTTAGATGTAGGGGGCCGTTTTCAGAGTTCTAATACCAATTGGTTACCTGCACCTGAAGTTAATGATGCATCCGTTCTTTTCCTGTTTATGCTTGCATATAGTTACATTTATTGCTTGCTAGACTCACCGCAAATGGTATGAAACCAATTTCTGTGTTAATTGCAATGCAGAGCACTAAGGGCTTATTTGGTGGAGGGAAAAATTTTGAGTTGAATTTAAAAAAATTAGAGAAGTGGGGTTACAAATTTTTAATTAATTTTTCTTAATCTTTTATCTTATATATTCTCTTTATTAAAATTTTATTACCCCACTTCTTTAATCTTTTAAAATTCAACTTAAAAATTTTCCTTCCCCTTCCTTCCCTTCCAAATCATTCACACCAAACAGACCCTAAGAGTTATTCACCACTATGAATGAACTTTATACAGTTTAAACAGAATTACAACAGTTTAGATTTAATATTTTCAAGTTGCAGGAGCCAATGCCCGTGTGCATCAACGTCTATCATACTTCAATGAAGACAAATAACATTCACTAGTCTTGCTTTTAAAGAAAATTGGTCTTCAAATTAAAACCACCTTCAATTAAAAAAGCACTCATTTCATTTATAGGTGACGACATTCCAATAATCACTCATAATTCAACAATTGAGTGGACCAAAAGAATCATATCTTATGGAGTAATAAGATGCTACGTTGTGGAATTAGAGATACAAATTGAGCAAAGAGATGATATGCATTTGCACCATCACGCACGCGCACAAAAACAAATCTTTTCAGTGGACCCACACTTGTAACCCAAAGATCATCGTCCTTCATAAGCTTAGCTTTGTTCCAAGTCCTTACTGACCTCGATTCGGAGAATTAGAGGCGTCTTTTAACAAGGAGCGTTTTCTTCATAATTAACTTATTAAATTACTGTGACTTTTTTAACTCAATCAATAGAAATCAATTGATCTACTAGTAAGATATAAGCCATCAACTACACACCTTATATCATGATAATAATTAACAAATTAACGTAACAAGGTGGGGAAAGCAAAAGAAATTGCGGACATCTATATTTTACAAGATCAACCAATCCTCTGTTCACTCGCTATTTCCACAGCTCATATTATCGTCAGCTCCCAATTAGTTGGGCTTTTTTCAAAAGCCTATTCAATCGCGGTGCATTTCTTCTGCTTGCGGAGGAGCAAATCTGACATTGGCTGGCCGTGCCACAACAACATTCTCATCTGCAAAAAGTGCTTTGATGAATGCTGGGGTTTTAAGAGGCCGACGACCAGTCATCCGAGGATACACATCTTCAAGAAAATAATACGCATGGCCAGCAATCATTCCCTGAAATGTGATTTCACGTTCGTCATTAGTTATTTCAGTTTTACATAAATTCTTGCTTCAGTTTCAGGCTGTGCTAAAATATAACATGATGATAAACTATGTTTTAACAATCAATCGTATATTGAGTTCTAAAAACTATTCTCATGTCATATTTCTAGGAGGGAATCTAATTGCATCTTAACAGTGTACGTGTGAAGTATCAACATAATAATAGTTTATGAGATTAGCAAACACCAGTAAATCCACCCAGGCACTAGCACCAACAAGGACAGAAAATCCCAAGAGAACCTGCATAAAATTTCAAGAACAGGTGGCCTCAATAACAAAACATTTGGTTTAAGTATAAATCATTAATTAATCATATAAACAAGTCCAACAATATAACAACAGCAAAGCTTACATACCCATGGAAGGTAAGCTGCTGTGAAAGTAAAGAGACCCAGGAAACTCATATGAATGAAGGGATTTTGTTTGCTCCAGACGTAAACCTGAAAATTAAGATAAGTTAAAATTTTGAAACATTAGAAGGGTTTAAAACATGAAGTCTCAACACTAAAATATAGGCAAATGTTGCAGACCATCATGAATGTCAATGAGTTGCTGAGGAATATAATTTTTGCAAATGAGGCTGCCAAATAAGGTATCATCCCACCAACAAGAACAATTCCAGTCAACACAGTGGCGCCAAACAAGAGCATATAAAAGAAGTCAGCAGTTCGCCCCCTGAATGAGTTCTCCTCTAGAAGCTTGCAGTATCGAGCAAGAAAAAACATATGAAACAAGAAATCCAAGTCTGCCATTCAAATGAGAATACACCAGGTCAAGCATAATAAAATGTGTGATCTAACACCTCCAGTCTAATTATCAAATATTATGAAGCATGAATGAGTCAATAATATGAAAGCTTTACCGGTATTATGCTCCTTAAAAGTGCACAACATACATAAACAAAATAAACAAGCTTGGGAATTCTGCTATGACCTATTCAATGAAATAAAGCAGAGTAACTCTCATTTAACAAGAAAGACTTAAGGCAAAAGGGCTGGGTGTCATATCGTACAGGAAAGTTCGGGATATGCCATGAAAACAAGTTAGCTAGTAGCCAGAATTGATAATCAGTATCTTCTACATTTACATAGTAAAATTTGACTGACTCTTCAACTACAGCTAGCCTGAAATTGTGCTACACCCAAAAAGGCGGAAAAAGTTTAATTCACTTGCTATCAAGTCAAAATTAAATTTGATTTACCAGAATTGAATTACAATCAATCATCAATTCAATCGTAAAGCCAAAAAAAAGGTGGCAGCAAAAGTAGATGTTTTTCCAAAACCACGTAGAAACACGAACAACACTTGTGTGGCAGCACAGATTTCTGGATTTTAACCCACCATCAATCATGTCACTCATTATGTTTGAGCAAGCCAATAATGGGTTGGATATCTCGCCAACCTAACCCACTGACCAACATAAACCTCCGGAAATGATAAACAGAACGCAGCCATTATAAAGCTCAAAGAGCATCTAAATGCTGAGCTAAATTAGAACTTCAATTGAATCATCTACAAAATCAATCCGTCAATTTCAATTCGTAACAGTTCTACAAAATATGAAAGGAAAGAATTACCCATTTTCCGGAAGTACAAGAAATTAGTAATGAGACGCCAGAACTGATATTGATTAACCACCAATCTTGGATTCAAATACAAATGATACGGAGATATTATCTGCATAGTCATTAAAAAAAAAAAAATCAACAAACATCATGTCACTCAACCTTGCCAAATTCCAAATCAACATGAACTTAATCAGATCAAAACCATGTGCCTAATACCCATTCCAATTAATAATTTTGAGTTATTAAAATGTTGCAAATCAATATATGATTACGTTTCCTTAATTTGAAAGGACTCCAATCTCAAAAGGAAACAATGAAGCCGACTCATTTCAAATAGTAAATTACAAACCCTTAAAGGGTCGAATAAAAATTGCAAAACCCTTGTTTGGGACAAATGAGAAAAGCGTCACACTAGAGAAAGGAGATAATCATAGACGTACATCAAGAGAACAGCCGACAGTGGTGACGATAGCTGCAGTGAGATACGAGCGCGTAATTACGGGCATCTGCTTATACCATTCTTCGACTGCTTGAGCCATTTTGTTCTTCCCCTAATTTCTGTCTCGAAAGATTGCAACAACAAATACGAAAGCTTCGAGAAGCTTCTTGTGCAGAATCAGAGAGCTAGTATGAGAATTGGAAGGAGAAGACCGATCAAAAAGCAAGGGAATAGTAGCGAACGCACCCTACGTTAAGAGGAGAGATAGTGTTGTTCTTTCCGGTTCTGGGAGACTCGGCTTTGGGAAACATCTCCTGGTTCTTCATAAAAGCGAGGTGACGAAAGCCAGCTAATCAAGTAGCGCGTGTCATATCACGAACCAGTCAGATTATTCTTAATTGTTTTCCAATTCTTAGCTGGAAAATGGGCCAGTAGTTCTGGGTAGCCTCCAAATTATAAAAGCCCATCACTGTTTTGTGGGTCAAACATAAGCCCGTATATTCATAGATCCAAAAGTATGAAATGCCCGTAACACAATTTTGTTTTTTAACCTTTTTTGCCAGACCATAATTTTTTTACTTTACATGTCAGTGGTTTTAAACATATTATAATATAATGGAAAAATTATTTTCTATAAAAAATGGGAAATTCACTGAAAGATTCCACATTATAAGACTAATTACCCAAAGCTACTTGAAATTTGTTAAAGAACTTAAAAGCAGCTAATCTTCTTCAATTATGTTCAATATATTTTTGGCAAAAAAATTATGTAACTATATACTGAGTTATATTCGCTCAAGAACCTGAGTTCTCAAGTATTGTTGGTAACAAATTTTACAATGAGAAAATGTCAACAATTTTTTCTATATAATATCATTAGTCATGCATCGATAATATACTCGTATAAAAACAATGAAAATTTTGTAGTATATGTGCCAAGTTGTGAAGTTGCACAAATTCAAACTTAATATCAAAGTCAATTAAATTTTATGTTAAATTTGTTAAAAAAAATAAAAAAAAAACTTACGGAATTTTTAATTTAGTCATAAGGACTAAACTGATATTTAAAAACTCTGTAAATTTACTTTTATTGCTCCGAGGTGGAAATATACTAAATTATGTTAGGTTTTACCTAAATAGGCTTGGACCTACAATAAAAATTTGGAGTCTGAATCTGAACCTGAACATATATATAGGCCTTTTTTAAGTCTAGGCCTTCAAAATGCTTGACAAGATCTGAAGTTTGTTTAAAGACCCGTTTAAAATATGGGCTTTTCAAGTCTATGCCTCTAATTTTATATATAACCTTTTCCGCTTATTTACAATCCTACATCATATCAGTAAAAGTCTAACATCCATTCATATAGTAATATAAGGACTTAGTAAATAGTAAGGAAAAGAAAAGAATATTTATTGACAACATTTATCTAAGCAAATAGTAATAAAAAAAACTAATCATTCGTTGACTAATAATATATATTTTTTAAAATTGACCAAGCATAATGTACAAACAACATATAAAACTGGATTTTAACTCTTTTACTTTTCCTATATAAATTGAGACAAACTCTTCCTACTAAGATTATAATATTTCATTTGGCACTAAAATAAATTCATAACAATTATTATTATACTTGAGTGGATGATGTAAATAAGGGAAGATGGAATGAGTTAGCGTTGTCGATGTGATATGAAACTTAGGATTAAAATGAAACTGATAAATTTATAAAATTATTTATATGATATTATACACATACTTATATAATAATATAAATTTAAAAAGTTAAGTAGGTTAAATCTATAGACTTATAAATTAGGCTTTATAAAAATAAGCCTCTTTATTAAATAAATTATGTCAGAGTTTATATAGGCAGATCATAGACTCCTGCCAGTGTCATCGCCTATTTCCATCCTTTGAGTTATAAAAATAAAAATTGAAGACATTTTGGTGTCCGGAATGAAAATATGTGAATTGAGATTTGAGAATGTCAACTTGTAAACTTGTTTGATCCTGTCGTACATCTACCCCATATCTGTATGACCTGTAAAAATAAACGGTTAGGATTAGTGGACTTTCCAATAGCGCATACGCATGCCTGCAAAAGATTTTTGTTTCTCCACACTATCGAGGTTCGAGGATCAAAATTCAAAACTCACACTCGCCTTCTTCATTCTTGCATCGTCCCTACTGAAAAACCCTAGCTGGGCTTAGACCTCGAGCTTAATCTCCATCTCCAACAATGTCTATATTCTGTCGGCTTCGCCAAGCCTACCCCAAACGCCATTATTCAACAATCCTATCTGCTGACTCATCCAAGCTTCTCTCCTCCATCGAGAAATCCAGAGCCGCCCTCAGTCTTATCAAAACTGAGAAGAATCCAGAACGCATCCTCGAGATTTGCCGTGCTGCTTCACTCACTCCCGTAACGCACATCGATCGAGTTACTTTCTCCCTCGCTGTTTCCAAGCTCTCCAAGTTCAACCACTTCGAGGGAATCCGTCAATTCCTTGAGGAACTGAAGACGCGACCTGACCTGAGGAATGAGCGGTATGTATCGCAAGCGATTGTTCTGTACGGCCAAGCTGACATGCTTGACCATGCTATTCGTAGTTTCAAGGAAATGGAGGAATTGGGCATTCATCGGTCGGTTAAATCGCTTAATGCTCTTCTGTTCGCGGGTATTCTGGCCAAGAATTTTAAGGAGGTAAGCCGAATTTATCTTGAGTTCCCTAGGATTTATGAAATAGAGCCGAACCTTGATACCTATAATACAGTAATTAAGGCTTTCTGTGAGTCGGGTTCGTCTAGTTCTGTGTATTCCGTGTTGGCCGAGATGGATAGGAAGTCTGTTATACCAAATGCGACTACTTTCAATACATGGATTGCGGGATTTTACAAGGAGGAGAAGCTTGAAGAGGTCGGGAAGGTGTTGGAGTTGATGAAGAAGCATGGCATTAAACCGAGTCTAAGCACCTATAATATTAGGATCCAGAGTCTCTGTAAATTGAAGAGGTCATCGGAGGCAAAGGCTTTGTTTGATGGAATGATATCCACGGGTAGAAAGCCGAATTCAGATACTTACTCGCAATTGATTCATGGACTATGTAAAGACGACCACTTTGAGGAAGCGAAGAAATTGTTCGAGGACATGAAAAAGAGAGGTTTCAAGCCGGATAGCAATTGCTATTTTACTTTGGTTTACTTCTTGTGCCAATGTGGAGATTTCGAGACTGCTTTACTGATTGCCAAAGAAAGCATGGAAAAGAATTGGATTCCTGTGTTTTCGTCGATGAAAAAACTTGTGAATGGACTGGTCAGCATTTCGAAGGTTGATGAAGCTAAAGATCTTATCAAGCAAATCAAGGAGAAATTTACGGAAAATAGTGATAAATGGGATGAAATTGAAGCTGGATTGCCTCAATAATGAACACCTAGGATAGCATAAATATTTGATCTTTCAGACGGAACCCTTAAAGATCAATTATCAGAGGAAAGTTTACAGCAATGACTCTACGTTTTAGTCATGGGTAAGTTCTTTCTTTTTTTGACCAGTGTGGGTAAGTTCTTTCGGTCATTTCATCTGCCGAATATCAATCAATTCTTCGTCTTGTTAAAGATTTATATCTGGACGAGTTGTTTGAGGAATAATTGGCCCCATCATGCAGTTTCATTGTTCTCTCTGACACTTGGGTTATTGCTAAAAGTCCATGTTAAGTGATATTCTGCCAATTCAATTTTGTGTACTGCTCTTTGTTGATCTTATATGGTTTTCCATTTTCGGGTAAGAAACGTGAAAGTTTTCTGTGAGTCTCTGTTACCTTCACAAGTCGATCTAAGTTATGCGTTTAGTTTCTTGTGTAATCTCTTAGACAATCTCTTTGATGCATGTCATCTTACCCTCTCAATGAACTTAATTAAATTCCTTGGACTTAGGGACCAAAATGCCAATGGTATGTAATTTTATAATCATACAAGAATTATAATTTTCCTGTAGCACACAAAATCCTTTTATATTCTTATTAAATTGAAAATTGCATTTAATAAACAAAATCTTCCGTCCGTCATGACCGTGTGCATTGAAATAACTCAATGCACGATCTCTCGGTACAGTGAACAATTAGATAGAGACTCTATATGGTCCCTAAATTTCTTAAATAAGGGTGTGGCTTCACGTAGTTAGCTGGATGGAGGAACAACTAAACTAACTTTGATGCAAGAGCGGATCTCCGTGCGTATTGTGCTCCATATGCAGCAGTTGATGCTACTGTGGTTGAAGCTACTAACCAACTGCACCAAGTTAAAAAGCACAACTTTAGCATCTAGAAATACTTGCTAGGATTATAAGCATATGCAAAAACCAAAATTCTGGCCTCAATAATTACCTCAGATATGTAATGTACGATTGAGTGTCTTGGGTTCCAAACTCTGGTTGAAGAAGAGCTGCAGCAACTAATGCTAACTGCAACACTGTATTAACCTGTCCACATTCATAGTTAAAATCAAAACTACAGAACTGCGCTCTATGCTCACAACGTATCTTGTGCTTCATAATCATATGCAGTACGATTTTTTAATCTTCTTGTGTTTGGGACCAGGGATGGAGGTAGGTATTTAAATAAGGGATTAAACCCAAGACAACTACAAACTGTTTACAATAATGACAGGCAAAGACTTTCTCTGCATCCATTGACAGACAGTTTGGTTTTTAATTATTCCAATTATCTATTATACAAAGGGTTCCGTTGTACTTCCGATACTGTTGCATTTCATCGGAATGCTCATATGTATGCACAAGTCAACATATCATGTACTGATACCGAATTCCAATAGTCAATCTACCTGATATATGGATCTGGAAGGGAATTCAGAATCTAAGGCTGTAAAACTATTTATGTTCTGTTGATGCATATAAAAAGTTCATCCTAAGAAATGAATCCAATTTGATAAGCATGATGTCATCTAGTATTATATGATCTTTTCCCTGCCTAATGTGCAAAGCCATGCACTGTACAATAACCAAAACATTCAAAATGCTTACCTTGCTAATAAAGAGTGGCTCAATCTTTTGACGACTAGTTCCATCAAGGTTAAAAAAATCGGCCCAGCTTTTCCACTGAGAGAAGCAGAACATGAATAAGCTTTCCATAAGAAAACTACAGAGTACACAATTTCTCAAGCAAAAATGAAAACTTGAGAACCACGTTATTCTTACCCTCCAACCGAAACTGCTCCCTCTTAAATACACTGCACCACCAACAAGGAAGACATCTCGGAACACAACAAGTCCAACAAGTCCAGCTTCAAAGCACAAAAAAACCAAAAAGAATACTTTCAACGATATATCAAGGAATACAGAGTAATGTGTTTTTCTCATAGCTTACCTGATGAAAAAATACAACAATCATTTTAATTGAAACAACTTACGATGCAATAGATCTTGATGTACCATTGCAATCGCAACACAACCAATAAGTACCTGCACCATTAATTGAAGATAAAAAATCATCAAGAAAAATAGAGCCAAAGGTTGGTTCTATCATCCAAAAAATGTGGCAACCTCAAGTGAAATGACACTGAACTAGGAAGGAGAGTATATAATTTGTACCTTGTCTGCAAGAGGATCGAGATAGGAACCCACCACAGAATCTATTTTCATCTTCCTAGCCAGATATCCATCCAGCTGGAATATATGAGAAGAGAAAGACATTTAGTACGTAACTTCTATTCTTTAAGGAGTGGATTGCTTCAATATCAATAATTATTTTGAAAAAAAGGATGTTTTCATACCCAATCAGTTGCTCCAGAGATGGCTAACCCTATCATCGATGAAGTATAAAACTCGTTTGTGATCATCCTGGACAAAATTACCACGCAAACAAGAGCATCATTAAACAAGCAATCAACAGCAACCAAAAGTTTGGAAATTTTACCGATGCAATTAGGGCCTCTTCATGTCATAACTTATTCACAAAAAAGATAAGTATCAACATTTCATTACCGATGGCCTAAACTAATGAACTCAAACATAAGAAAAAGCAAAATTTCAATAAAGACTACAAGGAACAAAAGCAATCAGCAAAGCTTCTGTCATCTGCCTACAGCCCATTCAGTTGTTTGTTTCCATCTGAGGCATTAGTGAATTCCACATTAATGAGCTCAGTGATACGTTTATTCTTATATCTTTAAGTACAAGAAAGTATCACCTTCATTTTCCCCCATTAATTTCACATTTCAACACAAAATTGCTAGAAATGAAAAGAAAACATAAAAGAACGCATAAACCTATCATCAAAGAGGGGAAAGGGCGAGTGAACGTACCATCCGAGAACTGGGCCAGAAATCAATCGACTGAAGGAGATCAAGTTTGGCGCATTAAAGAAACTGTCAACAAGATCGTGCTCGGAAGACTCGGCCGAGTTGGAATCAACCCGATCCAACAATTTGAGAGGAAAACGGGTTCTAGCACGAAGTAAATTGAGATTCAAATTCAACGCTTCAACCCTTCGTCGAACGAAGCCATTTCCTTGCAGGTACAGAGGAGTGGCGGATTGAGAGAGTTTCCATGGAGGGCAAGCGAGGAATAGAGGACCTTGCTGAAACGGGATAATCCATTGGGAAAGAGGAGGAAAGAATCTGTGAGGACCGTTATTGGAAGGCAATCGGAAAAGTGGGTGAGAAGGAGAAGCACAACGAGAGAATGAGGAAGTGGCTGTTGTCGATAACGTGAGGAAGGATCGATTTTTGGTGTTAGTGTTTTGGGTTATAGACTTAAGGGGCCTGAAGAGTACCATCGTCGAGGCATTCTTGAAAAAGCGATCCAGAAATTGGCAACTCCGAAGAGCGAAGGTTTTGAAGGGGTTTAGACTTTTGGGGAAGAAGAAGAACGACACGTGTGATGTTGTCGTTTTCCCAAGTGGACGAGGCGGCTGCGGCCCTGGGTTGTTCGTTACATTGACAAGAGTTTTTCAAACGCGTTGTCGTCAGTAAGATCAGCACACGCTCATTTTTCTTATCCCGTTTCAGCAAGGTCCTCATTTATCACTGCAGCTATCGTCACCACTGTCGGCTGTTCTCTTGATGTACGTCTATGATTATCTCCTGTCTCTAGTGTGACGCTTTTCTCATTTGTCCCAAACAAGGGTTTTGCAATTTTTATTCGACCCTTTAAGGGTTTGTAATTTACTACTCCCTCCGGTCTTAATTATAAGACAGAGTTGATTTTTTTGGAGAAATTAAGGAAACCAATTAAATTACTTTAGAGTGTTTATATTTTTAGTATCTTTAGATTATATATTAGTTTATTAGTCAAATTAATTAGTTTGGAGAAAAAAATAAAAATATAAACACTCTAAAGTAATTTAATTGATTTCCTTAATTTCTCCAAAAAAGTCAACTTTATCTTATAATTAGGACCGGAGGGAGTATTTGAAATGAGTCGGCTTCATTGTTTCCTTTTGAGATTGGAGTCCTTTCAAATCACAAAAGCACTATTACAATCACTAATCTAAATAAGTTTTGACTTTCACAAAAACACTTATACAATCGTCAATCCAAACATATATCCTTATAATCAATCAAATTTTCAAATAAAGACTTGTAACTGACTTTTTCAATTGTTTCCGGCATAAGTCCTTGTAACGTCCACCAACAAATGGTAGATGGTTGCAAGTTATGGGCTAGGGTTGTTTTTTCTTTTGGTTAAGGACATATTGGTAGTTTCAAATCATGAACACAATTATTAAATAAGATAAATGCGTATACATACCGAACAAACTTTTAATTCCCTTCTTCTCTTGTTCTACTTTTATTTCCATTTTCTTTTTTATTTCTACTTTCACTTTTATCAAAACCTCTTAACTGAATTCCTATAGCATTCATGACCAAGTTCATAAATTCATTGTATATAAACATGTTTATAAATTCATTGTATATTTATATTTATCTAAACTATCTATAAAATTCCTATGACATTCATGACCAAGTTCACAAAATCTTGACTCATGCAAACCTGTGATAAATATGAAAGGAACATTGGAATCCATATTCATAACCGTAAAACCTTATGCACTGAAAAACCCACTTCAATTGGAAGCAAGGGGTTTCCTACACAGGTCAGCATTCATGCAACCAATCCTATGCCTTTTTATGATATATATTAAAGGAACATGGGAATTTAAACGCAATCGATCCACCCTCATCTACCGATCGTCCCATTACTCCTCAGTTGCCTGTCACAAAGCCTTGTCGAGTGCTTGTTCTTCATCCTTTGATCTTCACAGCATCAGCGCTGTTGAGTGGAAGAGGCCATCGGTGGTGGCAACTCGAGGTCTCCGTCAGTGTGTGTTGACAAGTTGAGAGGTTGGCTTCTGTTTGCCCTTGCTTATTTCTTCATCCTTCCACGTAAGAACTGCTTGAGCACCATTGAGTTTTGGAGTCGTCGGAGCTCTAAAGAAGTCATTGGCTGTCGGTGGGTGCCCGTTGCCGATCGCTGAGCCATCCCCTGTGCAGCTGGGTGTTGTGTGGTGCTCGAAAGGCTTGTCCTTAGAGTTAGTTCTCGGATCCGTTGGTTTGCATTTATGGTCGACAGATCTGAAGTAGTGGCTGGAGCTCGTGTACTGGCCGGAAGTCCTGTGGTCAGTGGTTGTTGCTCTGGTGTGCTCTATTTTTAAGCGTCGATTCAGAGTTGTTTGATCGGCTAGTCTGGTATTTTGCTTTCACAGTGCCTTCCTTGCTTTGATGTCTTTTCCCCATTCTTGCTCTATATCTCTATTCCTTTTGTTGATCACTTTGCTTTCTTTGATGTTTGGGTGGTCTGCGTTTGGTTTTCAGATTTCAGTTCATTTTTTCTGCTTCAAGTTTTGTTGATTTGTTGCTCTGGTTTGCTCTGTTTGATGGCTTTTATTGTTTTTCTTGTCTTTTATTGTCATATGATCTGTTGCTCTAGTCTATTTGTTTCTCTTGTCTTTTAGGCTTTATTTTGTTGGAGTTTAGGTTATGTTAGATTGGGGTGGGTTCTAGGGGAGATAATTTTTTTTTGTTTACTCTGGTTTATAGAGGAGCACAATAGTGGTTTAAATTTGTTACAAGTTTGACGGGTATAAATTTAAATTCCCATGTTCCTTTAATATTTATCATAAAAAGGCATAGGATTGGTTGCATGAATGCTGACCTGTGTAGGAAACCCTTGCTTCCAATTGAAGTGGGTTTTTCAGTGCATAAGGTTTTACGGTTATGAATATGGATTCCAATGTTCCTTTCATATTTATCACAGGTTTGCATGAGTCAAGATTTTGTGAACTTGGTCATGAATGTCATAGGAATTTTGTAGATAGTTTAGATAAATATAAATATACAATGAATTTATAAACATGTTTATATACAATGAATTTATGAACTTGGTCATGAATGCTATAGGAATTCAGTTAAGAGGTTTTGATAAAAGTGAAAGTAGAAATAAAAAAGAAAATGGAAATAAAAGTAGAACAAGAGAAGAAGGGAATTAAAAGTTTGTTCGGTATGTATACGCATTTATCTTATTTAATAATTGTGTTCATGATTTGAAACTACCAATATGTCCTTAACCAAAAGAAAAAACAACCCTAGCCCATAACTTGCAACCATCTACCATTTGTTGGTGGACGTTACAAGGACTTATGCCGGAAACAATTGAAAAAGTCAGTTACAAGTCTTTATTTGAAAATTTGATTGATTATAAGGATATATGTTTGGATTGACGATTGTATAAGTGTTTTTGTGAAAGTCAAAACTTATTTAGATTAGTGATTGTAATAGTGCTTTTGTGAGAATTGTAAAAAAAATATATTTAATATTATAAACAAGTGGAAAAATTTAAGTTAGAAAATGCGGTATCAAAATACATAATTTGATAAAAAAATATTACATAACTAATTTGATCACATGTCTGTATAAGTTGATCTCTAATCATGTCATGAATTTTTTTTTTGGAGAAAAACCTGAAATGTCAAACACCAAATTCTTGTGAGAAACCTCAGTTATCAAATAAGCCGAAGTAGTTCTTATAAAACCAAACATAAAAATTTTTAATAAAAAAACAAGAAGTCATAGTAAATGTCAATTACAAGAAATGCACAAGGCAGAAACATAATGAAAAACTAACCCAACGCACCTGACAGCGAAGCCTTGTCACCAGAGCCGTCGTACCCATAACCTTCATATCCCTCTTTATCTTCTTCCCATTGCTACTGGTGCCACCAATGTCATCATCATCCTCAAAATCATCGTCGTAGTAATCCCTCCGTCCTTTCTTCACCAATGCCCCACCCCCTGGTGCAATATTGGCCGCATGATAATTATAGAGTGGCGGAACTACCCCTTCGGCCGCCGCTAATGAATGATTCATATAATGCTTGGGCCCAAGCGGGCCTCCCAAAATACTCCTCACAGGTAACAAAAAATGAAATTCCTTGTCTCTAATTTGAAGCAAATGTTGAGAATCCAGCTTCACGGGTGGATTACCCAGGAGGTTGAGGACACCTCCAACAAGACAACCGTTCTTACTGAGAACCTCTAGGGCGAAATGACGATGCGTGAAGTCATGGAATATGCGGGCATGGTGGCGGGAGATGTTCATCCTGCCGCCAAGGTTGGATAGGTCAATTTCGTCACTAGATTTTTTAGAATTCTGGGCAAGGATGATGGAATAGATTTGCATAAGTTGAGCGAGAACCTTCCCACCAAACTGCACAATACTAGTCAAACTTCAACACTAGCAGCAAAGGCTACACGGAGCAACACGACAAATCACCGCCACCGCCAACCACTGCCCACAACAGGACCCACAGAACACACGGTTGAACTGAAGCAAAAGATCCACCTGCAACGAGTTTCAGGTGACTAGCGAGAGAGGGAAGATTAGCAGTGAGAGTGGTGACATTTTTTTCTTCAAGCAGAGACAAAGGCGAGTCGGAGAAGAGAAGAAAAGAGAGATAAAAAAAAAAAAAAGGATGGACTGCGTTTAATGCCAATAACAATAATAAAATCACATTAGCTATAAGTTGAAAGTTGGACTAGGGAGCTTTTTGAAAAAGCTCTTTATTTTAACCATAAGACAATTTAACAAACGTCCGACCAAACATATAACAAAAGTCAGATTTGTGCCAATCGAGCTTCTTCCTCCTCAATCGGGCTTATAGGAGGCCCAAACGCCCAACCAAACACTCCCATATAATTAAACATAACATTTTAAGCATCACTGAGTAGCAGGGAAGGGTACAATCCAACCTTTATCCACATACATATTCTCACCTATAATCTATAATTAGTACAATAACAGGACATATATAACTATATTTTTCTTGCTTTTATAATTTGCCATGCACAACTAAATAAACTAACAAGCTCTCTCCTGTATATAACAACCCACCAACAACTAAACATTGGCATCCATTTTTGGCAGCCAACGAATTAAACACAGATGTCAAACCCAATTTGAGTCGAATAAAATCTAACCCTAGCCCCTAACATGATCTTTCAACAGTTTCTCATGATCCTCAAAACCTATAACATATATCAGATTCTTGATCATCACCATCTTGTGGTTGCCTAATCTGATATATAGATTTAGGGTTTTCAAAAGGGTGACACCAAGAAGACAAAGAAAATGGATTGTTTCCCATGTTGCAATAATAAGCATGAACTTGAAACGGTTCCTTTGGGCAGAAATTCCATTGATTATGCACCTTCCAGGAAATCCACTTTCAGATCTTTTCTTGGGGCTCTCTCTTCCAAAAAAGGTACAAAATATTACTCGGTCTCTTCTATTATTTCCTTACAATTTCTGCAGAAGACACGATAATTACGTACGTCCGTGAAGTTCTTCATCATACTAAAAATGTCAGAAGATTTGATCGCCGGTGGTGCGAGATTAAACAATACTACCTCCTCTGCTCATAATATAATACCTAATTGATTTTTTTTAAATGAGATTTAGTAAGATAAATAAAATAGTTATTAATCATAGTATATACTGTGTACTATATTATATCATTTTATAAATCAAATAAATTATTTTGATATAAACGAAGAAATCTATATAAATACTTTAAGATAATTTATTTAACTTCATTATACTCTAAAAAAAATTTCACTAGATCTTATATCAAGGTGGAAGTATCAAACTTATTATTAAAGTTTTAACTTCTATCGCTGCCTTTGATTAATAATATTTAAATCATGCGATCTAGAATATCTGGAAAACACGGTACTCTTGGATCTACCCAGCTTTTAATAAAGTTCTTCAATTTTCAAACATGGTGAAATTAAACTCTTAGCTATCCTCAGTATATTAGAGAATAGGAAAAAAAAAAAAAACTCTCTTCAATTCTAAACATAAGACCTAGTTAATTTTTTTGGAGAGATTAAAGAAACTAAATAAATTATTTAATAATATTATATGCTATGTACGATTAAATTATATATAAGTCAGACAAATTAGTTTGGAGAAAAAAATAATAAATATAAATACTTTAAAAAAATTTAATTACTTTCTTAATCTCCCAAAAATAAAGTCAATTAGATCCTATATTTAGGACCAAAGGTAGTAAATAAGAGGAATATAATGATTGAAGTAAAGTGTTGCACGTAAACATGGAAAATATTTGATATATGTATGTATATATATATAAATGCGTGCAAGGTCTGAAATGCAGGTAGCAGCAGACAAAGACACATTACAGCTGAGATAAGAAAATATGGAACAGCGAAGAACAATGTGCGAATCTTCACAGTTCAAGAACTGGCCTCTGCAACAGACAACTTCAGTCCTGACCGTTTGATCGGTGAAGGTGGTTTTGGCAGTGTCTACAAAGGATACTTACAAAGCCTTGATCAAGTCTCTCTCTCTCTCTCTCTCTCTCTCAAACACTTGAATATATGTTTGAGACTTAACATGATTTTGACAAGAAGAGTTATATAAATGTTGGAATGTTTACAGGCTGTGGCTGTGAAGCGACTGGACAGGAATAGATTGCAAGGAAGTAGAGAATTCTTTTCAGAAGTCATAACGTTGAGTTTGGTGAAGCACCCCAACCTTGTCAAGCTCATAGGTTATTGTGTCGAAGGAGATCAAAAGATGTTGGTTTATGAATTGATGGTCAATGGCAGCCTCGAAAGTCACCTTCTAGGTATTAACATATGCACACATATAATTATCACCACAAAAACTTCCTTCAAGTTGCTTATATCTATTATCTTAAGTTCATAGGTGAATTTACAAGTATGCATATGCATTTTAACAACTAAAAACACATAGCTTGGTGTACAATGGTCCTACTAGATAGGGTTTGGGAGGTGAAAAATGCATGCAGTCTTACCCGGAGGGGGGGTCCCTACTGCCCCCGGTTTTTCAAAGATTTAATACTTTTCATGGAAAAGAAATTGTGCTGAAATCGTAGAAAATTGAAAATAATGCCGTTTATTGCCCATAAGATATCAAAAAGTCATTCATTTTATATAGAATATAATAATTCAAAGAAACAAGAAAAAAAACATTTTGGAAGTAGGGGAAAATTGGGGCACAGCAGAAACGATCCAATGCACAAGGCTTCCACTAGATAGAGGTATGAGGAGTGATAAATACACGCAGCCCTACTCACACTATCGGTGAAGCTATTTCTAGGATTTGAATTAGTGATCTTTAGATTGCATGACAGCAACGTGATTAAAAAACTTGATATAATGGATATAAGCAACTTGACATAAGTTTTGTTCTAATAATAATAATAATAATAATACCCAAAAGAGTCTTAGTAATGAACCTTATAGTTGAACTATATATCAGATTTAGAAGATAAGGAGGGACTGGATTGGGAAACGAGGATGAAAATAGCAGAAGGAGCAGCGAGAGGATTAGAGTATCTGCATGAAGAAGCAGATCCACCCATAATATACAGAGACTTGAAGGCATCCAACATACTTTTAGATGAGAACTTCAATGCGAAGCTGTCAGATTTTGGGCTGGCCAAGATGGGACCCACAGAAGAAGGAAAGGACCATGTGTCCACCAGGGTGATGGGCACTTTTGGGTATTGTTCACCTGAGTATGCTTTGACGGGTCGGGTCACTACCAAATCTGATGTTTATAGCTTTGGAGTCGTTTTAATGGAGATCATCACTGGAAGAAGAGTCTATGATACTTCTAGAGCTGAAGAAGAGCAAAACCTTATTGATTGGGTATGTTATTTCCATCTTTCTTTTATATATATATATATATATATAGGTAGTAATCATGCAGTCTTTTGAGCTAAATTCATGTCATGAGGTGAAAAGAGAAATAGATAGAAGAAGGGCATCTCTTACTTTTATGGGGCCTATTTATATAGATAGAGTAATTAACGGATTTATTATTATTATCTATCTATCTCTCTCCTTACTTCATGTAAGGTTAAATTAGAGAATATGATTGATGTCATAAAAAAGGAACTAGTTGATTCAATATTAAGGGTTGGATTGGATTGGATTACCTAAGAAAGTATTATCAAATTTATTTCTAGCTTGATTAATTGATTAGAGTAGGGAGGAAATATAATGTTCTTAAAAATAGAAAAAAACTTCATACTTAGCTGGACATATATATAAGTTCTTGTCATATGCTTAATTTTGAACGTTTGATTATATTCTTCCAGATTTTGAACAAAAAATTATATTCTTCCAGATGGAGAATATCACCCATCATTATAGTATTTTTTTTTAAAATTAAACCTGTCTTGTAATATTCTGAGATCCAAATTGTTAGTTTATTCCATTTAAAAAGCAAATAAAGTCTACCATCATTTCACTTTTAGCTGTTTGAGCATGATTTAATCCTAAAGCTGTTACCTCACATGCCATCATATAATTCCTTACATAACACCCTACCAATCACACACATTAATTAAATCAAAATCCAAGACCCAAAGGATCGTTATGTACAAAAGGAATCAAAGAATTAGGAATAGTATAATTCGTTTCTCAAACTCCATGCAATGTATGGGATCCACATATAGTTATTGTGAAAATTTGAGGCTGTGAACACTGAACATAATAATGTTAATGTTGCAGGCACAGCCACTGCTAGAGGACAGAGAGAAGTTCACACTAATGGCAGATCCATTGCTAAAGGATAAGTTCCCAGTGAAGGGACTGTTCAAAGCACTTGCAGTGGCAGCCATGTGTCTGGAAGAAGAAGCAGATACAAGACCTTTAATGAGTGATGTAGTAACAGCGCTTCAGCACATTATAATCCCAGTGAAAAATAATGGTGAATTAAACAAAGGAGAATCTGTAAAAATTGCAGGCCATGTTGAATCATTTAGGATAGGAAGCTCACGTGTAGACAACAACAACAATCTACAACATCAACAAACAAGAATTGCAAGTTCAAGTGTCGACCATCATCAACTGTAGCAACATCATGGGCGACTCCAAAAGGAAAAAGAACTTGATTCAAACTACAGAAAATGAACCAAAAAAGAATGTTTTGCAGAGATCAATGTGCTTAGTTGCACTTCCTCCGATCATTAATATAAGAGCTAAATGACTAACTTAGAGAGATAAACGAAATTAGTTAAGTTAGTTATGTATAACAAATATGTGTTAGTTTACTTGAAATACCTTTTTTAATCATGTACACTGTAACTTCCTTTAAATGCAAACCCATACTATGTGTAATCAATAGAGATATTTCAAGGATAAAGGTATAAATTTGGAGGGCAAAGTAAATTGAGATTCTATATTTAGGAGTAAAATGAACCCCTTGTCTAACTTTTATATTTAAGAATGGTGGTAGTATTGTAGTTCTGTTTAAATGACCCAATAAATTAGGCCTTTTGTTGATGATTAGTGTAGTTCTGTGCCACTCTTGTTTTGGTTAACGTCATGTTCTAACAAAACTTTGAGCAAATCTTTTTGATATGTGCGATCTAAAAGAATAGAGAACAAGAGAAGAGTAAAGAAAGCCAAATTGATATATATAACAATCTCAGTCTAGCTTGCTGGCAGCAATATCCACAACAGTCTCCAACACTGGTTTTAGATTTAAAAAACCCACAAGAAAATTACAGGGGTAAAATACAATTTACCTTTGCTTAATTACTGTAACAAGAGAGAGACATGATATCAATATCGTCATGTCAGATCATATTACACAATCCTTGCAGTCTCCGAAGTGGTTGATATCATTAGAGAGGATCCTGTAGCTGAAACCTGGGATTCTGTCCAGATGATGGGTCTCTGCAACTTCTGAAACAGAACAGATTTTTGGCAGAAACCCACTTGACAATCTTCTCTTCTTCCTCTTCCAGGTCATTAGTGACACCCAGAAACTTGGTCTGCAACTAGAGAATCCTCTTGCAGAAACCTGGTCCACAACTTGTGTACGAGGTTGTTGTTGTTGTCTCTCTGAACGACAACCTCTTCTCTCTAACTCGAACATGGTGAAGTATTCGATTTCCTTCCTCACCAGAGATCCTACAGTACCTCTGGTTCCTATCGCCGCTGGAGGAGGAGTCCCCATTGAAGCATATCCCTGAATTTTGTTTACCTATGGCTCTGCTTTTATAGTGCATCATGGTTCTTTGCCTTTTGTTAAACAGTATTCTGATATGTTATATGGATGGTTTGATTTTGTTTTTCCTTGCATTCTTAAGTATTTTGGGAAATATGTTTTTGAGATTGTTCATCAGTAATGTTACTCGTTTAGTTTGTGTATTGTTCTGTCCATGAGTTTAAATATGTCTTATTATAATGAGTTAGGCTGTGTTTGTAAACACGTTTTGGGGGTAAATAAGTCCTTATTACGCAAGCCGAGATAAAACTCCTCTCACATACTTACCTCGTATACCGTGAATCACAAATTATAAGCACTTATTGCCCAAAAATAAGCTATTCCAAACGAGCATTAAATAATAAACTTATAAGAATTTACTTTTTTCATTAAATAGGTATTAATATTGTATAATTAAATAATTAAAATTAAAAATAATAACAATTTGATTTAAATATATTTTAAATTCAAATAATTAAAGTTAAATTCATTAACATTCATGATAAACAAAGAAATTTCTATAGAATTTATATATAAAGCCACTGAGTAAGATCAAATTGAAAAAGTCAATACATGTTTAAGAGTAAGTTAACATAATTTTGTAAGACGAAAATATAAAAACGGTAAACTCGATGTGTCAACTTATAAGTTTAACGAGTTTACAGTTTGCACGAGTTTACTTGTGATTCGATATGATTTTATAAGTTAGAAATATAAAAACAATAAATTTGGAGGGTCAATTCGTCAGTTTACAACAATAATTCTCATTCTTCAAAGAGAGGATTCTAGAATAAAAAAAGGGTTTTCTTTTTTGGAAATAAAAAAGAAGCTCTGATGATGGGTTCAATATACATTTTCAATTTGGAGCATCACGCCCAGCTCATCTTTTACTATCATTAATTGAATAGTAGATGCTAAAAACACTTTATGGAAAGCATGAAAATTCCAATCATGGATGGGACCATTTTTCCAAAAAAAAAAAAAAGGGAAAAGAAAGAAGGAAAGAAAAAAGAGACATGATCATGAAATTCCTCCTGGTTTCTGCAATGAATGAAACCTTGTTCACTTCCTATGCCCTTTTAACTTCTCATGTCACATACTCCTTTGCTTATTTTGCACACAAGTAGTTTGGTTGATCTTAGATTCACAGTACACAATCACCAAACTTTATTTATATAAAAATTTTATTCACAGCTTGTTATCAAAATTTATAATAAAGACAAACAAATATTTATTGCAATTTAATAGAGTGTTCTAAAATTTCAGTGAAAATTAATCAGCGTCCAATTACCATGATACTGAAAATCATAAAGGTTAATAAACTAGTCATAACAGTAGTTCAAAGGTCAGTTGTTTGGGGGCAATCAGGGATTAGGCTGAACATAATTAAAATAATATTTGAATAAAAATATAAAATTCAACTTAATTAACCTATCCAAAACTCTTGACTAGACCAATTAATACCATGGCAATTACTAATACAAATGTACACCAGAATATTTTTTTTTTTTTGATATGATCATCCAGGATACCCAGTTTGGGAATCGTGGCTGCTGGAAAATTTTTTAAATGTCGAGAAGCGCTCAGTTTTGTGTGATGATGTAATGTGTGTTGGGGTCAAAGTTAAGTGTCCACCTTTCATGCCTGATGCCATGGCTAAAGGGAAGAGAGGGGTTCGGTGCTTTCAGGGCATATGGGGTCCCTTGTCTTTACCTTTTCTTGCTCTATCTCATATCATTATTTTACTTTAAATCATTATTTTACTTTAAATTATTGTCTTTATTTTTGAAAAAAAATATTTGAAATAGGACATGATGCATTATTTTTCATGAAGGCCAACTTTTAGCACGTTCATTCATCCTTGTAACTGATTGAAATGATGTTGATAATTGGCAGTAATTGAATAGGTCAGGGAATTCAATAGTTAGGAAATTTCAAAAAAGTTACCATGTCTGATGATTTTGAATATGTTTCAGAGCAATGTACTCATCCCAACTTCAATATATCAATCAACTATATTATAAAATTTATAGTAAACCAAATTTGTATAAATCAGTGGAGTGGTGTGCTTGAAGGGCTTATGTTAGAATAAGGCCTTTTGCATTGTGATCATCAAAGCGAATTTACTCAGCAATTCAATTATGCCCATTTTGGTAGCAGAAAATTGGAGTGCAAAAGTGGAAGTGGAATCAGTAATTTTCGAGTGTTTGGTGGTGTGGATCCGAGTTCTCAGTGAAATTGGATTCCATGCCACCACCAATGGAATTGCTCCGGTTCCATTAGAGCTCAAACATATGGACCATTTTGCTCTTCGAATGAGTTGTGATGGCGAGCACCAATGAGCACGGCGGATATGGTTGCGACAGTGGGGAGACAGTGGGGATGATATTGAAGGGTATTTCGAAATTATATCTCACTTCCATCAACCTCTCGTTTAAAATCCCAAATTCACTTCCTTCAACAAAAAGAAAAAAACACTTTCCCATACATTCAGAGATAATGTAGCAACACTTTCCTTGGAAGGCATGGTCACCACTAACCATCCGGGTGGTACGATTGTAAAACTGAGACCAAAAACTCCAAGGGCTTGCCAATAATTTGTTTTTTCCGTGTACATAATTTACAGTCCAACAGTATACTTTTTACTTGTTGGGGGAAAAAATCCTGTCATAAGCTTGACCCAAGTATAAATCGATGATCACCAGAAGAAGATAGTACATGTATTAGTCCGCCTCAAAATTGGATATCCACCATAACTCTCTCAACATAAACATGTTCCCTCTCTTTCTCCCTATCTCTCTGTTTTTAACATCCCCCATCCTCTGTTTTGCTTTTGTTTTTCGTCTTTCTAGTTGATATGTGTAAACTGTAAAGATTAAGTAAATTATTGTATGGTGGCGAGATGGCACACGTACCCCAATCTTCGATGTGAGGCAAGAGCAAGTTGCAGAGCAACATTGACGTTACTGCCTTCCCGGTACAAAGAATCATACAACTGACACACAAATTGTGACAGTTCTTCCTCGTTATCCTCCCAAAAACACAAATTCCGGTCCAAGTTTTTCTCGTTGTCGATATCCTCCCAGTCGCTTAAAGGACTCGTGGGTTCAGTCTCGTCTTCTGCATCTTCTTCCCCGATTTCAAACTTGCCATTTTCCGATACATTAACCTCCCAACCAGCACCATCAAGGGATGTTATCTGAGACTCCTTTGGTTCGCTTGAAGGACATATAACAGCTTTGGCACCATTGTCCAGAAAGGCCTTAATAAGAGCTGGTGTAGGTCCATGCGTCCCTGTGCATATTATAATCCTGTCTCTCCATGCTCCAACCTAGGTTAATAAAAAACATCAATACGAGGATAGAGACAAGACCAAAGTTTTCATCGATATGATATAATTAAATATGACATGGCAAATGCAGCCATACAGAGACATCATACTTTGAGATCACAGTAGAAATGTAATTCAATTAGTGGAATTGCTCAAATTATGCAAGTGTTATTTCAAAAAAAAAAAAAAACTTGGAAGGTATCTGAGCTTTGTGAATCTCCTAGATCACAGTAGAAATGTAATTCAATTAGTGGAATTGCTCAAATTCTGCAAGTGTTATTTCAAAAAAAAAAACTTGGAAGGTATCTAAGCTTTGTGAATCTCCTATATCCACAGCAATATATGGTGTCACTATATGCTGGCAATTCAAATAAACCCTCAAGAAAGAATGAAGTTGGCAAAGATATATCAAGCCATAAATAAGAGCCTGGTGCAATACAAAGCGATAATTATTGGCGTTTATTCTTCCAGTACTTATTGTAGTGAACAGAAGTAACTCCTGTAGAATCCAGCAATTAATTTCATGCCTCATTCCAAAAAAAAAAAAAGATTGGAAGTTTAGGTGATGCTCCAGAAAATTCAGAGGGGGAAGGATTGTAAATCAAATCAAATAGAAGCAAAGCACCTACCATCAATCGAACATCATCGGGTGTTACGTGCACAGAGGGGACAGTCCTACGGAACATGTATGATGCAATTTCTTCATCATCTTCCATAACCTTCAAAAGGAAATTTGGATCAATTTCATAAAGATTATTAATTCAAATGAAAAATAGGTTCAAAATCATGAGGGGAAGGAGGCATACTACGGTTTGACGGCCTAAATAACGATGGACAATGCCTCCAATTTGGAAACAAGGCTTGAAAGCAACTAAATCGGAAACAGTAGAGATATCGGCAAGGAGAGATGCACCCTTTCTGCGATGGCTCCTCATTGTTGACAATAAACTGAGTTTTACACCCTGGAGAAATTTCTCGGCAAGCTCTCCAGGTTCAGCCACCACAAATACATCATTGTGCCAACTAAATAGACACCAATATCATGCCTCCATCCACATAGAGAAAAAGAACAGGAGCCAATGAAAATAAATTCAGAATATAAAGGAGCAAGTACCTCACAATTAAGCCACCTGAGTCATTCTGAAGAGCCAAATGTATAACACCCACTTGTGGAGAGTTCTGCAATTTCTCATGCAACAATCGGACTGGCAGAGAAAGCTGTCTAAGTCCTCGGGGAGATATCGGAGGTGAAGCAACTGCCTTTCCTGTTTGACCATCTAAACTTAAAGGTGGGACCAGATCAATTCGTCCAATCCTTTGACCAATATCAGGGCTATATACATGTGGACTTGACGGAAAGCTTCCAAACAGAGGTGATGCAAATGGCGTGGCCAATGATGTTCCCGGCACTGTCTTCACATTCCCAGACAAACCCTGCATAAGGGATAATCGTATCGCATTACGAGCACAAAACGATTCAAGCGCCCGGGCATGGTGCACCACTCTGCCAGAATCTGGACTTTGTGAAGCTTCAACAAGTAGTACATTACGCCTCCACCCTAAAGCGGGGCCACTAGCACCTGGTAAAGGAGAATAGGAAAGATCTCTAATTTTAATAAGGGGTCACCAAACATAAAATATAACACTAAGCAAGTAGACATCTTATCAGCAGCAATACCCTCTTTTGACTCTTTAGTCTTCACTTTAGATTTAAGATTCTCTGACCACTTCTCTTCATGTTGGAAAGGTAGAAGCAGTCTCTCACATGCAGTTCGAAATTCTTGATTATTCTTTAGAATATATTCATCAACTGCAGCTTCCAACTTCTGCCAAACTGTTGGATCCGTCTCATCCAGCTCCATATCACAACGCTCGTCAACTGAAAAACAAGCCAGAAAACACTGATCAGGGTTCAGGAGCCAAAGCTTTTTATCCAAAAATAGCTACCTGCCAGGGATACTCTCCTAGAAAGTAACGAAAAGAAAGGAAATAAAAAATCAGCAAAAAAGCTCATTGTTTAAACCTTATTTGATCAGAATTAGTCACGTGAAAACCAGAGATTCTTTCCTTTTCACTCTCTAAAACTCACATCATACCTGGATTAAAGCGAAAATATTGTATCTCAGGAATCATAGGGAGCAATGTACTTAAGGCTTCCTCTACTCGATCAACAGAGCATGCACTCTCGATCAACACCTGCCCTGTATCTAGATACCGCCAACCACCTTTTCGCAACTACAGCAGTATCAAAATATCACATTATATACTAACTTGCCTCGTAATCCAACAACATATAGCATAAAATGAAAAATACCGATTCACTTCACATATTAATTTATTATATTGATAGAACAAAAGAAGGAAATTTGGTGGGAAGTGCAAGCGTTACCACCATAGACCTTGATCTTTTTCCAAATACAGAACATAGAGTAACTGCTTTCAGGATGACAGCATCCATATAAAAAAAATCTCAATCCCAAAATTTCTTTGCGGAATTAACACAGAGAAGGGCAATCACCTTTGGAGGAACAGAACCACATCCTATTGAAACTAAACAGTCAATTTTTGTATCAGGCCACAAAAGTTGTGCTTCTCTGATGGCAAAAATTGTAGGATTGTTTGCCACTATTGCACCATCTTGCCAGCGGTTGACATCTTAAGAAATATAGCAGGACAAGAAAGAAAAAAAAGTGTAAAAAATGGTAAAGAAAAAAAGATTAAAGCTCTAAATACAAGAAACTCCATGCTGAGAAAGGCAGAGCAATAGTACCATCTGAGAAATCATCAAGATAATAAGGGGCTGCAGATGAGGCTCTAATAGCTTGCCACACTTGATGCTTACAACTTCCGATAAAAGCATTACGCTTGTAGCCAAATTGAGCACCTGTTGTAGGTGACCCTATTACATTGGCCCCGGGAGACTCTGCACTTGCAGGAGGCACCTCTGGTGTTCCAGCAGGATACTGATTCCATATAAGCAAATAAGAAGAAGAAAGAGAACAAGATTGTAACAAGATTGCAACAATATAATACATTAACAGCCAGGAAGAAATAATTTACAGCCTTGTTTTTTGACCAAGATGATTTTACATCCATTCAACAATATAAGCACAACAAGAAACTTGGCCTCTCACCTGGTAATTACGAAATATGAAAGGCTGTGCAGGCATCATGCTCACCAAGGTTGATACAACAAAAACTTTAGGCACATTTTTCACAGCAGAGTCTATCATTAGATCCCCATCTTCATCAGCACACATTTCCTTTAACAACCTCTCAAACTGATCTGCACTGTGCTGCAAGACAATAAGTCATAATGTCTCCTTTTAGGGCACAGATTAACATACATATGCTTGTAAAATAGCCAGTAGCTGCTTGTTTTTTTATTTTTTTTGTGGGCCAGGGGGCGGACAGATTAGGAATGTTTTATATTTTATATGTTTCAAAGCATAAGCTATCCTACCAAAAAGGATTGGTTTTTATTAGACACCCAAGCAGAATAGGGAATTCATATCATCGAGACCACATCAAGAGATGTGGTCAGCAAGTTAAAAAGCATGGTCTAAAGTATCTCATTTCTTCTCAGAATTCTGACCACAAGCCTCCGAGAAACGTAGGAAATACTAAAAAATACAATATTGACAGACTTTGCAAAAAACCAGCGACCCAAAAGAAAGAGTTCATACTTTTGATCCATGAACAACAACTCTGAAACTCTGTGATGAAGTCTTGTAAAGTAGATCTAATTTCTCTCTCCAAGTTGCAGCTTCATTATCCTTGGGCACAGTTTCAGCAAAAACAAGTTTCCCTGATCCAAAAAGTCATTCAAACATTTAATCTACTAGTTCTTGCAAAATAAACAATTTGATAATAATGAAAATAATTAGTACTTGCCATTCTCTAGGCAGAACTCTCACCAAGATTTTTGTATATATCTTCACATTCTTCCAAAGTCATTAGCTTGATCCCGAGAGCAACAGCTAGCATCCCACCAGTTGATGTGCCACATATTAAATCAAACAGCTCATGTATTCGCTTTCCAGTTCCCTTTTCAATTTCCTTTAGAATTTGAACATTTGCTAGACCTTTCATCCCACCCCCATCCATTGATAGTATGCGGAGTCCTTGCTTTGCCACTTGTCTCCCTCTTATTGCACGCCGAAGGTTTTCATTTTCTCCTACAAAACAGAGAACAAAGAAACATGAACATTAATCAGGTTTTTCTGCCAGCATTCACTAAACACATTCAAAGTTAAAATATGATGCTGATAATATCAAACAAAAGAAAGGAAAGAAATAAGAAGGATGACATAAATTTAGAGACAAACCAAGAATTGCCAAAGCACGAGCTGCAGCTTTATTCACACGTGGATTGGTACCAACTGTCAGACGCAGGAGAAGTTCTCGCAAGCTTTCAGAAGTAACAAGAATACGCCGATTCTCCAGACAGAAGGCCAAATTCCCAATGGCCAACAGAGCAAGCCTTTGTACCTATAGATGATAGAAAGATAGTCCTTAACAATATAAGCCAACCAATCAAATCAAACCAAAAAAGATTAGTCAACTTGCCTCTGGATCTTTTCGGGCACATAAGCATTTTAGGGACTTCAATACATCTTTGGTCAACATCTTCTCAGCCACAGTATCAGATATAAATGCCAGCTTCACCACAAGTTGCAATACAGACATTACCTCTTCCCGACCCATAGATTTGAGAACTGATTCTATCGGTTGCATAACATCAGCTTTTATAAGTTGCAATGCAACAAGAATATCCGAGGCAAGAACAGAAAGAGCAGAGCAAGCTTGCTCAACCTGTTAAAAAAAATTAAGAATTAGCACAATCACCAAGGGTAGAAAATCAAATAAATGCATTATGATATCTAGAACTATTAAACTTACCACATGACAGTGCTCACTACTGATCATGCTGATAAGCTGCCGCACCGCATTCTCATCTTTACCAACAAAAGCTCTATTTCCTTCATCTTGCATTATCTTTGCAAGTGCAGAGGCCAGCAAAGGGTGATGACAAGAAGAAAATCGGAATATAAGAGAGAAGAAGGCACTTAGCTTATGCCTAGATGCAAAATAAGAGCTGTTTTCCATCTGCAATTACCAGAAAAGGCACATTTCACTGAATATATTATGTGTTCAGAAGAATAATGGCAATAGATACTCATCTTAGTTTGTCATATACTACCTCTATTTGCACATTCACTGATCTCAAATTTTCATCCGCCACAATCCTAATATTTGCAAGAGAAAGGTGGCGAAGTTTGTGGAGGGGTAAAATTTCAGGAAGAAACTCAAGAGGATTTCCAAATAACCTAAGGACTTGTAGTTCGGCCATAGCCCTGCCATATATATTGGATAACATTAAGAACAAAAGAATTGGAATCCAAATTAATCAATACAAGGTTGCCTAATAGAACAACCTGAAGTCTAGAAGAGGTCGAACAAGCCTGTTGTGTTCCAGTGACAATTCCACCAACTGAACACACTGCCTCAGTTCCACTGCTAAAAAATACTACAAAAATCATATAAATGGAAATGTTTTCAAGAAACATTTATCTTATGACACCAGCAGCTAAAGGATTGATTTGTTTGCACGTGAATGCTCAGTGTAATTATTGAAAACCATGTAAATAATACAGTTTCTCCAAGTAAGACAAGAGACTAACATTCTCACGAGGCAGTACTCAAGACATGAAAATCTCACCAGGTACCGAGGCAAGCATGTTGTTGTCAACTCTGAGTACTCGTAATTTTCTCAGATCACCAAGCTCAGGTGGCAAGAATGTTAGCTTGTTGTTGTCAAGATAAAGTTTCTCAAGTTGTGACAATTGAGTAAGCTCTACCGGAAGCACCTGTACATGAGTAATGCATTTAATGATTTAAAAATATCCCTGATGCAACTCAATCTCACTTCCAAGTTCCAACTAAAAATTGGAACCAAAGAGCTTCTTGAACATACAAAGAGGGTGGAGGGAGAGGGAGAGGGGAATCAAAACCACACAATTTCTTTCAGTTGTTGCTACCCCAGAAATGTTAATAAAGAGGAACCACTAATATTCAAATGCCAGATATTGTGGCTCTATTAAGCAATATCCATCCCGGAGCTCCAATTCCTTAATACGACATACATACAAGACACAGAAATGTAGCAAGAAAAAGGAACCTTTTCCGTATATTGCAAAGGTATACTATCGCCATAGCCAACAATTCAAGGCTTAACCGCTTAAACACAGACACATAAATCGTCCCAAGGAAAACAGAAATCAAAGGAGCATAAAAAAATGGGTAAAGCAAGTAAAAAATAACATAAAAACTCGAAGCTTCTCCTAAACTAATAACACTCACCGACAAGTTACAGCCACAAATACTGAGCACAGAGACACTCTTCCAATGGTCACCGCAGCCAGCAACCCCCTCTCCGATCGTGGGCATTAAGGGAGACAAGTTGGACCGTATCAAGCGTGTCAATACTCCAATCCCATCGCTCTGTTGCCCAGAGCCAATAGCCTTGGTCATTGTGATAGCCTTCAGAGGCTCCCGTCTCTTCACCACCTTCATATCCAAGCCCACATTCTCATCATCACCGGGCTTCAATTCAACCACCACGGAATCTTGTGGCATCGGCAGAGCCACCATGAGCTGCGATTGAAGCTTCAAAGCCACCTGATCGTCATCCTCAGATGCAGACCAATCCAGGTTAATACGAAACCCAAGTGCTGTTTCCTGCGAGGGTGTTGAGGAAGAGGAAGAATGTGAAGAATCGGACGACGAACGAGATAAGGATGAGTCGTGGCCAAGAATTTCCACAGGTTCCTCGGTGCCATAGTTGAGCGTGAGATGGAAGATCTCTGAGGGTCTCTTCCAGCCCAATCCCCAAGACATTGTGATCAAGGATCAGCTGCAATATGCATGAAAGGTTGGGAATTGACCCGGAAGCTGCATTCGGAACCTACGAGGATCTGATCATTGTTGATGGGTCATATAGAAAAAAGAATTGATTTAGGGAAAAAGAATGAGGATGCCAATTAGGGTTCAGAGATTAAAGGTGGGAATTCAATGAGCGTTGAAATGCAGGGACAGAGAAAAGGGTTGAAATTTGGAAGATGAACTGGTAAAGAGAGAGACTGAAACTGAAGAAACAAACCGAAGCTGTTTCCCCGTTTATTCAAAATTCCTTTTTGTCGCCTTCTAGATGGAGTTGGTGGTAAGTTGTCCGGTGCAACTGTGAGAGACGTTTTCGCGGGGAAAACAGGGGAGGGAGGTTGCTAAACGCAGTGTCGTTTATACAAGGCCCACGCGTCGTCGAACTTCATAATTTCTAGATCTTTCATACGGAGTTCTTCATAATTTCTTGATTAGCAAATTGATAGAGGCCCCTAACACGTTTTCAATTTTCATCTAACAAATGTTGTCCAAATTGTCTGAAACATATATATATATATATATATATATATATATATATATATAACTATATTCAGCTTTTTTCATAATCTACGCATCCTTTATACTCACAAAGAATTCGATTCACAACTTCACGTTTAAGAAAAACGCAAAAAAAAGTTTAATTCTTTTTTAATACATAAACGAGGAGCTTGATGTCCTTGAGTTTTGAGGCTCCAACTTTCATCTTTTAATCTTTTATTCTGAATCATTTTCCTCCCACAGAATAAACTCTTTAATTCATGTATGTTTAGAGTTAATCCTTAGAATATATATTAAAAAAAGTTAATGAGATATTGAAAATATAGAAAATTAATGGCTCACTTATGCAAAGTAATAAATCTAATGACTATAACTTTTTATTATTTATAAATTCTTATATTTCATGAACTAGATTGTATATTTAATCTAGTTAAAATGTTGAATTGGCCTATCATGAGGTTTATGAGGTTTTTTCCATCCTTTCTCTCTTTTTTTACACATAATTATATATTTATCTTGTATAACTTGTAAAGGAATGCTTTGACCATAATCATGTGATTCTCCATTAAATACAGTTCTCTTGGTAATTAAGGCGTCGCACTTGCACAATAACAGACACCTCCTGGTCTTGGAAGTTATTGCGCCGTGATTAAGGTCTTTCTGTTTCTGTGTTTTTGTCGAGGTTTGAAATTCCAAAGTCCTTTTTTCTTCTCCCGAATGGTTACAGCTTCCAAAGTCTTTTTTTTTTCACATAAATTTTACATAAGTTAGGTCTCAGGACTCATTAGGGCCCAGACATACCCCCGGACTCAAAAAATACTTACAAAGATGTATTTACAGATCGCCCATTAATAAGATCCTTACATTGGTGGTGATATTTGAACGGCTAACACCTTTATCAACTGGACCAACTTTTGTTAGTACTTCCAAAATCTATTGTTAGTTTTTAACTGGCAAGTTATTTTTTATGTAGACCTTTCTTAAAATGAGTTTTTTTAACAAAAATGGTAGTGTAATTTGAATTTCTGGTACTTCTCTAATTTTTGGGATATATTTGGTCCGTTTATTTTTTATTACCTAAAACAATTCCAGCTTTGCATAATTCAAGCAATTCCCATTATTTTAGAAAGACTTCAAAATACTAGCAAGGTTGATCTCGATGGTGAAACTGTGATAATTTAACTATGATGTTTTAAAGTTCAATACCAGTATATCATATTGGCCAAAAAAAAAATATACTCCCTCCAGTCCTAATTATATGACATATTTACCTAACTTTGAAAAAATTAAGAATAGTAGTTAAATTAGTTAATTATATTTATTTTCCTAAAGTACCCTTATTTTAAATTTAAAATGACATCCAATTACGTCGATTCTCTATTTTTTCGTGTACCTATCCTACTTCACACACGACTTCTCCAAGCTCTCACACAATCCGGCGTCATCAATCTCCCTCAACAACGTCTGATCCACTCTTATTAAATTATTATTGTGTTTAATTATTATTGAGAAAGTCTCAATAGGGGATATTTTGGAAAGAAATTGACAAAAATTAGAATTTTGCCCTATAATTAGGACCAAGATCAATTCTCAAATGTTGTCCTATAATTAGGACCGAAGGGACTATATACTTGTATATCATGATAGAGTACCAAGTATGAAGAGTAGTGGATTTATGGAATTGAATTAATTAATATGCTTGTATTTTACTAATATTTATTTTAGTGATTTTAGTATTGCTGCACAAGTTTAGTAGCCAGTGCCCGGTGGAATTTGTTACTTGTTAGGATTATTTATTGAGTCAAATATTTTATTTTAAATATATAGGTAATTTTATTTTCCTAAATCATAAGGTAGTAGACCTAAATTTTAGGGGGCCAGTTTCCAGAATCTTAGGCATTATCTAGATTTTATTTGCTTAATTCTAATGTGTTTCGGCTCTATAAATACTTAAATAGGCCTGGCCAACAAGTTAAGATATATATGATTGAGAAAAAAACATTATTTTTATTCAATTGGAGGTTGGAGATTCTCCCTATTGCCTTTGCTTATTGGGCTATTAAAGAGTTGAGAGTTAGATATCTTCACTCTTTTATATTTCAGATTTAAGATCTTAACATATCAATCATGATTCATGTCAAGGTTGAAAAAACAAAGGCAAAATTATTATGCGGTCCCATATGAGCAAAATGATCACTAAAAAATTCTACAAGTGAATGGCATGCAATAACAAGATCTAAGGTATGAAATGACAGCATGTCATAACATATTGACCAAATTACTCATGTGTCATTACACAATAATTCTCCATAAAAAAAAAAAGGAAAAATGAAATTGACCAAGCCGACTAGACACACACAAGTATCCACAAGAATTTTCTACTCCCTTCGTTCCTTAATATATAAGGCTCAATTGACTTTTTTGTAGAGATTAAAGAAGCTAAATAAATTTCTTAAACATAGCATATGTTGTGTGTTATTAGATAATATATCAATTTTATATGTCAGACTGTTAGAGTAAATTAGTATTTAGCAATATTTAGCTTATTGTATACAACTATACAAAATCTTGTAAAGATTTCAATTCCTTCTTATCTTCCTTCACGTGTATGGTGTAAATACATTAGTAACAATATTTTGTTATTGATTACGCTATAAAAAGAGCAAGGTGTGAGGCACAATTTACTCAACCTATTTCACCAGTCCTTTCTTATATTTTTCTATCTTGGTATCAAAGCAAGAAGGCTTTAGAAATGCTTTCGGTGTTCTCATTCACGACAATCAGAAATGTTGTCCTCTTCCATGAATTCTATTGAGACTAACTCCTCACCTATGGCTAAGACATACTCTCTTTTTCACTCATCAAGCCAGACAACTTCTATTAAGTTGGACAGAACAAATTTCTTAGTCTGAGAATCAATGGTATTACCTTTGATCGAAGAGAATCGACTTCAAGCATGCATCAATGGTACTGGTTTAATTCCTGTGGCATCCATTCTTCCTCATGGAGCAACTAAGCCTATGATTAATCCAGAGTTTGACGACTGGTATGCGGTTGATTGCATGTTGGTTGGATGGCTCCATAATACAATGACCTAGGACATCAAAGCTCAGCTTCTGCACTGTAGAACTGCCCTAGATCTCTGGAATAGGGCTAGAGCTCTCACTCATGCTATATCGAAGTCCCGAGTAATGATTTATAAATTAGAACTCCATCACACTCGTAAGAACGCAATGCATATGGAGGAATACCTAGCCAAAATGAAAACAATCTCTGACCAATTAACTCTTGCTGGAGCTGTTATATCAATCGATGAGTTAATCCTTCATACTCTTAATGGATTAGACTCAGAGTATAATGCAATCATAGTCAAATTAGTCGATCAAGTCGAACTTAACTGAATCAAAGCTCAATTGGTTTTACTGGCTTTTGAAAGTCGAATCGAGCAATTAAATCAGTTTGCCTCTCTTTCAATCCAACCCTCTACAGATATTGCGATTCATGCTGACACAGGACGCTCATTTGAAACTCGCGGTGCTTGGCAAAGAGGAAGACGAAATCGTGGACGCGGACGACATGGTCAAGGACGCCGCGGACAGTACGGGTACTCTAGATACATAAATAACGGTAATGGTGGTTGATTATATTGTCAGTTGTGTGAGAAATCTGGGCATAAATTGGAAGATTGTTATCAACAATTTGATAGATCATTTCGTCCACCATCTCATTAGAATTTCTCTCCACAAGCATATTATGCAGATCCATACACTGTTAATAACTAAGAGTGGTTTATGGATAGTGGTGCTAATCACTACGTTGCTTCTTCCTCTACTAATCTAGACAATGTGACTCCAGTAGGTAAGCCTCTTAACCTTTACACTTGTACTGGCAGCAAAACTCCTGTCCATGGAATAGGATCAGCTTCTATTAGTTCAAATATTAAACTAAATAATGTTCTCCTTGTGCCCACTACAACCAAGAATTTACTGAGTATAAACAAGCTAATTGAAGATAATTGTGTGGCTGTGATTTTTTCTAATGATGATTGTGTGGTGAAGGACAAAGCAACAGGGCAAGTATTGATGAAGGGAAAAGCAAGTTAGGGTCTATATCCAATTAGCAGTAGCATCTCGGTTGTAGAAGCACATGTGGCTGACATTTTAGAGAAGGATGAGGAATTTATTACATGGCATTATACGTTGGGTTATCCAAGTTCTAGAATTTTGAAACAAATCTTGAATAATTGTAATGTCAATGCTAGAGTAAATGAGAAATATGTTTGTGAGGCTTGTCAGGATGGAAAGTCAAAGAAGTTACCCTTTTCAAAATCTAATTCTTATGCTTCTACTCCCTTAAAACTTATTCATACTGATTTATGGGGACTATCACCTATTCAATCAATTCATGGACGTTGATTTTATATCCATTATATTGATGATTTCAATAGATTTACTTGGATTTATCTACTTAAACATAAGGGAGAGGCTATTGGAGCATTTATACATTTCAAGACCTTAGTTGAAAATCAATTTAGTGTGTGTTTGGGTAACCCCTAAACCACGGTTTCAAAAGTCATTTTTTTGCCAATCGAAACAAAATTCCTCTCACATATTTACCTCGTAAATCGTAAAAGTCATTTTCCAAAAAATAATCCAAACACACACTTAATACAAAAATTAAGGCCATTCAATGTGATAATGGATATGAATATAAGCCCATTATACATGTTGTTGAGTCTACTGGTATTATTGTACATCTTACATGTCCTTATACATCTCCTCAAAATGGTAGAGCAAAAAGGAAACATAGTCATATAGTTGAAATGGGTTTGACACTATTGGCTCAAGCATCAATGCCACTTGCTTATTGGATTGAAACTTTTCAAACAGCTATTTATCTTATGAATATATTACCTACTCCTATTCTCAATGATCAATCACCTCTGATGTGTTTATACAAGACCAAGCCAGATTATTTCTCATTACAACCACTTAGGTGTGCATGTTATCCATGTTTTAAGCGCTACAATGAGCATAAATTTCAATTCCATAGTCTGAAATGTGTTTATCTTGATCCTACTACAAATAAAAAAAGGACATATGTGTCTAAGCCCAACAGGCTAGATCTATGTTTCTCAACATGTGATATTTGATACTAATAAATTTCCTTTTGTGACATGATTCCTCAATAGACGCGGTGTTTCTGAAATAAGCCCACTCCCAATTCCAATTATAATTGATCAAAGGATGGCTCATTCGTCTACTATAAATCCTATCAATTCCCACTCAAGCTTGCAAACACAATCACCCAGTCCAAACTCACCAAGCCCATCACCAAACCCATAAATCTCAGCAACTCATCCTCAAACCTTATCTCCTAGTCCAATACCCATACCCACATCACAAATATCCACTCTCTCACCAAATTCAGCCCAACCTCAATTACCCATTCAAACCTCTCATTCACCTCCTGCAACTGCACCATTCCACCCTCTCAACCTCGAAGCCAACCCAACTCACAATATTTACCCAATGATTACCCGATCTAAGGTGGGTATTACCAAACCTAAATATCCCTTTATTGGTCTTCTTCAATCCAAAACTTCTACTTCTCTTCATCTTGAGTCTGAACCTCAAACTATATCTGAAGCACTTGCGTCTCCTCAATGGCGACATGCCATGAAAGAAGAGTTTGAAGCTTTATAGAGGAATCATACATGGATCTAGGTGCTATATAATGGTACTCAAAAGCTTGTCGACTGCAAATGGGTCCTTAAGACCAAATTTCAAGCAGATGAGTCAATTCTTAAACACAAAACAAGGTTGGTAGCCAAGGGGTTTCAACAAACAGCTAATCTAGACTATGGAGAAACTTTCAATCCAATGGTAAAACCAACCACAATCCATCTTATTCTCACTCTAGCAATCACATTCAGGTGGGAAATAAGACAACTAGATATGAACAGTATGTTCTTAAATTGATATCTACAAGATGTGTTCATGCATCAACCAGACGGTTTTTATAACAAAGGGAAACCTCATCATATCTGCAAATTAGTGAAAGCTATATACAGGCTTAAACAAGCACCGCAAGCCTGGTTTGATCGGCTGTGACATTCCTTGCTGAAGTGGGGATTTATGAATGCCAAGAGTAACTTATCTTTATTCTTCTTGCAGACCAAAAACCTTACGGTATTTATATTGATTTATGTTGATGACATTTTAATAACTGGCAACAATTCTATGATAATTTAGAGCTTTATGGCTAAGTTAAATTCTGTCTTTTCTCTCAAGGATTTAGGCCCTCTGTACTATTTTCTTGGACTAGAAATTTATTGCGATGCCATTGGAATTTATGTCAATCAGGGCAAGTATACTTTAGATTTGCTAAAGAGATTTAATATGTTTGATTGTGCATCAATACCGACTCCTATGGTCACTGGTCGACAATATTCTGCTTCAGATGGAATTGAAATGGCAGATCCCTCTCTATATAGAAGGGCCATTGGATCATTGCAATATTTGACTACAACTAGCTAGACCTGGTATAGCTTTTTTAGTCAACAAATTGAGTCAATATTTGTCTATACCTACAAAGGCTCATTATCAAAGAGTTAAGAGAATTTTACCGTATCTTAAGGGTACATATCACTATGGCTTACATATCAAACCAGTCAAATCATTTCAGTTAAAGGCATTTAAAGATGCAGACTGGGCTACTAATGTTGATGATCGAAAATCTATGGCTGGATGTTGTGTTTATCTAGGAGGAACTTTAGTCTCATGGTGTTCTAGAAAACAGAAAGTCGTCTCACAATCTAGTTTTGAGTTTGAGTATAGGTCAGTGGTTGATGGTACTTCTGAAATACAGTAGCTACGTTCTCTAATAACTGAACTTCGATTATTTCTTAAACAACTATCTGTGATTTGGTGTGACAACCTAAGTGCAAGAGCTCTTGCAACAAATCCAATGCAACATTCTAGAAGTAAGCATATAGAAATAGATATTCATTTTGTAAGAGATCAAATGTTATCTAGTACATCAGACAGTAGATATATACCATCTTCCTCTCAAATAGCAGATTGTTTGGCAAAAGCCCTGGCTCATACAAAATTCACTCAATTCAGAAACAAACTCGGACTGTGTCCCACACTTTCCTTTGAGGGGGAATGTCAAAATAAATTAGTATTTTGCAATTTTTAGCTAATTGTATACAGCTGTACAAGATCTTGTAAACATTTCAATTCTTTCTTATCTTCCTACACGGGTATGGTATAGATACATCTGTAACAATATTTTGTTACTGAATTACTCTATAAAAAGCAAGGTATGAGGCACAATGTACTCAACCTATTTCATCAATCCTTTCTTATATTTTTCTATCTCAGACAAATTAGTTTAGAGAAAAATGATAAATATAAACACTTAAACGTAAATTAATTTAACTTTCTTAATCTCTCTAAAAAAGTCAACTTGATCTTATATTAAGAAACAAAGATCTTAAATGGCCAAGGAGACAAGTTCATAGGCATCTATCCATGTCCAAACCAGATTTGGCCAAACACAGATGGGGCTAAAATGCAAGATTACCAGCAAAGAAAAAGGCGCTAAATAAACAAATACCTAATGAATTAACGGTCTCCAATAGTGCAATAGACAACAAATTCATCAAGATCCAAAGTCGTTCTTGAATATAACAGCTAAAAGCAGGAGGCTTCACTGCTAAAACTATGTCTCATGATAAGAACTAGTTAAAGTCATAAATAACCTGAATACAAATCACTACCTAGATGAAATTGTGTTCTTATACATCGAAACTCTTTGCCGCCGAATTAAAAATACTTCTTAATTCCTCCTTCACTCCATTATCTGCGAATACATACTCAACAGAATTCTTTGACAGCTCAAACATTTCTTTCTTGCCAAGCCCTATGTTATATAAAGCCAAGCCAACCAAAACAGTCAGTACAGTGACATTGTTTGAATTTTGAACTCATTTGGTTGCAATAGAAATGTAAAACTTACCAAATGTAGAAGCAGCGATTCTGTATTCATCAGAGAGACTGGTAGAGAACACACCAGTATCATCAGTACACAGGACTACAGGGTGTTTTGCGCTATACAAATCAACTGCATCAGCAGGAGCATCATGTTAAAATAAAGCTATCAAGAGTTTATCCATAAAAAATTAAGAGAAATTTAATCTTTTTATGCTTATAGTTTTGATTTGGTTGTAACTAAATCCTTCAACTTTAACTCGGTATAACTCAATCCTTATAATTTTAACTCGGTTACAACTAAGTTCTTGAGCTCTAACTCTATGCAACTCGGTTTATACAGTTCAAAGTTTTAACCATTTAAAACATTGGTCCTTATATTTTAAAAAATAAAATTATATATTTCATGAAGCTTAGGAGCGAAAGTTTTAAAGGATTAAAATTATAGGACTGAGTCGGAGTGAGTTAAAGTTTAGAGACTAAATTTCAATTGAGTTCAGACTATAAGACTGAATTGCACTAAATCAAAGTTTAAACCGGGTTAAAACTATAGGGGCCAAAAGAACAATTTCCCCAAAATTTAAACATAAAAAGATGAAGAGCTGACTGTATTATGGCAAGATTTACTTTGTTTTTTTGCCACGCATAATGTCACTAATTTTCTCCAAGAATTGAGTCTCGTGACACAAATGTATCATTTCATACCCTTCTTGTGATATGACAGCAAAAGGTGAATTTCTCTAACAGCAACAAACACTCAAACTTTTTAGATAACATTTCCAAACATATATCAGAGTATCAGACTTTTATAAAATGAATTCTTCCCAAAATCATTTATCAAGTGATTCTGCCAATATCTGACAGTAATTCCAAACACACTTTTAAAGTTGAACAGACGGTGACTTCCTTTATTAATTCAAAATCAAAGATCATCCATCTTCTGATATAAACAAGTGAACCTACCAAAATGGTGAACATCTAATGATGGAACAGACAATGTCCTAATGTTTGAAGTCAAACAAATTTCAACCTGAAATAGAAAAGAGGCAACAAGTAATGATTAACTTGAACCATTATCAACAGCAAAGTAAAAGTGCTACACAAGGCCCTTAAAACTATCAAAAGGGCAAGGCAGTCAGAGTTTCCCATTTCTTTCAGATAAAATCAGGTTTTAAACTTCAGACAAAAATTTAAGAGTCTGCAAAACCTTTAAACGGACTACCTGTAAGAAACTTTTGAAATTTGACAGTGTAACCAAAAGTATACATTAAAATATCTTTTTATGTTCTCAAACAATTCACAACATACCACTAGTTAACTTCACTAGTAATAAAGTGAAAAAATGCAGCAAAACCTAACCGGAATGTTGTGGGATTTTAGTTTTTTCCAGTCTTCCTCTTCCAGGAAAATAGCGTGTCCAATCCTTTGGGGAAGAAAGTTAAGCATGTCCCTTATCTCCTTTGAATTAGGTACCTAAAAACACTAAGTCGAAAAATGAAGGAGTCAGGCATACTCCAATAATACTAGGTGAAAGCTATAGGTGAACGCACCTCCCCACAATGGAGGGTAATGTGAAGACCTTGTTCTCGAGCATATTTCAATGCCGGCAAATACGTGATCCTACAAGAGATGCAAACAGAGTTTTCAGCTTAACCATCATTTAAGAGATAAGAGTAATCCACTAGAGACATGGTTCATTCAGATTGGCTACCATTCACCAACAACTGGATTTCCAGATAGGTCTATTCCAACCACCCCTAAATGCCTCATTTCCAGAGCAAGCGAGACCTGAAGCAAAGAAGTGGAATCTATTAATATCCCCAAAAGACTCAACTTTTGTTCAGATAACTCAGTTTCGGCTTACAGTTTCCTTTGCTGCCTCAGTTGTCTCCCGCCGGTCAATGCTCAGCAGAAGCCTAACAACAATTCTTTTTCTAGTATTTACATTATACCTATGATTTGTTGTTGGGGCTAGCGAATTTACAAGTCTATCAGAATTCTCATTGTCAGGCATGAAATCCACATCAACTGAGCTGACAGCTCTCAAACCTTTCAGCACGGCTTCAACATAGGAGCGTTTGCTCATTCCAATCGAATCATTCGCCTGAATGGAACTCATAAAACATTTTTCTTCATCAAATAAATTCAATGGATATAAATAATACAGCCCAAATTCATAATGGAGCTCCTTGCATTACCTTTGGAGTAGTTCTCAGCTCTAGATACACAACATTCTCCGCTGCAAAATCCTCTACAACCTGCATTTGGATGATAATTGTATAAATGCAAAGGCAACAAATTTGGCATTGTAATTTATGCAGTAGACAAGCAGCCATACTTCTTTGGTGATTCTTGTAACAGTCATGTGATCAGTTGTAATAATGTGGATTAGGTCAAACAACTCAAATACTTCCTGTAACGAACGATCCTCTGTATTTACAAAGCCATAAACAACACCAGCATTGTGTTTTTCAATATCAATAGGTAAACATGGATCATCAAAAGTGAAGTCAGGAAACAAATAAACAGCAAGAAGTTTAGGACCCCCCTGACATAAGATTTGGAAGGGAAAAAAAATTACATTCAGGAAAAAATTGTTCAGAGAAGTAACTTTTCCGGCAGAACATTGGTGTAAGAAACATGATCAAACGGTTCATCTTTTCAATTATCCTTTTAACTGCCCTCAGGAAGTACAAACTATAGAGCACAGACTCTTGCACATATAGAACAGTTCGAAAAAATACTATGAATTCCCTTACAGGTAACAACCTAGCCTATGGGAAAGGCAGATTCTGACAAAATGATGAGTAAAAAAGAGGCAGATATATTAGCACTTAAGAAGCTAACAATTTGGTCCAAACCTACTTATATTTAGTCCTTAAATATTAGTGGGTGCATCAATTAGGCTCACAAATAAGAAATTAGTCGTTCTCCATTTCTCAGGCTAATTGGTGTACTGAGCAAAGCTGCATCGGCCAGAGGACAGTCTAGGTATGAAATTACTAGTTTATCCCAGTAGTAGTATCTTATTTTCTAGATTTTTTCTAGTCAGAAAATAAACATATAAATGAACAAGAAAAGAAGAATGGCTGGGCATACCTTTGAGGATGACATGTTCAAGTTCGGAGAAATCTATGGCACCCTTCTCACCTAAAGCTCGAGCAAGTTCTCTGCAGAATGAGAAACAAAGGAAAATAGTACCCAGGCAATTTTGGAGTTCAAGAAAACTGAAAGAAAGAAAGAAAGAAACTTACAGAAGCGTGGAGTGCCTAATGGATCCATTGAGGTGGGCATGCAATTCCACCTTTGGCATTGAGACCCACCACTCCATCTCTCTCCTCTTCGCCTCTTCCTCTCACTAATCTTCTCACTGAGCAGACAGATTCTTCAATGTTTTTGTGACTGAGTTGAAGAGCTACAGATTACAGAATGGCCGCTAGAGGATGGGCTTTGCTTATAAGCATACGGGTCGCGCAAACGGAAGCTGAAAGTCGTGGAAAATGAGCCCTTTTTTTTCTTTTCAAGAAATCAATGACCCTGAAGTCAAACTTTACAAAATCAAAATAAAGATTTTGTCTTTGTGGAAACTAGTCGAACCCCACTTTTGTTTTTGTTCTTTTTCCTGAGCCCACAAAAAATGCATCAAGCTTGGTAAAAGAAAAACAAACAAAAAATCATGAAATTAAGGAAAAGTTCCCTTTATGTTTTATAAAGAATGTAAGTTATGATATATTTTGATTAATGAAGCATTTGGGTGGGAAACACAGATGGGTTCGGGAATGACTTGTGGATGTGACAAGGCTGGGTGTGGAAACAACAGTTGTCCGTATCGCAAGTTGAAGAGCACTATTTCCACAAAATAGATTGTTCAACATCAAAGAACTATACTTTGCATCTTCTTTGTTTTTGTTTACTTCATCTTGATTAGACCCCCACATCTCATGTTGCTTCCTATCTTCCTCACCTTTTTACTTTTTTGACCACTTTTTTCTTTCAAACTGTTTTCAATTAAAAGCAATTTAATGTCTCTCTTAGGAGGACTATTTTAATAGGCGTTTTTTTACAAAATTATCCTTAGCCTCTACAATTTTGAATCAATGGTAAATTATTCGAGGGTTAATATAGCTATTGGTTTCTGAAGTTTGATCCAATTTTGGTTTTGGTCTCTCAAATTTAAAATCGATGGTTTTGGTCTCTGAAGTTTGACCCTTGGTCCCTCAAGTTTAAAAGTTTTTATTTTTATCCCTCAAGTTTGAAAAGGATTTGGTAGAAAACGAACCGAACCGGAAAAAAAATCAAGTCCTTCTCAAACTTGAAAGATCAAAACCAAAATTTTCAAACTTAAGGGATTAAGGGTGAAACTTTAGAGACCAAAATCAAAATTGGATCAAACTTAATAGACTAAAAATTATATTAACACGTTATTATATATGCTCTCATTCAGTATTTATAATTTTTAATTGATTATAGTTTTGGTTGGACCCCACGCCTACCACCGCCCAAGATGCTTCCTAGGCTCCTAGCTTCCTCACCTTTTTCATTTTTTTTTAACCCCTTTTTTTCTTTCTAATTGTTTTAATCAAGGAACGAAAAACCGGATCAGACAATGAACTGATCACAGCACAGGTTCAAGGGTTAATGGGTCAATCGGGGTCTAACCGGTAGTTGAACCAGTCATAACCGATCATATTAAAATATTATAATTTATTAGTGATAATATATATTAATATATTTTTAAACTTCTATAGATAAAAATAAAGATTTTTAGAAAAAAAAATGTTTAAAATCTATTAGTATTAGTTATAATATCTATACTTATGCAAAGATATCTCATTTCCTATAATTATTATATCTTTTTAAATACTTTTTTTCATTATTTTCTTCATTTTTTTAGATTTGTTCTTTCTTTATCAATTTTTCTCTTCATTTTAGTCTTCAACTTTCCATTTTGCCCTCAAAAAACACAAAATAAAAATTTGGAAAATTTAAAAAAAAAAGAGGAAGAAACCGGGTCAACTGATTGGACCACCGGTTTTAACCGGTTCGACTTATTTACTGATCAAACAGGACCGGACCAGAGACTGGTTCCCAGTTTAACTGGTCGAACCGGCCGGTCCGATCCGATTTTTTGTACTCTGGTTTTAATAGCAATTTAATGTCTCTCTTAGGATGACTTTTTTCAGGCAATTTCTTGTTTAAATTAATCTTTTAGTTTTTATAATTTTGGTTCAATTATAAATTAAGTTTTACGCTTTAACTCAATGCAAATTAATCCCATAGTTTTAACTTTTAAGCTAGTCGTAGTTTTGATTGGACCCCACACCCCCACCTCTCAAGTTGCTTCCTAGCTTTGTCGTCACCTTTTTCACTTTTTTGACCCCTATTTTTTTTTTTTGGACAAAAACCCTCTTTTCAATTAACAGCAATTTAATGTCTCTCCTAGCCTAGGATGACTATTTTCAGAGGTGTTTTTTTTAATTTTCTTTTTCACTTTCAAGTCCGTATACCACTCTGATTTTATTTATAAGTCTCTTTTAACTAATTTTCATATACCAAGGAGAGTTAGTTAACTCATTAATTATAGGCTAAATTTCCAATTTCGCCCTTAACTATTATTGATTCAAAAAATCAACATGAACAAATTTATTTTGTTTATTGTAATTAATAAGAGTAAAAAAGTATAAAATATATTTATTACTATGAAAATAGACTTATAAATAAGACAGAATGTTTTGATACAAAAGGACTTATATGCTTAAGATTCTCTTTTCCTATCTAATGTTTACTCTCAATTGAGTGTTTATCTCACAGATTCAGAGAGAAGTGATAAGATGGACTAGATTCTTTCCTTTAACCTTTTCCATCAGCTCTCATCTCTTACCTCAAAATTACGAAATTTTTGGATAAAAACATGCTAGAAAATCCTTTTTAAAAAAAAAAAAAGTCACCCTTCACTATAGGATATTTTTTTAATACCATTCAGTATCCCATTTTAACTTTTAAAACACTCAACATCTTAAAATATATTTTTTGTGGCATTTAGTATTTACTACCCATCACCCATAAGTATTTTTTTAATAGTATCCTGAGCACTAAAAATTACTTTAGGATGTTGGATACTATTAAAAAAATATTTTTAGATAATGGATGCTAGATACTGGATACCACCAAAAAAATATCTTAAAGTGCGTAGTAAAAATTAATTTTTGATGTTAAATGCTATTGAAAAAATATTTAACAATAATATATGACTTTTTTTCAAAAAATAAAAAAAGAAAAGATTCCCTCACCTGTTTTTACCCAAAACTACGTAGTTTTAAGACAGAGGAATGGAGTATGTGGGAAAGGTAAAGCAAACAATCCGTGATAAGAGGGGCCAGCCATGTATTGAAATTGCATCCTCCGTACGACACTCACAAGTCTTTTTACGACCTTTTTATTTCCATACCTTTTAGTTCGGTTTAAAAGTTCGCCATGGACACCTATGTATTAAACACAGACATATAGCTGAATTTTAAATAGGGTAAAGGTGCATCCAGCACCCCGAACTATTTTTAGAGGTGCAATAAGCACCATAAACTATTTAAGAGTGCAATCAGCACCCTAAACTATTTTTTGGGTGCAATCAGCACCCTAGAGTATTTAAGGGTGCAATCAGCACCCTAAACTATTTTTGGAGATGCAATCAGTACCCTGATATATTATAAATGGAACAATTACACCCTTTCACTAACAGAATACTAACTCTGTTTGCTAACATACTATTTTTTTCAGTATTTAAGGCTGCAATTTTGCCTCTAATGTAGTAAAAATAGAGCAATTGCACCTCCAAAAATTTGAACTTTAGCAAACGGAGTTAGTATTCTATTAGTGAAAGGGTGTAATTGTTTCATTTTTGATACATTAGGGTACTGATTGCACCTCTAAAAATAGTTTAGGGTGCTGATTGCACCCTTAAATACTCTAGGATACTGATTGCACCCAAAAAATAGTTTAGGGTGTTGATTGCACCCTTAAATACTTTAGGGTGCTGATTGCACCTCCAAAAATAGTTTGGGGTGTTGGATGCACCTTTACCCTTTTAAATATGATGGTACAATATTAGATTCGTGTGTATAAAATTTAATTTAATAAAGGGTTGCATGCGAAGATAAGATAAAAATGATAAAAGAAAGTTAGGCAAGGGGGCAGTAATTAAGAACAGAAAGGACGAGGGAAGATCTTTGCATGGATTTGGGGAGTGGAATTGGGACAAAAGAAGGTCTCAGAATCTGACACCAATTAACGTAAGCTGCACGAGACACTACACGTGACTCATCATCAGTGCCATCCCTTCCCTTCTTTTCTTCAGCATTCAGGACCCCTCTCGGCTCTCCCTCCTTGCCTACAACTCATCCACCCACCATGTCCCACATAGGACTCCCACAGTCACGACACCGCACGTGACATTTTTTCATTGCAGATAAGTCTGTTCCTTTTCCCACCATCTTCATCCAAAGATATGGTCAAGGTCCACATATTTGTTAGTGGGATTCAAGCATTAGCTTGTCAGTTGTCTCATTCCCAGCAACTGGTTTTTCTCCATGATAAAGAATTTACTATTTATTTGGATCAGCACGTAATTTACGGTATATAATGTTAGTTTGTGAGAGAAGTTTTGTCTCAACTTACATGCACGTGTTTTTCTACCACTTTCTCAAATAGCCCATTAAATGCTCTTAACCTTTTTTTTAAGCTCAAGATATCCACCACTGATAGCGGTAACTTATCCTCTCGTATCATAGGTTTCCCGAAAAGGTTTTAGTACTGGCTATAAGACCCTCCCCGTACACACCGTTAGGGATTGAACGTCTGACTAGATGTTTAAAGAGCCCAGCTAACTTCCAACTATACTAGGCCTGGTGGTTTTCTTTTCATGATACAAAATGATTATAATATGATTCACAAAAATAATTTAGACTCAAGCGCCCAATTATTGGGCCAACACTTAAGAGCCCAGTTGAAAAATGGCCCGTTCTGGCAGGAAAATAAAAGTTGAGGTGTGGACTGGAATGTAGAAGGCCAACGTTTTTTTCTTTGAAAGGCCTAGGAAATCCGCCATCAATAACAGTGACTAATTTTCTCGCACCGTAAACTTCTCAAAGGGATTTTAGTGCCAGTCATAATACCCTCTTCATACACATCACCAAAGATCAAATCCTTAATTAAATATTTAAAGAACCCAATTAAATGCCAATTGTATCCATACCAACTTTAATTTACATGACAAACAACAGTTTTGGGCCTCATAGTTTTGGGGTTACAGTAAACTTTTTTGGACTAAAGTGCACATGTTGAAAACAAGTAGCTGCTTCGTATTCCTGATTCTTTGAAACCGCGTTAAAAACAAATTCTTGGTTTTTAATGTCAGTTTTATTTACTTAATTTAATAAAATTAAGAAATTTAGTTAATATAATTTTTCTAAAACATTATAATAATTTTTCTTAATCTCCTTAATCTATCTTAATTATTATTGCGGGAATAGTAAGAATGGTAAATTAAGAAAAAAGATAACAATTTTAAAAAATAATTCTTATATTTAAGATTAAAATCAACTCCTCAATTAAATTCGTTCAGAACAAAAAGAGAATATAAATAAAAAGTAAATGACAATGCTTTTGCCTTTTATACATTAAAAAGATTAAAAAAAATCAAAAGTGGCATATGTTCATTTGTATTTTTTTTATCGATTCATTTCTCTCTCTCTGGTCATGATGCAAATGTGGCACAAGGCATTAAATTGTTACCATAATGGATCCACCTACTCTTTCACTTGCCCCTCTGAAATCATTAATACATCAGATCTGAATCAAATTTTATAGGGAGAATTACACTCAGATCCTAAAGAAAAAAAGAAATGAAGAAATAATCCCTGTAAATTGTAAAATGAAAAAATGGTCCCAAGGAGTTGTCAATACATGCTCCTAGAGTTATTAACGAGTTGTCAATACAGGCTCCTGAAATTATTAATAGGACCATTTTTTCATTTTGCAATTTATAAGGACCATTTTTTCATTTTTTTTTTCTTGGGACCTAAATGTAATTCTCCCAATTTTATAGGGTCCATAGTGATAAATAAAAAATGGATTTAAAATTAAATTAAAAATCTCGCTTCAATATCTATGACTTCAAATGATAATATCTTTCTAGAATATTATCAGCAATAAAGCATTATTCCACTAAATAAAATTTATTATATGATCACATGACGTCATTATACTCTATCAATAAATAAATTTTTAGATAAATTGTTGATCAAGATATACGTTTCAATAATATCTTCCCAAAATGTTGTTACAATTAATTTTTATGGCTGGTAAGGGTTGTGCCCTGGTTCTGTTAGGCTTTCTCTTTCTAATCTTATAGCCACTATTAGGATTTTTTTTTTTAATTATTATAATACTAAAAACATTACATCAATACAAAATATAATAGGAATTTATGTCATCCTAAACTTCTTTCATCATCCACCACCTCTTGTCTTAGAGGTGGGGGTTGATCAAAGATGCAAAAATTCTTTATAATATCATGAGTCATGTTCGCTAATCGATCAGCCATCATAAGGTGCTCTCTTAAGACATTAGCAAACCGGTACTAGTAATTTATGTTCTAGGGTTGCATCACACTTGTTTATTGAACCTAACATTTTCAAGTATTGCTCATTGGAGCAAGTACTTTTCATATATAGCCTTTAAATTTGGAAAAATTGTGAAAAAATCCCTCATTGGTAACTTATTTGCCAAATAGGACCTTCGCGTGCAGATTATCTTCTACGTGTGCAGATTATCTTCTCTGATGTGCAGATGATCTTTCCTGTGTACAAAATTCTTCCCTATACGTGTGCAGAAATCTCCCCTACATGTGCAGATATCTCCCCTCCGTGTGCAGATATCTTCCCTCCATGTGCAAGATATCTTCCCAGATCCCATTTAACAAATAAGTTATCTATGAGGTCTTTTTTAGCAATTCTCCCTTTAAATTTTTTAAGTATCTTGTGGGGGGGAAATACATCTGTTCATGACTAATTCTTCAAGTAAAAAACAATGTAATTAAAATTATTTGGAATCAATAAATACGCGACAAGTAGTATTAAGTTTTCTTTTTGTGAAAATACCCTGATTTTTTTTGCTGCCAATACCCTCTAATAATTGACCATTTGCTTTTAATAATTAATCTTATTAATAAACACTTTGCTTTTAATAATTAATCTTATTATCTCATTACCACACACACGCACGCACAAATCAATATATATTATTACTCATACTCTTTCATATTTATTATTCATTATCTCTTATATACTTTTTTCATAAATAGGGACATATTTGAAAAAAACATAACATTTTTAACATATTTATTATTTTTAATTAATCTTAACAGTCAATTCATTTTGCGTAATTAGGATAAAAGTTGTTTATAAAAATGACTAGCATACCAATTAAGTAGTCCAACTTAGGTTGATAGCAATAAAGTGATCATCAATAATCTCTTAAAAGATTGAATCAGAAACAAAAGAGAAAGAGACCATTGAAACAAACTAATAATCCCTATACAAGAAAAGAATCGATATTTTTTTTCCCTGTCAGTGAGAATAATCGATAAATACATATAAGGCATTTTTGTTTTGACATTGAGATTGTTTATAAGTTACTTTTCATACAAATCGAAACAAAATTTCTCCTACATACTTACCTTATATATTATAAATCATGATTAAAAATATACTTTTAAGCATTCCAATTATGTCTATGTTTGAGATCACTTAATTTTAGAGAATAAGTCCTTATTACGCAAGTCGAGATAAAACCCCTCTCACATACTTATCTCGTATACCGTGAATCACGATTTATAAACACTTATTACCTAAAAATAAACTATTCCAAGCCAACGTTATAATTCTAAATGAGCACGTCGATGCGCGTGTTAATGAAATCGTGCCGTGTATTACTTTTGTAGAGGGCTACATACAATGATTATTGAAAATGAGAGCCTTTGACTGATACTCTCAACGACTATATAGCTAGCTTTTTTTATACTTTTTATTTTTGGCCAGAAATAGCTTTTTTTTATACTTGCAATAACATGGAATCGAATTAATGGATATATGGGGCACCTTGAGTCTTTGATGGCTACTTAGTTTGACCAAGAATAACCAGTCAACCAATTTTATTAAGTCGCGTTAAATGTTATCAATATGCATTTTTCAAGTTATGAGATTATCCCTTTTTTTTGGACGGTTCAAATTCAATTAAAATATTTTTTTTATATTTTAAACAACTTTTATTTTATAGATACATAATTTAAAATAAAGATAGTTTTATAATTTACATATACAAAATAATTTTATCATTGAAAAGATTACATTCATATTAGATTTTGGATGATTCAGATTTCATCACAACAATGAGTACGCATTACTTATCGCGATGGTTAAAATATGAATTTGACCAGTGATGAAGTTAGATATGCTAAAACTCCTAAGAATGATCGGTTTAAAAAATTTCAACTTTGAACAAATTAGAAAACATAGTTTTAAAGGCTGTGCATCCATCAAAATTTTGTTACTATGAGGAAAGTTTTTCAAGACTAATTGGAGATATACGTTCTTTGTAGGTTCATGGTGCGTTGGATCAACTTGTTTATCTTCCGTGCAAGTGGATAATTATCTATCCCACTTCTAAAGATTACATATATGCTTCAAGAAGATTAGTTTGCACTATGCTTCGATTTTTCCACACATTTTTTTTTTGTTTGATAGAACTCTCACTTTCTCCTTTTTTACACACTATTAATCTTAATATTTTGATTCTTATTAGAGTTAATATAACTTTTTGTCCCTGGAGTTTGATCCAATTTTGGTTTTGGTCCCTCAAGTTTAAAATCGATAATTTTGGTCCCTGAATTTTGACCCTTGATCCCTCAAGTTTAAAAGTTTTGGTTTTGACCTCTCAAGTTTGAGAAGGACTTGGTAGAAAACGAATCAAATTGGAAAAAAACTAAACCGAACCGGAAAAAAACCAAGTCCTTATCAAACTTGAGGGACCAAAATCAAAACTTTCAAACTTGAGGGATCAAGGGTCAAACTTCAAAGACCAAAACCACCAATTTTAAACTTGAGGGACCAAACCCCAAATTAGATCAAACTCCAAGAACCAAAAGTTATATTAACCCTTCTTATTATAAGTTACCTTTTAAAAAAGAGTCCTTATATTTTTTATAAGGCATTTAATAAGTTCAACGAGTATTAAATATTTTTTACGTATATGCTTATATTTAAGGGAGAATTGTGAAAAAATACTTCATTGGCAACTTAATTGTCAAATAGGATCTGGGAAGATCATGCGCACACGGGGGGAAATATTGTACACACAGGCGGAGATGTTTTGTACACGCATAGGAAAGAATATTACATACAAGAAGATTGTCTGCACACAAGGAAAAATCTTGTATACACCTAAAAGATTGTCTGTACACCGGAGTTCCATTTAGAAATTAAGTTTCCCATGAGGTATTTTTTCACAATTTTCCTTATAGCTAATGGTGATAGTGAGAAAGATCAAGAATTAATAAAATATTGGCAACCTATAATAAAAAAATGTTATTTGTAACTGGATCCATCAATATTTAAAATTGACACGATAACATTAAACTTGACAATACTTGAATGTCAGGTACTAATACTGAATGTCATATAGTACTGATTATATTAAAAAAGTGGGAAAATCTATTCACCATCTTATTTTGAGGGGGGGAAAATCACCAACAGCTGTGTGTGGTGGGATACATGTTATAAAGATGAGACTGCCTATTTACTAAAGCAGGCGAGCAATAACTTCACCTCCATCTACTCCATGGATGAATTATTATTGCTATCTCAACCCACCCATTATTAAGGCTTCACTTTCTTGTCCATCTCACTTCCAAGTACAGATGCCTACCCCAAGATTCACCATATATTTTTTCGGCTCTTTTTTTTTTTTAATTAAAAAGAAATCTGTGTTCTTGGTAGTGTCGGCCTTTTCTCTCTCTCATTTATTCTTTTCTGAAAGTATTGTTGTAGCTGCAGTTTGTTCCCATCACTAAACTTGTTGTCATTAACTGATTAATTAATATACTGATCATCTTTAGTAGTAGTATATTAACTTACTTGATTATTTTTCTGCATGGTTTATATGTGTGTGTGTGTGAGTAGTTTTAGAGTACGTGATTCAATATGATACAATATAGTAGTATCACTTTAATCTTATTTATAAGTTTCACTTAACTAATGTTTATATACAAAGAAGAGTTGGTTAACTCATTAATTGTAGGTTAAATTTTTTATTTTGCCCTTATTTATGAATAATGTTAAGATTCAATATAAATAAATTCATTTTATTTGTTGCAATTAACGCATTTATTAATCTGAAAGTGAATTTATAATAAGGACCAACATTTTTTCTCATAAATAACCTATAAATAAAATTAGAGTGATGATTGACAAGAAAATATTGAGTTAAAATATATTCAATAATTATACTTCCTCCGATTCATAATATAGAGCATTTAAACTATATTACAAGAAATAATAAATGATTGTCCTAAAACATAATTTTTTTCCATTCTCACCCTTATTGAGAAATATGTTTAATTGTATTGGGAATATTATTTTAGAGAGAATAGGGTATAATGAGTGTGCGAAGTTGAAAAGTGAGTATTAATTACAGGGATAAAACAGAAAAAAGAGTATTAATTAAATTCAAGTTGACTTATATTCTAGATCATACATTCTTTATAGAAGTATCCTATATTATGGATTGGAGGGAGTATATTGAATTAAATCCTTTGAACACAATCCGGTAATCCTCTTTAATTAAACATTTATACTAAACCCTAAATATCACTCTGTTCTTTTTTATAAGTCACTTATACTTTATTCTCATAAAACAAGAAAAACATTAAATATATAAATTTTTTCGTATTTACCCTTATTTATGAAAGCTACACATCTTCTTTCACTTTCTTTCATCTCTCTCTGTATTTACATCTCTTCCCCTCTTCTATTATTAATCAAGGATAAAATCCTTTATTACTCCCACAAATAACTTATATTTAAAACGAATTTTTCGGATACAATGACTTATAAAAACCAACAGTGCGCTCTATAGTACGTACAGACCCTGATCCACATTCATATACAGCTAGCCCTCCGATCTGTGGGCGTCCCACTTACTGGGATTGTCGTTCATTCGCTCTCTGTGTGCTCTGAATTTATTAAGGTTGTGAAATTCAGATCGATCATAAGACTAATCAAGGTATTAGGTTAAGGGTTAGTAGGTCAGATTGGAATCAAATCGAAGCTTATTTGGGGTCAAATCGGTAAAAAATTGAATATTTTAAGTTTATTAATATTAAATTCTAAAATAAATTAAAAGAACCAATTTCTTTAAAAAAATTACTAAACCGAACTAGCTCCATGCCCGGTTCACCCATTACCGGCCAGCCCGGCCGATTCGAATTTCAAAACATTGCAATTTATTGTTCGGTTAGTTTGGTCTGAATAAAAGAATTACTCGTCTTTTTTCTGTTAAAAAAAAGAAGAACTGCTCGTCTTTTTATAAAAACAGATAAGGAAAAAAAAAACACACCCCTGCCTTTTACTTGTTCCATTGAGGCTCTCCTGAGGACAGAAAACAAGAACAGAAAAGAAATTTATCTTTTAAAACTCTTTCTTTGTGAAGAGGTAGTAAACAAGACCATTAATATTTCTGGAAATTAATAGAGACAAAAATGAAAAATAACATAAAAACCTTCAGACAGGCAAATAGTGTATTTTATAAATAGAAACAAAACATCACTAATATCTTAAGCATAACAATGGAGAGAGTAAATGATAAATATATGCACACGTTTGCCTTTGTATATTTGAATCGTGTATGTGTCACAGTGGTTATAAAATTGTCCCTTGCACACTGTGTAAGAACCAGTTTTTCGGCTCATCCGAGTAATTGGTACAAATAGCTTTTCACTACTATAGACCTTTTAGAAAAAATTATTTAAACGTATGATAATTTAAATAAAAATAATTTCTTAAGAAGTTTTTTTTTAAAATTCATTTTTTTATTTAAAAATCCTAAATCTGAACCCTTTCAACTTTCAACAATGCAAATCTCAACACAGTGATAAGCTCTTTGTTCCCATCATCGCAATAAGTAGTGAAACTGGTTTCTAGCTATGTTATGTGTGTTTGGATTAATTTTTAAAGAAAAATGTTTATAATTTATAAGATAAATATGTGAGATGAGTTTTATCTCAGCATGCTAAAAATAAACTTCTGAAACTGTAGTTTTGATAGGGTTAAGAAGCAAATTTACCAATGAAGTTTTAAGAAATGAGCGTTTGACACAATTATATTTTAAAGAGGTTAAAAATACACATAAGGTTTTAAAAATAGAGCATTTAACACAAAACCGTTAAATTTGATCTAACAACGTTAAATTATAAAAGAAGAAAACCAATAACAGCGTCAGATCAAATTTAACGGTTTTATGCTGAATTCTCTACTTTTAAAACCTTATGTGTATTTTTGCCCCCTTAAAAACATAATTATGCTAGACACTCATTCCTTAAAACTTCATTGATAAATTTACTCCTCAACCCGTTTTGATATTACCTAAACACTTACCAGCAAATGTTTTTTTTTTAACTAAAATTCATAAAATCACAACATTTTTACCCTTTTAAAAAAAAAAGTAGGAGCAGGAAAATAACTGAAACTAGTAATTCTTCCAATAAGAGTGTCCCACTTTGCAATCATGTATACGCTATGAACTGATTACCTGCCAAGTCAAAAAACAGTGTTTAGGGCTTTTTGATTCGCCTGTCACCATTAGTATCAAAATTTTCCAAATATATATCTTAAAATTTTATATACATATAACCCAATAATATATATCTTAAAATCTTCACAATTTCAACACTCCCAATATTAACCAAATCACTTATTACACGCTTAACTGGTCAACTAATGAATCAAAATAAAATCCAACATTCTTCCAACGAAAACATTGTCTGCCACAGAAGAAAGAGATGTGTGCACAAATCGCATGCCAAACAGTGCAACTTTCTCTTTCTTCCAGATTTTGCTTCATCAAAGTGATCCGAATTAATTCAGAGTGAAGAAGATGATGATCTACGTGTTTTTTCTCCCTTAATTTGTAAAATAGTTCTTCTGTATTAATAATTTAAGCTAACCATGATCAAATCAGAAGCGATCCTTGAACAAACTTGTGCAGAGCCATTTTGTCTCTAAATTAAATTGACCTGGGTAATATCATAGCCTTGAGAGGGTTCTTCATCACAACCGTGAAAGCAAATGTCTCAGACGGGTCGGGTGGGAAATTCGGAGCCGGCAGCCACTTGAAAGCATGCACCATCCTCGCCAGCAATAAGCTTATATGCAGCGTCCCCAGCGTCCAAGCCGGACAAATCCTCCGTCCGATTCCGAAAGGCATCATCTTCACCCCTTTTGTCCCCGTCACGTCCACTTCAACCCCGTCGCCGGTTAAGAATCTCTCCGGTCGGAACTCATCCGGATTCTCCCACAGACTCGGATCCTCCGTCAACCACGCCGTGTAAAACTCCACGCTGGCGTCCGCCGGTATCGTGTACCCTCCGAGGGTCGTCTCAACGGTAGCTGCGTGCGACAGCACGAAATGGCTCGGCGGGTGTCGCCGGAATGTCTCCTTCACCAGCGCGGTGATGTACGGCATTTTCTCCACGTCACTCTCCAAAACGACCCCGTTCTTCCCCACAGTGCCCACGATCTCCTTGTACAGCTTCTCCTGAATCCCCTGGTCCATCACCAGATGAAGCAGAGCCCATTCCAAAGCGGTTGCGCTCGTGTCAGTCCCGGCGCTGATAACCTCCGACACTAACGTCACCAGCTCCTCCTCCCTGAGTTTGCCTCGACTCGGAACATCCAACTCGAATAGCGAGTCCACATAAGCAGCTCCGATCGGACTCACCATCTCGGAATTCTCGTTAATATCACCTTTGCTCTCCACGTAAGCCTTTCTGCTTCTTATCAATGGCGCGATAAGATCCACTTGAGTTTTTCGCAGGTTTTTCGCTTCTTTCACTTCACGACGGAAAAGAGGAGTTAGAACCGGCAAGAAATCTGGAAGCTTCGGAAGGCTGATGATCATGACGTCTTTCAAAATGCTTTCAATTGTTCTGATTCGGTCCTCTGTTATTTTGGCTCCAAAACAGAGACATATGAGAATGCTACAAATCGTTAGTCTACAGTTACTCATCACCTCAACGAACCCATTTTCACGAGCTTCAGCCTCAATCCTTCTCATGTGGGCCTCGACGGCCCATTTTCTTATCCAAGCACACTGCTTTATCCTCAACGGCGTTATCATCTCCGACACCATGTTCCGCCTCAGGGTCCTCCACAGAGGGCCGTACTCGGCGGAGTTGATGGCGCATTTCCCCATGCTGAAGATCAGCCGGATCGGCGAGTCGGCCGGTCTGCTCGCGAACTGAGGACCTCGCTGAATGAGAGCTTCGTGGATAAGATCGGCGCTGGTGACGATGATCAGCGTGCGTTGGCCCATTTGCATGGTGAAGATTGGGCCGTATTTTTTCCTTAAATCGCGGACTACGTAGATGAAGTGACGGCGTTGGAGGATGACTTGGAAGAGATTTCCGACTAGAGGCCACCCTGGTGGTCCCGGCGGAAGGTTTTTAGGGCCACCGCCGGTGGTGGACCAGCGGCGCCACCAGTAGCGGAGGAAGAAGAAAGCAGAGAGGAGCAGAAGAAGGTCTGGTAGCTCCATCTTTTTTGGAAAGAGAAAGCAGCTGCCTTACGTCTGTGGATGAAAAGATGAAGGCAAATTGCTATTGGGATAGCAAGGAGGTTCTTTTATAATCAAACGACGATTTCCTATTGGTCATAGAACTTCTTCAGTCAAAGTGAGAAAGAATTATTTATTTATTTTTAATAAAACATAGTTTTAAAACTTTAAATGCATATTTGGCCAACAAAAAATTAAATGCATTTAATCGGGTTACTATTCAATGGGTTACTATCTTCCAGGATCTAGTTTTCATTGCAAGTATCTTGCTTCAGCTGTATTTTGAATTGGGTTAATGAATATATTTTAAAAAAGGTAAAAATACTAATGAATAATTAAAAATGGTGCATTCAGCACAAAACTGTTAAATTTGACCAAACAACGTTAATTTATAAAAGAAAAAAACCCCAAACGATGTTAGGTCAAATTTAATAATTTTGGATCGGATGCACCCTTTTTAATTGTTCATTAGTATTTTTATCTTTTTTAAAACATATTTATATCAAATACTCGTTAAATAAAACTTTATTGATAAATTTACACCTTAAATCTTTTTTATTCGAAATTTTGGGTTACAACAGTCATATTGCAAGTACCAACTGGTAATCTGCGGTGTCAATAAGCATTTCATGTAAATTCCTAAAGACTCCTATTTCGGAATGACTGTTACATGACAGGAAATATTGATTCTACTCTTTAACTTTTCGAGGGTTACCGTTAAGACCATTTCTAAATCGTTTTATCGTAATTTTGTAGACAGCAATTTATATCCTAGGTTAGGTTTGTTTGTAACTTGTAGACCTTCTTATTTCTTTTAGTATCATTTCGTTCTTTTATAAAAAAAAAAAAATTATGATTAAAGTCCACTTATGATAAATGCAATATACGTTAATCATCTGGCCTAATCTATAAGATGCTTTTAATATGTTTTATTATAAGGAAAAGTCTGTGGGGAAAAAAATAGAAGGAAAATTTTAAATTTCATCCACTCTATTTTTAAATTTAATAATTTTCAAATTTTTTCATTTTTTTTCCCCGATCATATCATAAATGTACGACCATTATACTATAGACTAAGTCATATATTTAAAATTAGATATCGTGTTACAGAGGAATGACTGAGAATCTGGAAATTTTAAAAATTAAATCATGAATAAAATTGTACATTCACATATTAAATTTAATGAGATGACATAAGTTAATACATTCTCTCAATTCTATAAATAAGAAACAAGAGATTGACGAGTCATATACTTAAAAGAGGTGAGTTAGGTTTTCAGATGGATGTGGATTAAGCCTATGTTTGGGATAGTTGATTTTTTTATTTTTTTTTTGATTACATAGTGGCACAGGATCAAACCTGTGTAATAGGAGAAAGGGGAGTGGCCTAAGACCATGTAGGTGACCATTGCGGCTAATGGTGCTAATATGGGATAGTTGAATTTTTACTTATAAATGTTTTTTTACATAAGTCAAGATAAAACTTATCTCATATACTTATCTCGTATACTGTAAATTACGATTTAAAAGTACTTATGATCTAAAATTAAGCTTTCTCAAACAAACACTAATCTTATGGCTCAAGATTAAAAGTAGATTCTGTTAAAACATCTTTTTTTTTTTTGCCAGTAATTCTTACAAAACTTAAAATTTTATTGTAACATTGACGCATGGGTATTGAGTATTTTCATATTGCCGTAAGTGAGAGGATGTGGATGTAACTAATAATTTCATTAAAAGTGTTTGGCTCTCCCAAAAAAAACAAAATCCTTGTTTATATAAGACAGAATAAAACTTTTTTTATATATTTATATCTTACATCCTGAATTACAATTAAAAAATTATTTTTAAAGATTTTAATCGTGATTTCAAACAAGTCCCAATACATATTCAATAATTTCATTTAATTATATTTAAGAATTAAATTAAATTTAAGTTTTTGTAATATTATATATTTGTTTTTTAATACTCCTTCCGGTCATAAATATAAGCAGAGTTGACTTTTTTGAAGAGATTAATGAAGATAAATAAATTACATAATCATATTATATGTTGTGTATTATTATATTATATTATATATTAGTTTATAAGTTAAACAAAATAGTTTGAAGAAAAAATGATAAATATAAAAAATTTAAATTAATTTAATTAGCTTTCTTAATACCTCAAAAAAAATTTACTTTGTTTTATATTTATGATAGGATGGAGTACTACATTTCATTAAATTATATTTATTGTTTTAATAACATTATACTATTTATTTTCACTATTTTGACAGGAGCATAAGAAAAATTTGTCTTTGATTCCCTATTCTAAAATTCAAGTTTTTTGTTCAGTATGACAGCAGTAAATGGATTTTCGATCACAAAAAACCTGAACATTACTGTGCACAAATATTTACACTAAGATGTCTTGGACATGTAGTTAGCTGATTATAAGTTCATAACTTGCCGGAACGTATTCAGAAAAAAGGAAAAGAATTAAGATACAAAAATAATTACGGTGTTAAATATAAGACATGGTTAAATTGTTTTAGAGAGGTTAAATAAATAAAAAAGTTACTTAATTATATCATATGTTGTGTATGATTTAATTATATATTAATTTATAAGTTAATTAAATTATTTTGAAGCTAAAATAATAAATAAAAATATTTTTAAGCGGTTTAATTAGAACCGTTTATTGTACTTAAGACATGAGGCAGTACTATCTCCGGTTTTGAATATAAGATAAATTTGAATTTTTTTTAGGGATTAAGAAAGCTAAATAAATTACTTAATTATATTATATGTTATGTATCCTTAGATTATATATTAATTTATTAGTTAAACTAATTATTTTGAAGAAAAAAATATAAATATAAATACTCTAAATTAATTTAATTAGCTTCCTTAATTTCTCTATAAAAGTCAATTTTATTTTATACTTCCTTCGGTTCTAATTATAAGACAAAGTTGACTTTTTTGAAGAAATTAAGGAAGCCAATTAAATCACTTTAGAGTATTTATATTTTTAGTATCTTTTGATTATATATTATTTTATTAATCAAGTTACTTAGTTTGAAGAAAAAAATATAAATATAAATATTCTAAAGTGATTTAATTGGCTTCCTTAATTTCTTCAAAAAAATCAATTTTATCTTATAATTAAGACCGGAGGGAGGGAGTAATTAGGATTGAATGGGGTATTATTTTATCTGAATCTAAACTGGGTGGGACCGTTATAATATAGTACATTACATAGTCCTTTTTTTTTTTTTTTGCCAGTTAATATAGGACATGGTCTGGTTGTCACCCATTCATCTCTCATTGCATTTCATGGTATCAAAGGCACCAGAACACTGTAGCCAGAGTATTGATTCGGCTAGTGGTGGCTGTAACTTTTGTTAGTGATCACTCTTTCAAAAAAATAGAATAAAGAGAAAAAAAACACATGTTGCATGAGTTGATACTTGAGAGAGGATAAGATGAAGCAAAGTCATATCTAACCAAGGTATAAAAAATGGGATGGTACATTGAATTGTGGTTCAAGAGTTAGTACGTTAAATTGGGATCAATTCAGAGTCATACCGTCCTTAATTAAAATGTCTTGACTTAGTTTTTTTTTATATGTTCCCGTATTCAATATACGTCTCTTTTATGAGTTGGTGTCCAAAATTTATGTTCACATAAATTGAGGTAAAACTCCTTTTACATATTTACCTCATACACCGTAATCACATTGGAAAAGGAGTTTATACCGCTAATCCAAACAGACACTAATATGATATTGGAGTTTAGTATAATTAATAAAAAATAACATTAAAATTCAAGTATGTGTAAATTAGTTAAAATTGTCTTATATTCGATATTAGAACCGTTTATTGTAGTTAATATTAAAAATGTTAATGATTATATGAACAAACTGCTCTTATTAGGATTATTAGTCACATAATTATTACATAAGTTAAAGCAAGGTGGGTGGGTAGGTGGTTGGTGAAGGTAAGGGGCTGGCCCTAGCATGGAAGGGACAGGGGGGGGTGTCGCAATGCAGTTATTTAATGGAGTTTCGCCATTTTTATATTTAAGGATTATTACCCACATTTTAGGCTGTCCTCTCTTTTCTATTGAGTTAATGTGACATGAATCACATACCCAAAAAAAAAAATGTGACATGACTCAGTTGGCCAAGAAAAAAAATTTAAAATGACTCAAATATTGTGTGTGTGTGTGTTGTGAATGTATTAAAGACCCACATAATGCAGTAATCAGGACTTTTAAAATTCTTTAGGACCTCTCTATAAGCAGGCATATCATGCGATAACAACGTTTTGGAAAAAAGTCTGATTGAATATTTAATTGTTAAATTATTGAATTTAAAAATCACTCAGCACATTAATGTACACAAATCTAGGTGCATGATTGAAATTTGATATCTAATTTGATGTTTTAAATCTCAGAACTAATTTTATTTAAATTATAACAACGTTTTGTATTGTTTGTTCTGTGAGGCTTTATAGAAGTTGCCGACAACAAATCTTGAGGCATTTTGGACAAATCCTATGCTAGTGTTTTGCTATAGACGGTACACATAAGTAAATCAGTAAACATAATAAACACCAGTGGATTATTTTACATGATTTAAAATGTTACATAAAGTAAATTAATTTTTTAAATATCAAAATTACTCTCACTAAAAGTTATTAGAATGAAGAGTTGGGTTAATTAGGCAGAAAAATTTATATTTAGTCCGAAATATTAGGTAAAAAAAAATATAATGTAGATAAATCATACTCCCTCTGGTCGTAAATATAAGACAGAGTCGATTTTTTTTTTGGAGATATTAAAAAAGCTAACTAAGTTATATAATCATATTATATGACATATGTGGTGTATCCTTATATTATATATCAGTTTATAAGTTAGAAAAAATAGTTTGAAGAAAAAATTACAAATATAAATTTTTTTTAAAATAATTTAATCAGCCTTCTTAATATTTTCAAAAAAGTCAACACTGTCTTATATTTTGGACAAAAGGAAATATTATATTATGAAATATATTCCATCATCTCAAGAATATTATTTCTTCCTGTCCTTAGAGTAAGACATATTTATCTAATTCGATTAGATTAAAGAAATTAGTTAAGTTAATTGATATATAATTTTTTTTATAACATCTTAATCATCTTTCTTAATTATCTCAACCTCTTACGTACTTAGTTAGTGTTAAATGAGTATTAATAGGATAAATTTAAAAAAAATTGACAACTATAAAAAATAAATCTTATAATAAGAATCACTATCAAGTCCCTAGCGAAGCTTTGCATTAAGAACGAGAGAGAGTATTATAATCCAAACAAATTGATTGGACGTCACCACTACATCATCTATGGATATTCATATATATATATATATTGCTGTAATAGTTAGGTTAGACTGTGACATTTATTCCGGCGTTGTCCATTCATGTGACAGCTGCTATAATTAAGGTTTCGATATATATGTATGGCTCATTTGAACAAAAAAAAAATATATATATATATATATATATATATATATATATATGGCTCACGGCTATATGTTATGGTCGCTCGTAATGTTATGCAGTGATTAATTAAGATGAGGTAACCCAAAAAAAAAAAATGGAGAGATCAAGTGTTTATTTAAAATAGTTTGTTTTTAATTTATAAATTATGATTTATAATATATGAGATAAATATATAAAAAAAATTATTTTGACTTACGTAATAAATATTTATATATAAAAAAAACAGTTATTTCAAACATAACATTAACAAAGTACTTACCAGCAATATTTGTTCTCTCTTAATTGTTTCTTTCCCTTCTTAATCTCAACAACAATTCAGAGTAGACTACTCTGATCACCAAAGACATTGATGATATATATACTTAATTAAAGCACTTATATAAGCAGCATTACATGTTTCAATGTTAACCTGATGTATAATACAATAATTAATGTAGGTTCATCAATTTTATATTTAGCATGAAATCCATATATCGAAGACAAAACACTACAAATAAATCATTATTCATGCTTAAAATTTATTTATTTAAAGTGGAGCGAAATTAATCACCGTCAGGCGTAAATTTTTTTACTATGTTAGTATGTTTTTTATTTCCTTTAATTTATAAACCTGTAACAACATAGATTTCATTTAACGTCTTGACATAAAACGAATCTCCTCCACCCAGGTGTCGAGGTGTTCCGTGTACGAGCATGTGACATTATTACTAATTATTACGACTGTCCGATCATAAATATATGGCTTGTTTAATCAATTTATAGAGATTAAAAAATTAATTAAATTAGTTATTTACCATTATTATATGAAAATATGTCTGATTTTTCCTAAAATACCCAACAAAAAAAGAAGAAGAAGTTTAGGATACTAACATACAAAGATAATAAAGGTCAGAAAAAAAGTGTATTTAGTCCAGATAAGTAGGAAAAAAAATTAAACAAAGGAGACAAAAATTGAAATCTTATCTTTAGTTCAAAACAAATCATTTAACTATGTGTTGCATTTAAAGCCGAAAGAAGGAGTGTATATTAATGGAGTCGTGCTAGTACATGATACATCAACACCGACTGCTTTTAAGACTATCCTTCAATAATTAGTACATCCTCTAATATAATAAAACATATAATAATATGAGAAAAAGACACTTAAATATCTTTTAAACTTCAAAATCCTAAATTAGTTTTATTGACAATAAAGATAATGCGATTAATAGAAAGAGTATATGTGTATTTGGAATAACCATTGCAAAAATGTATTTTTCTAATTTGATTTTTTACAATCTTACTTTTAGTAAAAGTCATATTGTGTAATGTGATTTATGTTTAGATTGACGGTTATATAAGTGATTTTTTAAAAGTAAAATTTGTTTAAATCGGCTTAAGCATAAATGACTCTTGTAATGATTATAAGAAAAAAATTAACTTTAAAATTATAAAAAATTTATAAAAATTAAAGTTGGGAAATTTGACAATTAAAAAATTCAAATATTGATGAAATAATATATTATATAATTAATTGAATCACATGTCCCGTACGATTTGATATGTAATTGAGTCACGAATATGATTCATTTGGGTGGAAGATCACCGAATAGAATTTGATGCGGAAGGCCCTTCATCTACACTGTTATTATCTACATGACATCTATTCTCAGTTTCAACTTGCTGAAAATTAACTCCAGTGTTAGAGTTTCTCATAATAAAATTATGTAGGTCGAGAAGAAAGTGGTATAAGCGTGAGTAATAAACAAAATGTATGATCGGAAGAAAGTGGCATAAGCATTTCTATACCATCACTGAAGTCATTGTCAAAGTTGTCGTCAGTATCTCCAGCCTCAGCAGCGTCTTCAAAGAACTGCAAAACTCCCCGGTTCCTTGTCTTGCGGCCACCACCAGACTTGTTATCCCCATCGCTTCGCTTCCTCTTTCTAAGAGAATCTTTGCTGGTGACTTCCTTGCCCTTGATCATCATTTCCAGCGAAAATGCAGAACGCCAAACGCATGCAGATGGTCAAAGACTGCAGAGGAGTGGGGAGAAGTGGCGAGTGAAATTTAAGAGAATTAAAGATTGATGCCAGCGCGAGTCGAAGCTTTTATGGAGGAGCTGTGTTCTTGGCCGAGAAGGGAAGGGAGTAATCGCGAAAAGAGAGAGAGAAGCTATAAGCTCATATTTTTTGTTTATCACAATCATGCGAATAACCTCAGTTTAATTTAAAGGTAATCAACCATTGAAACATTCAAAATGGACCAAAATCGTTGGACGCGTGATTTGGTTGCTGAAACGTGTCTCCAAACACTCACTGTATCAATTGATAATTCAGGTTTTTGAGAAACTACTGATTTAAGACTTTGAAGTTCAAATGGAATTTCATTCTCTTTTTTCCTAATAATATACTCTATCAATATCATTAATTCATCAACATCCCCTCTATATTTATTTATTATGGAGTAAGTATGGGACTGTAGTGTGTTGTAGAGTATAAAGGTTGTCCAAGGGTCTGTTTGGCATGGGAGAAATAGAGAAGAGGGAAGAAAAAAATTTTATGGGCTTAATTTAAAATTTGGATAGGTGAGATTTTAAAATCTTAAGAAATATACGTGTGAGTAAAATAAAAGAGTAACAAAAATTAATTAAAAAAAAGTTTTTAACTATTGTTTTAAAAGCCGGACTGGAAGTCAAGCCGGAAAGGTCAACGGGTTATGGTTCAACCGGTTGGAATGGTCGAGCCGTTCGGTCGGACTGGTAACGTAATAATTAAATTTAAAAATAATATATATTATATATTACGATTAATCTTCAGTCTAATTTCATATGAAGTTAATAAAGTCATAAATACCATTTAAGGAAGACCATTAAATCAATCATCAACCTAACAAAATGTATTAACAATAATGATTTCATGACTTGTCAAATATTGGTGGCTCTTGATTGATCCAAACATGAGTTTATTGAAAGGCATTAGACCATACCACTCTAATCCTATTTATGAGTTTTTTTTTACAAAAAAAAAATTGGTCCTATTTATCAATCTAGTTTCAGTGTAATAAATGAGATTGTGATAATTTTGCCCCTATTTATTGTACAAATGAATAAATAATTTAAAGATAAATAGAGAATTGAAAAGTACCCATTTATAAATGAGGGTATAGTCATAAATTTATCCCATAATCATTGAGTTAATTACCTCTCTTTGGTATGTGAAATTTAGTTAAAATGAACTTATAAATACGATTAGAGTGGTAAATGTCATCAACATATTGAGAAAATGACCTAAAATTAAAACCTTTAATTCAATCTTAATACTTCTAATTTCATCCTTAGCTTGAGGATAAACCTCATTGCCTTTTTCTTCAAAAGCATTTTTATAAAATAGTTTGCAACAAACCAAATTATTAAAATTAGTAACATATAATATACTTGGAAAAAAATAGTAACATATAATATAAATAAAATAAAATAACATGTCTAAAATTTATATGCCATTTTTTAATTTTTTTTGTCAGCATCAAATATAAAAAAAAAATTGCAGAAAAAAAATTTTCTAGCTTTTTTATTGGACCGGACGGTTTTTGAAAAATCGGTCCGGTTTCCGGCTCAATAACAGTTGACGGCTCAAAACTGGCTAAATGTAATATCTCGAATTTTGGGATTGGAGGCTTTGGAATAAGTCTAAATTGAGTGGACTACTAAGCCCCGATTTAGTAGATGTCCCAAATATATTCCCTAATATCTTTGGGGTATTAAGAAAGTAAAATGGTGAATTTTGGAGAATATAATTATGTTTTCGATAAAATCGCCTATGAGGCAGTGAGCTTATCATAAGGTTTTGGAAGATTAAATGATAAGTAAAAATTATGAAATTTTACAGGATGAAATTAGACATCCTAAGCTTTAATTTGATAGGTCATATGAATCAATTAGAGCTATACACAAAAAGATATGAATTTTTGAAGTCAGCACAGATAAACTGTGAAATTTCTGGAACAATATGCAAAGAATGAAATTCTGGGAATTTTGTGATTCCATAAAGCAAAATTCTATATTTTTCCTTGAAACTAGACTCAATAAGGGTTCTATAGGCTTTGGAATCACCTCATTTCGATTTGTCTAGAATTAGTTATGATTTTTCAAAGTTTGGGCAGAAATCTGCCAGAATTTTGTAAAATCCGAAATTTTTGGAAAATTGGTAAATGAATATAATAGAATATATAATATGATATAGGCTCTTTATTTCTTCTTCAGCCCTGCATCTGGCACCATTTTCAGCTTTAGAGAGAGGAAGAGAAAAATTGTAGAGAGAGAAAAGGAGGAGGAAAAACTTACAAAGGTAAGTGATTTCTTCGGTAAATCGGTTCCTAATGCGTATAACTCCACTCCTAAGCTATTCTTCTATGTGATTCAAGGGTTGGAAGCTCAAATTTGGTGTTCAAGAGAGCTAGGGTTTCAGCCATAAGAAGAAAAGCTAGTGGGAGCTTGAGGTAACTTCCAAACCTTCGTATATTGACTATTCTAGCTGCTGTGGGCAATTTAATCGGTGGAATTTCGCCGGATTGCCATTGGTTGTAAAAATGGAAAATGGGTTTCCCTAGGGGTTATGCTGCCCAAATTGATACTAAATGGTAGTTGTAACCTAATGGAATAGTCAATAAAGTGGTTAGGAGTAGAAAGGAACGTGTTTACGGAGCCGAAACCGAAAAACCCCGATTTTCCCTGGAAAACCTATATATTTCGGCCAGCATTGTAAATGGGTCTTAGAGTTGGATTTTCAATGATTTGATGGTTCCATTGAGTTCAGGAGGGAAAATTAGGTGGGGTTACAGTTGGGCACTTTTTCGGAAAAAGCTTAGAAAGCATAATTACGGAAACGCCCCTAAAACCCTAAAAGTAGGGCTGCCAAGGGCAATTTTGTAATTTGGCATTGAATTTGTTAATTATGAGTCCGGAAATGGATTCCTTGGGTGAAAATATGTAAGAATAGCCCATGTCAAAATTTCGGGAAAAGTACAGCCGGACCGGGTATGATGGGACCGGGTCCCCGGGGGTATTTTAGTAATTTTTCAAGATAGACTCATATAACCCCCAGAAACACTATAGAAGTGTCTGAACGGTACATTTGACATTGTAGGATCGAATATGGAGCTACGAGCTGTTTGCACGTAGATCGAGGCACGCGTTTCGAGGCGGAAACGGGTTAAGGTAGGGGACTTACCTTACTTGCATGTATTTGATATTTTTGCTTGTGTAATGATGTATGTGATTGCTTTACTTGATTGTGTAGAGCATATTTGAATAAATGAAGCTCTGTTTTTGTTTTCGCTGTGGCCATAGTCTTGTTGTATGAAACATTGAGCATGCAGAAATGTCACTATGGGGCATACATCTAGATAAAGCTAACATGTCATACACATAGCATCAATCATGCATGCATTATGGTATCTGTTTCCTACTGAGATTCTCTCGAATCTCACCCTCCCCTACCAACAATTTAGACAAGAGAAGACAAAAGATATGTTGAGAGCAAAGAAGAGAACTACACAAGGGGATTGCAGTGGCGGAACAAAGTCAGGAATATGTCTCTGTTTTACTGGGATGGGTTTAGATACCCTAGTAGTCTTGTATGGCTACATTATTTGAATTTATCAGGTATGAACCCCTCGGGGGATAATATGTAATTATGTACATATTATCAGTATAGTTATGCTATTCCTGTGTTGCCTACCGAACCGCATGTCGTTTTCCGTTAATACTCTGGTAAATGTGAAATAAAGATAAGGGTGTGACACTAAACGACGGTCCAAAACGGCTCAATGCATAAATCCAGCCCGTTTCAATGACCGGCCGATGGTCCAACCGGTCCGACCGCCCGGTCTAGTCCGGTTCTCTGAACAATACTTATTAACCTCTTTCTCCAAATTTTCTTAATTCAATTCATAAAAATTTTTATTCTCCCGCAAGTTCCAACGTACACCGAATAGATTGAGCGAAAGTGTGTGTGAGAGAGGGGAAGAGATATAAGAAGCATTTATTTGAAGCATAACCAATTTAACTAATGCTATCTCAACGTGAGGACTTCGTCATTCAATTGGTTAGGTGGTGTTGGTGACTTAGTGCTTCTCTTCTCGCAAACTGTAATACTGTTTAATTAGTACTCCTTTTTGTTCTAAATATAAGATATAGCTAACTTTTTTTAAAGATATTAAAAAAACTAATTAAATTGATTTAAAATATTTATATTTATCATTTTTTTCTCCAAACTATTTTGTCTAACATATAAACTGATGTATAATATAATGATATAGAACATATGATATGATTAAGTAACTTATTTAGTTTATTTAATTTCTTCAAAAAAAAAAGTCAATAGCTTCAGTTTTAAAAGATATAGAAAAATAGGATGAACCACAATCAAGCATTTATTATGTATAGGGGCAAAATTGATAAATAAGCGTTAATTACTCTCCAAATGACTTATATTATGGACCACAAAATCCTAAGGTAACTTATATTAGTGAATAATAGATTGTTATTGAATTTTAATAGTATTATGATCAGTTCTTGCTACGCTTGATAGAATTTTTTATTTGAAATATTTATTATAGGCTAGCTTATTATTATGATGGCAGAATATATGCACAAAATAATGTTGTTATGTTATACTCCTTCCATTTAAAATTATAGGAACCTTTTTTGTGAAGTGAATTACTTGGAATTATATTTCATTTCAAGGGTGTGACGAATAAGATTTTCCTAAATAATGCCCTTAACGGGTGTTTAAAATTAAGAACTACCTATGCCCATATTTCTCATATATGAGACACCATAATATTAGATGAGGGTAAACATAACGAAATTTGTAATCTTAATGGCATATGACTAATTTATCGATGGGTCAAAATTAGTTAAAAATGGTTTATAATTTTAAGAGAGTGTGTGTGTAGTGGTTGACCAACAAAATGTGTATATAATTATATATATATATATATATATATATATATATATATATATATAGTATTTCAATAACTACCCCTACGATGATATGGGAATGAAAAATACCAGGAAAAAATGATGGAAAATGAAAGATACTTTTAAGATAAATAAAAACGCCTCACATGGATGCATTTACTCGACGGTACTAAGAGACGGCTCATTACAGGTCCATTCACATGTCCAATATATATTTGTGGGAGTGCCAATTCCTATACTGGAAAATTTTTGAATTATATAATTCAAATTATCTTTTTTGCTTATACATAATATTGATAATTATGTTATTGTTTAACAATCCATTGATCTGTGTGTGCGTGTGTGTGAGTATTTAACTTGCAACCAGATTTGGAATTAAAATATTAGATACGAATTGTTTTAATATTTTTTATATATATTTTCGGTTCTAGTATTGATTACATTTTTTTAATAGTATATCGAATTTGGAATTTTGAAACACGTTGAGTTGTTCACTATGATGCATCCCTAGCATGAAAAATCTATTTAATGATCCAAATTAAACCATACTATCCAAGTAAATCAACGCACGTTCATCTCAAATAAAACATGGATGATTCTAATCCCTTTTTTTTTTATTCAAAATCTATATGCGAGTTTTGATTCTGAATCAGTTCATACGAAAAGATTTTGAAAGTAAAATGAGTGTAATATGGAAGGACAAATGATTGAAATCCTCCAATCGGGTATTATTATGGAATGTTCCTTCACTCTTGAGCTGGTAAAACGGACTCAATCCGTAACCCATTAGTTTGAACAGGGTTAGAGTTAGGGATTTTCTAACCCGCAAAAGTGCGGACTATATAGGCCCGTACCATTTGGCATGCGGGTCAGTGAGTTGGTCCACATGATTTTGTTTTTCAAATATGAATAATATTATAAAACCCATAATATTTGATCACTTTATCTTTTGAATTGTTGATTATATTTTTGAATTTTTAAATGTGAAACTGTTGATGCTAGAAAAGCCAATATGATAATTCATATATAATGTGTTTTGGACTTTCGATAATCTTAAAGAAATAGGATTTTTTTTGAAAAAAAAAAGGGACCCGCCAACCAACAACTACGAGTTAGGGTTGGTGTTTTGACAACCCTCACCCGTCTAGCCCACAGGTTGATGTGGGCCAGCTCATAGGCGTAGCTCTATGTCCACTTTAAACATCACTATCTAGACCGCTAACATCTAAATTCTAATTAAACTTCACGTTTTGTGTGGCAAGTAACTGGTCATTTTATTGAACTTTCCCTACTTTAGAAAAAATATATACACTAAATTACGTGTATGAGAAAATTCAAATTAAATTCATTTGAAATATCAAAATGAAGGTATACACTTTTAATAAATTTCTAATAAAGTTGAGGGGCTAATTAAGGATTTCTAGATGTTGGTACGGTATGTTCGGTTTGAACAAATGACCTTTGGGAGGGAATTTTATCTTGACTACTTCAACTGGAATGCTTCTCTGTGGTTTAATGGGAAAATTGAAGATGAGTGTGAACGTGATTTTTGATTATTTCGACTGGATCTAATTATAATTGGTATATTATGTTCCAATGAACCTAATAAAAGAAATTAAAATTAGAAGAGAATTAATATTTTAATCCCTATAGTTTTGAATTATTTGTAAATTAGTCCGTATATTTTGATTTAGTGTGACTCTGTCTCTATAATTTTAACTCGGTTGTAACTCAATCCATGGTTAATGGTTAAAACTATATAGACTGAGTTACGTAAATCAAAGTTCATAAACTGAGTTGTAACTGAGTTAGAACTATAAGAACCTAATAGTATCGAATCAAATTATACGGATTAGGTTACAATCGAGTCAAAACTATATGAATTAATAAAATTCATGAATTTATAGTTATATGTTTTTCTTCATTATTTTGGTATTTGAGTTTTTCATGCAGTTAGACAACAAAGTTTTGACCAAAAATAGGAATGCAACTTATACTCTAAAACCCTTATACCAAGATCAAGAGACTCTGAACAATCTGAACAGGGGGGCTAACAATGAAAATTAAGGATTTGAAGGTTTGGTTGCCATCTCCCTTTTGGTGTGGCCACCTTCTTTGCAGATATATGCTTCGGTCGCCGGAGTTCCGGATCCAAGCGTCAAAGATACTACTCTGATGCTCTAGTGTTAGGAGACCTTGTAATGGTTGACTCATGTTCGTTTAGAAAAAAAAATATAGTAAGAGCAATAATGTCTTTTCATCCATAAAAGTTTATCTCCCTTTTTGGCGAAAAAGGGTCGAGAGCGAAAATTTAGAAAATTTTGGGTTATTGGATATTAAGGGCATGTTTGGTATGATGTTTGGATTGCTTATAAGTTATTTTTCACGTGAATCAAGATAAGATTTCTCTCACATACTTATCTCATATATCATGAATTATAATTAAAAAATTATTTTTAAGCATTCCAATCGTTATTCCAAATAAGCACTAAGTTGATATATAAGCCGGTACATTACAATGAATATTTCCCATAAATTTAAAATAGTTGGATGGCGTAATTTATTGGTCGTTCGGAGGAGAAAAAGGTAAAATGACATGAGGGGAAGAAACAGTAGCGCACCATTGATGAGGTGAGGTGAAGTGGCAGATGGGCGTTGGGTCTGGACACTGGACAGCGGGCGGAGACTGCCCGTTGTTTACTAAAATTAGTATTCCTCCTCATCTTTTCTCAGACTTACCATTAAATTGTCTGGTCCCCAGTCCCCACACTAAATAAAGATCACTTATCTTATTTATAAGGGTTAAAGTACAAAAATACCCATGAACTTTTCTCAAAAATGCATCCAACATCATAAAATTTTTTTAGGTGTAAAAATACCCATGAACTTCTCAAAATGGGGCAAAAATGTCAAACCATTAATTGGTACAAACGTCCGTTTTGTGGGACCCACAATTTTATTTTTTGAGGTGTAAAAATACCCATGAACTTTTCTAAAAGGTGCATCAAACACCATAAACTTTTGAAAAGTTCATGGGTATTTTTGCACCCAGAAAAAATCTTATGGTGTTGGACGCACTTTTTAAAAAAGTTCATGGGTATTTTTACACTTTAAAAAATAAAATTGTGGGTCCCACAAAACGGACGTTTGTACCAATTAACGGTTTGACATTTTTACCCCATTTTGAGAAGTTCATGGGTATTTTTGCACCTAAAAAAAGTTTATGGTGTTGGATACACATTTGAGAAAAGTTCATGGGTATTTTTGCACTTTAACCCTATTTATAAATCCCTTTTAATCAATTCTCATATATTAGAGAGAGTTAGTTAGCTTATTAACTATGAACTAAATTTTCAGTTCCACTTTTATTTATAATTGATTCCAAAAATCAACATAAATAATTTTTTTTATTATAATTAATAGAATAAAAAAAATACAAAATACATTTTCGGAAGGATTCCTCCTCATCTATTGTCTTTTTTTGCCGTTCTCCTCATCTATTGTCAGACTTACCATTAAATTGTGTGGTCCCACATTAAACAAGTACATGAAACACGTTTACCTAAGTTAAGTTGAGAACTTGAGATAGATTGAATTTGACATCAACCCGAGGTCTAGTCTTAAAAAAATTTTGGGTTATATAAAATAATCCGTGGTCTAGTTTAGTTCAGTATCAATTTGAGGTTGGGCTAGACTAGACGGGGTCTGGGTAGCTCAGGATCTAAATTTAATATTTTTTTTATTTTTATTTTTTCCTCTTTAGAAGGCAAAATTTGAACATATTAAACACAATTAGGACCACAAAAATACCTATAATAACATATGTCACCAAAAATTAAAACATCATAAATCTATAAGAATATTCAACAACATTCAACAACAATAAAAAAAATTTGTTGAGAAAAAAAGATTTAAACATGACAAATATAATTAAGATAATAAAAATACCTATAATCGTATAAAAATCATCATAAAAAATAAAAATTGATTATAAATCCTTAAAAAAACTCTAACAATATTAAATAAAAAATAAAAAATAACATCTAAATTATAAAAACATTTTTTAAGAAATTGACTTGGACCAGACCGGACTAATCTAGGTGGTTTGGTTTCCTGGTCTGGAACCCGGTCCAACCCGACAAGTCAGTCTGGTTCAATCTAATCCGATTTCATTATATTGCTTATTTAGACTAGACTAGACTAGCTTGGGTCAGACCAGACTGAACCGGACCACCGGATTTTTGCTCATCTCCAATAGCAAGACTAATTTCAAATTTTGAAATTCAAATTGTTTTTTTTATATTTTTTTTCTCTGGTTGAGTTGGCAACATGTCACCGAATTATTTTAGGTTTGAGATTAATCCTTTTCTAGACTCGGACACGTACTAAAGGCTATTCACATCTCTTTAAAAAACAATAGGTTAGTGACAAAATTCCGTAGGTGCTTCAGTTTAACGACGGAATTCCTTATTGTAATGTGTTTTCTGAAATATAAATGTATATTATCCTTTTTTATACGGATTAAGGCTATTACCACATTATCCAACAACTTATTGGTAAATATATATCTCAAATTTATTTAAGTACTTAGGTGTTATATATTTTCAACTGGTGTAATGCTTCTTAAACTATGAGCAAATTATTTTTAGCCATATGTAAAATAAAATATTTGCTCATAGCTAAAAGATATTCCCTATATAGTTGAGAAAGAGTTGCATTTACCAAATATGAGTTGCATCTGCGGAAAGACTTGAATCCTTGTATAATTAGATTGGATAATAATTTTTACAATGAGTGATTTTTAAATTTTTTTTAATAATTAATATTTGCGCGGTGGCATTAACACCCACTGATCTCTATGAATTTTAATTACAGTATATATCTCAGTATTGGAATCATTTTTCTGAGGTTTTAATATGCAGGTTGCATGCTCTTGGGTTTTTTATTTACATTCTGTCCGATAAAGTTTTGAGGAGAATTTTGTTGTTGTTGTTTTTTTTAAGGATAGGTATTATCCTTTTATTGGAGGTAATCTTATTTAAAGTAATGTCGGACGCTAAATGTGAATACCTTATCTAACAGAATTTGAATTTTAGCTTACTACGTTACGTTATGAGGAGTGACCCTCTCTGTTAGACACAACCTTTATTGGTGAGGAGACACGTATTAGTATTAGTGTTGTGCTCTTTTTGAAAAATAAACACATACTTACCGAAGTCCCATAAAAAAAGCCAAATCCATATTACAGGGCCTTCTGGCCTCAGTCACTTGTAGGCCCACCACAATCTTAATAATAACAATAATTAATCATTTTTCATGTTACTTTTATGAGTTTATCCGGCCCTTCAACTTTTTCTTCGGTAAGAAAATACAAAATGAAAAAGTATTCAATACTAAGAATTCAAGACATATTTTTCATCTATTAAAGAACTATGATCTTTATAGCGTCTGTTTTATATTGATACTAACATCACTTTAATTAATAGCTTTTTTTGGTGTTGCCAGGCCCTTTAATTAATAGCTAAAAAATAGTGCTAGATGATTTTTTTTTTTTTACTAGATGAATTGGTTATATCCTTGTTTCTAGGAATAATAAATGACCAATTATACACGATTTAAAATTTCATATAACATTAGGTTAAGGAACAATTTTATCGTACTACCTCCGGTCATAAATATAGGATAAAGTTTGTAGTACAATTTGCACTATAAATTTCATCCTATATTTAGGATCGAAGGGAGTAGAAATTATTTTAATATAATTTTATCTTGAAAGTGTTAAAAGGGTACAATTTTGCTTTTATTGTCGAAGTTGCCCTTCTTTACACCTCTTGCAAGCCCTTCTAGTATGCCTCAATTGGAGTCCTTGCAACTATCCTTAATTGAAGTATTATCCTAACTAACCATTGCTCCAGATATCAACATAAAACTCTTTGATAAAACCTTTTTTTTAGTTAATTTTGATCGTTGATTGACCTAATATATTAAACTGTCAGTTTATATATCACTCATATCATTTTTGTTAAAGTAAAAATTTATTTTAAAAATTTTAAGTAATACTTTTAAAAATAAAATAAAATAGATGATACATGAATTTTTTGATAAATTTAAACCTCAATGAAAATGATATAGATTACAAGTGCCCGTTCAGTATTCTGAGCATTCTGCCCAACACAACGTTCCAAAAATACTGGTGCTTGACGGCATTCCACAGGAGAATGAGGATGAGGACTCCGCCGTCGATGGTCGTCAGTGGCTGCCGGAGCTTCCTTGTCTCTGGCTCGAACGCTTCAAATCCCCCATTCATCTCTTAACCATCACAACATCAATTATACCCTCAAATGTTGTTCTCCGATCAACACTCTTTCCCCGGCGCTTAGCAGCGACAGTGAGTCCTCAAGATCAGACTTTACCAGCTTACCCACTTCCTCTTCTTCCACTGAGTTCTTCAACATTCCAGCCTCGTTTTTCCCCCCTAATTCAGAGTTTGTATTATTAGATTATATATGTGTTTGGTTAGGAGAAAAAGGACAAATATAAATATTTAAAATAATTTATTTAGTTTCCTTATAAAAAAAGAATCAATTGATACTAATATTTAAGACTGGAGTTGATATTATTTAATTGGCATTACTCGTTTCATGATTGCTAGAAGTTAATTTCCACTCCTGTAACATGTGGTTCACACTGAGTTTTAATCTTGTTGAAGTTACCCAAGGCATGATCGCTTGCTTCCATGTCTATCACCTAATAGTGCGTCAAGAATTGAACACTTAGTAGTTTCAGAAGATGGTCCTGTCTTGGAATATATTTGCAAAGCTCTGGATTTTCCTCCTTCGTAAGTGCTATACTCTTTATCTCTCTCAACATTGACCCATATCTATGGCAATCTTCTTCTTCTATCATATGGCGAGATAAATGGATAAAGTTTCATTCTTTGAAGGTTTGTTGCAGAACTAATCCGATTTGGAGCTGTATACTATGCTCTTGTCTCTCCACAGCCTCCTTCTACTGCTCCTCATGAGCAAATTAGGATATTCAAAGAAGCAACAGAACCATCAGTTTTAAGAAAAAGATCGTCCATCAAAGAGATGACCATACAACAGGCACATAAGACTTACCGTGTAACCAATGTGGATCAGTTTGTAGAAGCAGGAACCTATTTAAGAGTATACGTACACGCCAAACGATTTCCTAGGTAATAATATGGATTGCTTGTTGGACTTATGTTTATATTTATGAGGAAGAAGACCGTGTTTGACACTTTGTGTATTTAAATTAGGTGTTATGAGATTGATTGGAGATCAAGAATTATAGGTGTGACACAGTCTTATGTGGTTTTGGACAAACCTGCTGGTACCTCAGTATGTAGTGTCAATCCCAGAATATCTCGATTCTGTTGATGGATTACATTGGAAAAATAACCTTAATTAGATATCCAACATAAGTGTTTAACCCTTTCTTTTTCGCTCTTGGTTTCTTAAGTAATAAGGAGCATTTAAACTTGAAAGGGTTAATAGTAATACCATTGTTAGTTCTTATAGTTTGGTTAGATTTTGGTTTTGGTCCCTATAGATTCAGATCATTGGTTCTAGTCTTTATAGTTTCATAAATATTTCATCTACATTTAATGAATGGTTCCTATGCTTTTACCTAGTTTTGGTTTTGATTCTTATACTTAAAACTCAGATTAAGTTCTTATGAAACTATAGAATCAAAACCAATACTTTAAAATTACCGGAACTAAAATCAAAATTCGATTAAAGTGTGATGACTAACAATGATATTTACCCAACTTGAAAACCTTGACAAACAACCTGAGGTCCCAGCCGCCCATGTAAGAGCTTAATGGAAACTTAAGAAAAGTACGCTTTTGTACACCATTTATGAGCCATTTTGGTGCTATCATTTACCATTATTATCTTGGTTTCTTCCCCCTGAATTTTGGTGTATGTTTATGTTAAGATTCTGGAATTATTGCCCAGAATCTTAGTGAAATAGGTAGAAGGAGAAGGAAAGATGAAGTAGATGAAAAGAAACAGAATAATCGAACAGAAGAGAGAGAGAGCAGAGAAGAGAAAAACAGAGATTCTGAGAGGGAGAGACATGTGGCTGCTGAATCATGTATTTTATTCTCTGAGTCAACAACAACATAATAGTGATAATAGCTCATATATATATAGAGCCGAGGGATTCAGGGGCAAATCTGCACTTAACTAATTCAGGGGCAGATCTGCACTTAACTAATCCTAATCCTATCTAATTAGCTAGGGAACACAATTGATTAGGGATTCACAACTACAATCTTTACAAATTCATATCAATACCCCCCCCATTTGGACATCCTTGTCCTCAAGCATGAGTCACCACAAAATCTGGAAACTGTTCCCGGAATTGGGGTAAGGGAAGCCATGAAGCTTCTTCATCCGGCAACCCCTTCCATTGCACAAGAACTTCAGTGATCAGCCGTCGTCGCCTCTTAACAGACCTTATATTCAAAAGCTTTTGTGGAAACAAGGAAGGTGGAGGCTCAGGGAAGTCTGGAGGAGGGTGCCTCTGCTGAACAGTAGGGTTAGGACACAATTTCAGTTGTAAGACATGAAATGTAGGGTGGATGTGCGAATCAGAAGGTAACTCCAGCTTATAGGCAACTTGACCCACTTTCTCTAACACTTGATAAGGCCCAAAAAATCTGGGAGCTAACTTCTGAGAACTTCTCACAGCAGCTGAAATTTGTCTATAGGGTTGTAACTTCAGAAATACCCATTGGCCAACCACAAATTCCCTATCAAACCTATGTAGATCAGCTTTTTGCTTCATTCTATTAGAAGCTCGGTGCAAATGATATTTCAGCATAGCTAGCACCTGTTCCCTTGCTTCAAAGCTTCTGTCCACAGCCTCCAAAACTGAATTATGAGGCAAGTAGGGACAATGAATAGGTGGTTTTTGGCCATACAAGAGCTCATAGGGAGAGGCTTGAGTAGATGTGTGAAAAGTTGTGTTATACCACCATTCCGCTTGTGACAACCATTTACTCCAATCCTTTGGCTTCTCCCAACACATACACCTCAAATAAGTTTCTAGACACCTATTGAGAACTTCTGATTGCCCATCGGTTTGTGGGTGATATGCGGTAGATAGCTTTTGTTCAATCCCCAAAACTCTCAAGAACTCCTTCCAGAAGTTACTTACAAAAAGTGGATCCCTATCACTAATAATTTCAGTAGGGGCTCCATGGAGTTTGTAAACATGGTCTAAAAAGATTTGAGCTAATGAGGATGCTGTATAAGGATGAGATAAGGCTAGGAAATGGGAATACTTACTCATCCTATCAATTATAACCCATATAACCTCCTTACCATTGGATTTAGGGGGTCCCTCGATAAAATCCATGGTAATTGATTCCCAGACACGGCTAGGAATAGGTAGAGGCTGTAGAAGACCAGGAGATGCAACTGTTTCGTATTTACACCTTGCACACGTGTCACATGTCTTCACGTAGGAAGTAACATCACTCATCATCTTTCTCCACCAAAAAAGAGCTTTAATTCGGTGGTAAGTGGCTTGGATGCCCGAATGCCCCCTTGAGGGCTTGAATGCAACCAATCTAGGATTTTTTTCTTCAAAGTGGCATCGTTACCCACCACTAGCTTACCCTTCCTTCTTAAGAGTTCATCACTCCATGTAAAGTGGTGGAGAGGTCCTTCGGTAGCCTGAATCTGGGGTAGTAATTGCTGCAAATACTCATCACATACCCAACTTTGCTTAATGTGCTGCAACAGATCTGCTGAAGAAGTGTCAAAAACCATCTGTAACAGCTGCATTTTCGACATTCTAGAGAGTGCATCAGCTACTGAGTTGTCTTGTCCTTTCTTATATTGAATCTCAAAATCAAACCCAGCTAGCTTGGCCACCCACAACATCTGAAATGAAGTTTTCAGTTGCTGTCCCAGTAGGAATTTGAGGCTTTTCTGGTCTGTCCGTATGACAAAACGATTTCTTTCTAAATATTGATGCCAATGTAATACAGCCAACACCACTGCCATGAGTTCCTTCTCGTAAACTGATAATTGCTGGTGCTTAGGAGATAAACCCTTGCTGAAATAGGCTAAAGGCCGCCCCTCTTGCATGAGAACAGCCCCAATACCACAGCCACAAGCATCAGCCTCAACCACAAATTGCTTAGAGAAATTAGGTAGAGAAAGAACCGGTGCTGAAGTGAGAGCCTTCTTTAGGTTATGAAAAGAATCTGTAGCTTCTTGTGACCATATAAAACCATTCTTCTTAAGTAAGGATGTTAGGGGTCTTGCTATAGTACCAAAGTCACGAATGAAGCGCCGGTAGTAGCCGGCTAGCCCCAAAAAGGCCCTTACTTGCTTGATGGTAGTAGGTAGAGGCCACTCAGCCACTGCTTGTATCTTCCTAGGGTCTGTAGACACGGTTCCAACCCCAATTGTGTGCCCCAAATAGTCTACATAGGTGGCTGCAAAGATACACTTGGACTTCTTGACATAAAATTTGTTAGCTCTTAATAAAGTCAACACCTCCTCTAAGTGTATAGCATGATCCGTGAGAGTGGGGCTATAGATCAGAATGTCATCAAAAAATACTAGAACAAATTTACGTAGGTGTGCCCGGAAAAGGTCATTCATAGCTCCTTGAAATGTAGCCGGAGCATTGGTTAAGCCAAATGGCATCACCAACCATTCATAATGTCCTGAGTGTGATTTAAAGGCTGTTTTATATATATCAGCAGGTTCCATTCTGATCTGGTGGTATCCAGCCCTTAAGTCTAATTTAGTGAACCATCTAGCATCACCCAATTCTTCAAATAATTCCTCTATTAATGGTATAGGGTATTGGTTCTTGACTGTTGCTTTGTTAAGCTCACGGAAATCAATGCACATGCGCCATGTGCCATCCTTTTTCTTCACCAACACAATAGGAGCCGAAAAGGGTGAAGAACTTGGTTGAATAACCCCATCTTGCAGCAACTCATTAATCAGTTTTTCAATAGTATCACGTTGGGCTGCTGGGTAACGATAAGGCTTCAAACTAATGGGGTTTGTGCCTTCCTTGAGGATGATAGGGTGGTTATGGCCTTCCCTAAAGGGTGGGAGGCCCTTAGGTTCTTCAAAAAGAGGTTGAAACTTACTAAGTATCCCCTGTATGTCTGCTGGAATATTTATTTCAGAACCGGATTGTGCAGAATCAGAATCATGGGGAGGCGGTTTTTGAACCAACTGCAGAAGGAACAATTGGTTTTGTTGTAGAGAATGAATTTCAGATTTGTTGGGGTGCATTACCTTCCAGGCATTAGGTGGTGCAGCCTGCAACTTCTCCAACCTCCCATTATGCCAAAAGTACATAGTCAACGAACCATAGTCCCAAAAGGCATTCTTAATGCTTTTCAGCCATTGCAGCCCCAAAATTATATCATAAGTGTTGAGTTCTAAGATTCTAAGGTCAAATCTGAATTCAAGACCCTGCATCTTCCATTTAAATCCCTTCCACACCCCATGCACTTGTAACTTTCTGCCACCAGCAACCTCCACCGAAGGTAAATCAGATGTGTCACCCTTCCAGCCCAACTTTTTTGCCAATCCCAAATCAAGAAAGTCATGGGTGCTGCCACTGTCAATTAGGACCTGAATCAGCCTCTTACCAACCTGTCCTGGCACTCTCATGGAGGTAGAGTCATCAACTCCAGCGAATGCATGAAGGGATATACAGGAAGGTAGGTCCTCGTCAGGCATTAATTCAGAACCATCATCCCCAGTATTGTCATTTTCAAAATCATACTCAATGTAATGCAATTGAGCCTTTTGTCGCTGGGGACACTTATGTTCACGCGAGAAGGGTGCATGGCAATAGAAACACAAATTTTTCATTCGGTGGTCTAGTTCCTCCTCGGGTGTAAGGGGTCGATATGGTTTGTTTGCAATCTTGGGAATCAAAGATTGGGTCTTTGGAATAATCCCAGCAGGCTTATCGGTGATGGTTGGTCTATTGGCTTCGGAAGACTTGGCCGTTAGCAGGGCTGACCTATAGGAAGAAGAGGAAATTGATGGGTTTAAATACCTGGTCGCAGATGATGAAGTGGATGCCGCTGGTCGAGTATAACGGTCGACCGGTGATTTAGTAGCGGCACTAACGGTAATAATTTCTTGCATCCTGGCGATCTTGCGTGCTTCTGTCAGCGTTCTTGGGCTGAGGAGGCGAACAGGACCTGCCAACTCCATTCGCAGCCCCGCTATGTAGATATCGACCAAGTAATCCTCAGGCAAATCCAATTTTGCTGATATCAAATCGAACTCGGCATTAAAATCGGCCAGGGACCCAGTCTGCCGTAAATGCGTGAGATCACTCATCGGTGTCTCGAAGGGGGGACCGAAATTATCTTGTAATAGGACCGCATACTCCTCCCACAACGGTAGTCGTCCTCTTAGGCGGCGTTCCAATGCACGATGCCATTGGAAAGTACGGTCGTCGAGGCCCATCGATGCTAACTTCACCTTGCTGGCTTCGGGTGTCTCATCGATTTCGAAATATCGTTCACAGCGGAGAAGCCACGTCGAAATATCGTTCACAGCGGAGAAGCCACGTCAAAATATCGTCCCCGTTAATTCTTGGGAACTCGAGCTTAGTGAATTGGGTCGGTCGTTGGTAGTTGTGGTGATTCGGTGGCCGACGATCACCGTTTCTGTGGTTATTCGGAGGATGGTCGGCACGGTCTTGCATCTCCAGACGCAAGGTCGTGATACTGGCATTGACCCCATCGGCGAAGTCTTGGAAACTAGCCGTTAATGTCTGAATCTGTCGTTCCACCGCCTGTAGACGTTCGTCGGTCATTCTTGCTTGTTCTTGATTTCTTGTTTCCACCATGCAGCGTCGGCGAGTCGGCAGAGGAATGAATTTCTCTGATACCATTGTTAAGATTCTGGAATTATTGCCCAGAATCTTAGTGAAATAGGTAGAAGGAGAAGGAAAGATGAAGTAGATGAAAAGAAACAGAATAATCGAACAGAAGAGAGAGAGAGCAGAGAAGAGAAAAACAGAGATTCTGAGAGGGAGAGACACGTGGCTGCTGAATCATGTATTTTATTCTCTGAGTCAACAACAACATAATAGTGATAATAGCTCATATATATATAAAGCTGAGGGATTCAGGGGCAAATCTGCACTTAACTAATTCAGGGTCAGATCTGCACTTAACTAATCCTAATCCTATCTAATTACCTAGGGAACACAATTGATTAGGGATTCACAACTACAATCTTTACAAATTCATATCAGTTTACTTTTACTAGGTTTATAAAGGTGATAGGGAGCCTCAAAGATTCTTCATGACATGTTTGAAACTCCTTGGTGCATTTCTTATCCAAATGATTAGTTTATGAATTGCTTTTAATTTCTTGTCTTTTTTGATTAGGTTGGAGGCACTACCAATAACATCGAAGAAACCTGCGCAGCATTTACAACTCGTGCCTTGGGACTCTCTACGCCCTTGTTAACTGCCCATCAGCTTGATAATTGCACAGAAGGATGGTAGTTTATTCCGTTATGTCATATATGTTGCTCTTGTGTAAGTTTGTCATAGATTGTAATGTACTGTCATTTCCATGCAGTGTGGTACTTGCAAGGACTAGAGAATATAGTTCTATCTTTCATGGTAAAATCAGGGTAAGTTAATGATATAATTTCTTGCCGTATGCAAGAAAATAACTTGCAGTATCTGGCTTTTGTAGAGGGGTTTCCTGTTTGGAAATAGCGCCTTCTTCACAAAATGTATTAAAATCATAAGCTTTTGAGTGTTTATTGTGTTTCAGGAGAAAAAAGTGAAGAAGCTCTATCTCGCTCTTGCAGCTGCTCCTCTGCCCTGTGGAATTCTTACTCACTACATGCGTCCAGTAAATAGGGCTCCTCGTCTTATTTCTAAAGGTAGTCATACTTATATCTCAGCATGCCTTCATGTTTTGGACTTGTTTTAATAACTGCTTTGCTAACTTTTATGATTGCGTTATAAATCCGTCCATCCCAAAAGACTAGCTTATTTGGAAGGGAGAGACTCTTGAACCTATAAATCATATTTCACTTGTGAGACTCGTTGACGCCAAACTCATAACCATGCATCCCCTTTGAGAGTTCGGGCTTTGAGTGAAAGCACCTTTATTATGAATACAAGTCTAGAGAGCCCAATGAAGTTATAAATTACACCTCGCCCATGAGGCTCTTCAATGTGAGACTCATAACATATTGTTGATTGCTGTATTCAATGATTGTGAATAACTTGAATGCTTATGAACAAGTGTTGACCTATTCTAAAGATAAATTTTGTGTATTCTGTAATGAGGATTGAACTAGAGTGGTTTTAGTGATGCAGATTATATGGAGGGTTGGCACTTATGTGAACTTGAGGTCATGGAATGCAGGAAGGTCCCCTGGCCATGCACTTCTATTCAAGACAAGTACTGTATTGAGGGATGCGGATGGCCTTCCCAAGGTTATGCATATGAGTGTAAAATCAACCTTATTACTGGTAAAACTCATCAGGTATGTCATCTACACTTTACTTAATTCTTACATCTGAATTGATAAACATCATTTGAAAGATGAACAATGAGGCCTTTTTTTTTTGTGCAGATTAGAGCTCAATTTGGTGCAAGTAAGGCACCATTGATTGGAGATTCTATGTATATGCCAGCAGCAGTTGCTGAGATGGCTAATCCTGGACTTAATCCATTTGGCAAGCACAAGACAAAGTTTAGTAGTGAGAGTGAAAAGGAAATGGCTATCTTGAAGTGGATTGCACAACATGGAAAGGAACCAAGTGTGGCAATTGGCCTTCAAGCTTGTGAAATATTTTGGGATGATGATGGTGGTGGTGGTGAATACTTTTACAAAGCTGGATCACCTTGGTGGAGTGGTGAAGATGATTAAGAGTTTGTGTTTAATGACAAGAATCAGCTTCAAATTCCCATGTGCCTTTCTTATTCTAAGTGTGGGTTTGTTTCATGGGTGGGGAAGACGTAAAAGTCCATTTTTCTAACCCAATCTTTAGATATGGATCTGCATAACAAAAGTCCAAACATATCGTAAGAAGTAAGGGTGCCAGTTGTAAATTCTAAGAATTTCCTAAGTTTGAAAACGAGAGATATATACTTGTAATGCCTTATGAACATAATTGATATTTCAGAAAAGGATTTGAAGTTACTGATTCTTCTTGAAAATTGAACTACTGGGGAAATGTTCAAGATTTTGCCTTGAAATGTTTGCATTGTTCTTCTTGTTCTTGTTTTGGTAATTAATTGACTTTACCAATGTGTTTTTAATTTTGGAATTCATTTTAGAGTGGCATGATCAGCTAGGAGGAGTCTCACTTTAGCTATTCACAAGATTATCTTTTTAATTTGGTCTTTTTTAAATAAAATATTTTCAATTTGATTTCTCACATATTTCTCAATTTGATCAGCTAGTGCCAATAAATAATCATCGGACGTGCTTTTATTAATTTATGGTAAATTAAACTAACGAATTCACTGACATGTAAAACTGTTTCTATTAGATAATAAATAATTTCAGAAAATTATTATTATTTAATTATATCAAATTATCAATGATGATATTTCTTTTCGTGAGGGATCAAATTAAAAGGTAAAAAATATGTGAGAAAGTATATCAAAAAATAAATAAAAATAAATTCTTGCCAGCGAATTTATTAGATTCTCTTATTAGAGACAATTCTGTTTGAGACATTATCGGATATTAAATATGGGCCCCTCTCCCACAAATCTTGATTTACTAAGTTATGAGAAATTAGTCTCTTCCACTAAACCCAACATGCCAACACCCGTTACTAATTTCTGTGAGAATTGATTTCATATAAAGAAAAGGAGAAGAACAATTTCGGAAAATGGGCCACAGTCCATACAGGAAGGCGAGAACACAAGAAGACCAATTCATATGTAGGAGCCCAACATTGATAATGCATACTGTTCCGTTGTGTCGCCTACTTCCTCCTGCTCAAAGTCAAGTCAGGGACGTTGCAAAGAAGCCAAGTGCTTCCTGGTTCCTAGAATTTAAAAGGAAGATCCCTTGATGGGGTCGGTGACTATGGCCGCCGCGATGTTGGCCAATGGCTGCCGGAGCTTAGGTATGCCTATGGCTCTCGTGCGAACACTTGACATCTCCCATTCGGCTCTTATCATGCACTACAACAAACGTCCTCTGAAATGGTGTCATCCTAGGAGTTCGCATAACAGTGCTCTTGCCAGTGAATCCTCGAGAGTATACTCCAACAACTCAACTACTACTTCTTCATCTAACGGGTGAGTACCTTCAATATCCCACCCTTTCGTTCTTCTTGTGTAATTCCTACTTTTAACTGTTTTCGCTTGAAAGAGATATTTCAACGAAAACTCTTTGTTTTCTGCACCAGAAAACTCAGTGGCAAAAATGTCTTTGATGTAGTGTTTGTTAGTCCTCTTTAACATCAATTCCTTTCGTGATTTATTTTCTTGCATGAAAGCTTTTTGCTTTTTTGGTTGTTGATGCTTCAAACTTTGCTAAATCATTATCTATATGATATGCCCTTTTGAGCTTAACCGCTGCATCTTCTCTGGAGTTTCTGTGCTGAATTCCAGTTTTAACACGATTTGCTATTGTGTTTCTTTGCTTATTGCGATTTAGTCGGACCAGTAATTGTTAAATTGAGAAAGAGGTGGACTTTATCTATTTGTTTGTTAATCAATCTGTTGTTCATTGTATATCTGTGTATGTGTGTGAATGCCCTCAGTGAATTATATTGGGATGGACATGAAGTTTAAGTTAGCTGGATTCTTGAAATGGGGGGAAATTACAACTAGAATATGCCCTTTGGCATGATAACAGCCATTTGCGAAATTATGGCGACTATTTGAGTTATAAGGCTTCTATGTTAATTCTTCAACCATGAATTTAGTACCTAATAGCTTGACAGTGTTGTTGGATCATGTCACTTCCATCATTTTATTCAACAGATCTCATGCTGATCCTTGTTATTAGTAGCTTGACTTTTGTCCATGGTTGCTAGCAGTTGATTTCCATTGCTTCCACTTTTGGCTTGTTAATGAGATTTAATCTTGTTTAAGCTACCCGAAGTATGATCGATTGCTTCCGTGTCCATCACAAAATTGTGCTCCAAGAGTTGAACACTTAGTTGTTTCAGAAGGAGGACCTGTCTCAGATTATATTTGCAAAGCTCTAGATCTTCCTCCTTTGTAAGTGATACTCTGTATCTCTTCTAATCAAACAATTTCTGACACTATTATTGTGTGGCATGATAAATTGAATGTTTGGTTCTTGAAGGTTTGTTGCAGATCTAATCCAATTTGGAGCTGTATACTATGCTCTTGTCTGCCCGCAACCCCCTCCTACTGCTACTCAGGAGGAGATTAGGATATTCAAAGAAGCAACAGAACCATCAGTTTTGAGAAAGAGATCTTCAATTAAAGGGAAAACCATACGAGAGGCACAGAAGACTTTTCGTATAACTCATGTGGATCAGTTTGTGGAAGCAGGAACCTATTTAAGAGTACATGTACACCCCAAACGCTTTCCAAGGTATTACCGAATTGTTCTTAGAATTATCTGTTAATTTCACAAGAAAAAAGATCATGTTTGACATTTAGTCTCTTTTTAGGTGCTATGGGATTGACTGGAGATCAAGAATCATAGCTGTGGCTGAGTCATATGTGGTTTTGGATAAGCCTGCGGGAACATCGGTATGTAGTCAATGCTGCAATATCTCACTTATGTTGATGAGTGACATCATAATTGTTTTTGAGAATGCATTAAGGTTATAAAGACAGTGGATTGACGGTTTATTTTATGATATTGAAGGAAAGGGGATGGTCAGTAGGGGCTTTTGGTAATCTTTTCAATGCTTTTACTTTAGAGTCTCTGGACAGGGTTTATGTTTGATGGATTTTGGGGAAATTTCAAGAGAGAAATGATGAGGGTTTTGAAGGAAAGGATTTTTGATGCTATCTCTCAGAAAATAAGGTCTTTACAGGTTATGACATTGAAGAAACTGTCATAAAAGTTGAGAATAGGAAAATTAATTTAGGTTGCATCCTGTTTGTGGCATCGGACAGTTAAGAACCTAGCAATTTACTCAGTAACTTGTAAAACTAAACCCTGAATCTGCAATAAGATGTCACGGCCTAGGAAAAATGGCCACTAATGTAGACATAGCGACATGATGTGATGTAAATTGTCATTTGTCAATGTGTAAATTATACTGCTGTACCTTATTTATTACAGTCTGACATTTATCAGACAAGGACATGTTTCTTTCCTTGTATTTTTTGAAGTACTGATGATTTATAGGTCAAAAGTGTCTTGATAGATTTTTTATAACTCAATAAACAACACTAAGCAATGATGTACTTATCCTATGAAGATTTAGACCTCCTGATGTAGTAAAGAACATTTAACCATGTAAATAAACTAATCATAAATCCAAAGCCAATTGTAACCTTAAGAGTAAGAATTGGCTTTAGGAGTGTGTCTGGTTGGTTCAGTGCAAGCTTTGGATAGAATGTAGCATTGCAAAGCTGATTGATTTGAAGAATCCAGATTCTTTATGATATTTTTGGAAATTTATTTGTGCATTTCGTATCTGTGATGAGGATACAGCTTGTCATTTCCTTTAAGTTTTGCTGTCCCTTGGTTTAGGTAGGCGGCACTACTGACAACATTGAAGAAACTTGTGCAACCTTTGCAACTCGTGCCTTGGGACTTACAACCCCATTGATGACTACCCATCAAATAGACAATTGCACGGAGGGCTGGTATTTTATCATGTTGAATTTTTTGTTGCTCATTGTCAGTCTCTCTGTCATAGATTGTAATGGATGGTAATTTATATGCAGTGTAGTATTCGCTAGGACTAAAGAATATTGCTCTGCCTTTCATGGTAAAATCAGGGTAAGTTTTGTGATATAATTTCTTATGACGTGTTAGGATGGCTTGTAATGCATGAAAACATGCAAATTTATTTCTAATATATAAGATGAAGGGCCTGCCTTTTGAGTAATGGTTTTCCATAGGGAATAGCGCATTCTTTACTAAGTGAATGTAATGTACAGATTAAGTCCATTCATTATTGTATTTGTCTCAAGTTTTTGGGTGTTCATTCTTATCCAGGAGAAAAAGGTGAATAAGCTTTATCTTGCCCTAGCAGCTGCTCCTGTGCCATGTGGAATTATTAGCCATTATATGCGTCCAGTTAACAGGGCTCCTCGTCTTATTTCTGAAGGTAACCATATATATGGGTATGATTTGAAAACAGGTGGTTGATAACCTTGAAATAGCTAAGTATTGACAGTTTAGTAAGCTTCATTTGTCGGCCTTGTGGGAGCATCATCAGTTAGAGAAGGCAAGGCCATGTGCCCGTGCCAACCTGGTTGTCTCATTAGCAGAACTTGAGTGGCAATCTTCTTTAGAGTTAACAGAAGAAGATATAGTGATGTTCTTCAATACATACAGAAATGCTGCTCTAGTTATTTAGTGAAATCTTAAAAAATAAATAGAATTTTATTTTTTTGGGTAAAATTCTCAAACATCACACTCTTATCCATTAGATTTTTCTTGGATGTGTTAACAATGATGGACGTAAGTACTCCATCTTGTTTGGTGGTTACATTCTATGACTGATACTAATTTGAATGTTTTTGACCCTCTAGTGGCCTATTATTAATAAACTGTATTTTCAATATAAACATGATATGAAATTCGCACAGATGAATTATGAAATTTTTTTTTGTTCTGTGCACAAGAGTGTAGAGAAGAATAATGTATTATGTTCTTATCAAAAAAAGAATAATGTATTATGGAGACTAAACCCTATTGGTTTATGTGATGCAGATTACGTTGAGGGATGGCACTTGTGTCAACTTGAGGTCATGGAATGCAGAAAGGTCCCCTGGCCAACCACTCTTATTCAAGACAAGTTTTGTATCGAAGACTGGGGATGGCCTTCCCAAGATTATGCATATGAGTGTACAATCAACCTTCTTACTGGCAAAACCCATCAGGTCTGTCCTTGCACTTTTGCTTTATTTTCCCCGGTTTCTTTTTTTTGGGAGGGTTGGGGGGGTCTTTATCTCTTCCATTCTGGGTTAGCAGCGTGCCTTAATGAGTCATAAGCTTTTTGATCAACAGTATTTGGTTGCTGAACAATGATTCAGCTGATACAATAGTTAGGAAAAATTTCGTTCTAGAGATGCTGGTTAATCTTAGAACTCGGAAAGGTCACATTTGCTGAATTGTATCCCCAAAACACACACACACACACAATGTTCAATACATAACGCTCTCTTATGGATTACTTGTTCTTTTTTCTCCTAAGATGAACTGATTGGTGTTGTTTGCCAGTATTTCCAAGGTCATCTTTATAGTGGATGACTCTAGTATTTTTCTCATATTTTTTCCTTCCTGTGAAGCTGTATCTGATGTATATTTTAAATGTGCAGATTCGAGCCCAATTTGCTGCGTGTAAGGCACCATTAGTTGGTGATTCTATGTACATGCCAGCTGCACTTGCAGAGATGGCTAACCCTGGAGTTAATCCATTTGGAAAACACAAAAAAGATCTCATTGGTGAGGGTGAAAAGGAAATGGCTACTTTAACTTGGATTGAACAACATGGGAAGGAACCAAGTGTTGCAATTGGCCTTCAAGCCTGTCAAATATCGTGGGATGATGGTGACCACTTTTACAAAGCTGGGTCTCCTTGGTGGAGGTGTGAAAATGCTTAAGAGTGTAGGCTTATTGGCAAGAAGCAATGGCAAATTCCTATTTCTTTTGCCTCCAGTTTTTGAGTGTGCTGTCATTGTAATTGAAAGGGTTCGTCATCCTATTAAGTAAGGAGGCAAGGATTCCTTAAAGATTGGAGGAAGTTAGACAGTTGTGTGTTTGGCAAACCTCCAAACCATGGTTTGCGCAATTTGAGACAAAACTCCTTTCACACACTTACCTCGTAAGTCGTAAAAGCTATTAAAAAAAGCTAATCCAAACACACACTTTAAAAGTATGTCCCGAGGTTCACAAAAATAAATAAAAGGGAGAAGACAATTAGAGGTGTTAATTGTAGTATCATATGTTTCTGCACCTTGTCGTATACATTACTTCAGAATTAAATTGAAAGACAAGCCAGAGCAGAGGCGATTCCTGAATTTAAATACAAGAAGTTTATGGAGAGAAAATTAAGTTCATAGGTTCTGCTTGGGTATGGATGCACTCAGCAAAAGTCACAAATTATTGAAGTGAAGCTGATTGGTGTCTGGTATAAACGATTTAACTTTGGTGTTTGTCTTGAATTGTCTGTACTGCTTTTACTGCTCCCTCTCATGTTCTGGCCTCAAAGCCTGTTTTATGCTCTGTAATGAATTGCTTATACCAACTTGCTGATAATTTTGGAGTTCTCTTGAGAGTAGACTAATCAACGTAGTATAGCCCGAATCTTCTTGCATGTCCATGTGTTCACTCAAAGTTGTCAAGCAAGGACCAGGCAAAATATCCCCTCACTTCTGCTCCTTCCCTGATCACATGTTAAGAAGAAAAGAGTATAAAAATGATCTTAGTTTAGTCATTTATTCTCCGGTGATTCATTAGGCTACACAAATTTATAGTGTAATGGCAAAATATATTGAACCATAAAAGGTCATGCAAATGATGTGATTGACACTTATGTTGCTGATTTTGTTTCTTTAAGGTTCTAACCTTATTGCTGAGAACAGGGCATTCGAGTGAACTTCCATGAACTGCACTCTTTCAACGTCATTAGTATGTTCTTCCGAGGTGGCATTTGGATTATCCGTCTCAGCATACCCTAAAGAATGGCTTGGATTGTAAATAAATGCACTGAAGCTGGATTAAATCAAGAAGATACACAGATTTTCTTCTCATTTTCTGTCATGAATATGGGGATATTGTTGTATCTGTTTTTTACATGTCTGATCACTTTTTCCATGCCCTGTGGGTAAATAGACCAGCCAATTGAAGTCTGCATATTTGCAAATTCTTTAGAATTGGATAGAAAGGAAGATATGTATTGATTATGAATCAACATGTTCAAAGGGTTTGGTTCATAAGCATGATTATAGAGTTGAGGCTACTTACAGGTTCGCCAATGGGCACTTCATTTCTCTCTCTGGTTCTTAGGTATAAACCCTTTGTTCTGGTGATCCCTTGTCCTGGTTGACATGTTGAGAAAATGCAGTCTTGGGCATAGTAAGCAGAATAGTAATTGATGCCAATAAAATCCAATCCTTTTTGGGGTTTCAACATTTCAGTGCTGGAAAATTTGGCCAAGATGGAACCCTAGAATCTCCTGCATCTCTGAAGGGTACTTCCCAAAAATTATGGGGTCTAGGATCCTGCATTACAACAAATTGTCTATGGTTGCTGCTTTATGGGTTTGGAAGTACCAAATGAAAGAGAATAAATAAACATACCAATTTAAATTGAATGATAGTGCTCTCTCACTAGCCATTTTGTCTGCCGTAGAATTGCTGATAGGTTCATACCACTGATCTCTATGAATTTTCATTACAGTATATATCTCTGTATTGGAATCATTTTTCTGAGGTTTTAATATGTACCTTGCATGCTCTCGGGTTTGTGTCTTCTGCCGGATAATGTTGTTTTTTTTCTCCGGTTGATAGCGAACAGGGGACTGAATCGAAATTTTTGGTAATTAAAGATGATTCATTATATGTTGATAAGTTGTTACTTAAATGTTTGCTTGCTAGGGCCAAGACAGAGAGATAAAGACAGAGGCAAATGAAAGCCCTACTAAGATTCATCTGTACGTGTAATTGGAGGAGCAATAATATCATGACAACTTGACATTCTAAGTCCAAACCTTTATCCTCCTTAAGACATTCATGTCGACCATATATTCACATAATAATGAGCTAATAGGGGGGAAAATATTGGACAACTTCTCACATGTATTTCTGTTTTTTGGCTGGAACTTCTCACATATATTTCACATCTCTCAAATCACAACTTTTACTCACCAATCACAATTACCTAAACCATTTTGTTACACCAGAATGGCAATTACATACCCCCACATCAATTCACAAAGAAAAAAGGTAAAACCCAACTTATTGGACAAAAATGATTCAAGAATTGAATCCAATAGGTATCTTCCTATTGAAGGCAATCTTATTCAAGGCACTTTCGGGAGATAAATGTGAGCATATCTCCTAGAGGGATTCGAACCTTAATTCGTTATGTTGTGAGCAAAGTTATGGAACCCGGACCGGCTAGTCCGGCTCGGAAACTGGCGAACCGGACGGTGAACCGGTCCGGGTTCAAATTTAAAAAAAAAATTATATTTTTCCTTTAGAATTTCATACTACAAGCCTAAAATTTTTAATTTCTTACCGGTTTGGCCCCGATTTGACCCATTGACCCTTAACTCAGTATCCCGACCGGTTCAATAACCGATCCGAGTTTTAATATCTTGGTTGTGAGAGATTAATATTTTCTACTAGACATAACCCTTTTGATGAGGAGACACATATTAATATTCTATTTGCTCATTTTGAAAAATAAACACATGCTTACTAAATTCAAGAAAACCCAATCCATATTACAGGGCCTTCTGGCCTCAGTCACTTCTAGGCCCACCACAATCTTAATAACAACAACAATTTATCCTTTTTTTTATGTTACTTTCATGAGTTTATCATTAGGGTAGAAACAGGCTAAGCGGCCTGTCAAGGGTCTGTAGCTTGACCTATTTGATAATAGTAATAGGCTCGGCCTATTAGAAGGTATAAATATTAAATGTAGCATCCTAATATTTTTTTATATGATTTAATTATCATTATATAATAATTATTTCATGATAAATAGATTTTTTTGTGTAATTAGTTGGGTAACAAGAATTTACCTAAACTATGATTTATTAAAGTAAAAGAAAGTATTAAAATGATATTAGAAATAAAAATAATATAAAATAAGAAAATTATAATAAAAAGGCAAACGATAAAAAAAAATAAAATAAAATGAGTTGAAAAATAAAAAGAAAAGATATAGAAAAACTTGAAAAAGAAAATAATAAAAAATTAAATATTAAGAAATAAAGAAAATGTAAGCTTGTTAACAGATTTCAGGTCAGATCAAACCAGGCTCAAGCCTGAAAAAAAAGCAGGCCACAGATCAGGCTCAAGCCTACTTGTTACTAAATAGGCCTGATTTGTTAAGTATAAAGCCTGACTTAACCTGTTTCCATCCCTGTTTATCATACTCTTCAACTTTTTCTTCTATAAGGAAATACAAAATAAAAAAGTAGTCACTACTAAGAATTCGAGACATATTTTTCATCTATTTTAGAGCTATGATGTTTATAGCGTCTGTTTTATATTGATGTTAACATCACTTTAATTAATAGCTTTTTTTTTGCCAGATAAACTCATAAGTCACTTTAATTAATAGCTTTTTTTGCCAGATGAACTCATAAAACTAACATAAAAATAGCTCAAAAATAGTTCTGGATGATCTTATTTATTTATATTTTTCCTAGATGATTTGGTTATATCATTATTCCAAGGAAAAATAAATGATTCGTGATACACGATTTAAAATTTCATATATATTGGGTTAAGGGGCATTTTGCCCAGGAACTATAAAAAAGGGGGCAGTTTTGCCCCTGCTGTAACTGAGATCGTTAGTTGACTAAATATGTTGAGCTGACAGTTCATATTTCATCTATATCATTTTTGTTAATGTGAAAATTTGCCTCAAAAGTTTTAAATCTAACTTTGAAAAAAAATGAAATAGATGACACATGGACTTTCGGAGCAAATTTGTGCCTTAACAAAAATAATGTAGATGACATATGAACTTCTAACTCAGTATATTTAATCAACTAATGATCAAAATTAACTGAGATAACGGTCAAGACAAAATTGCCCTCCCAAAAAACTTTCGGGACAAAATTGCCCCTTAACCCTATAATATTTTACCCCTTAACCCTATAATATTTTAATGGGTTAAGGTGCAAATTTAGCAGCAAAGTTTTGTCCGAGAAGGGTCTAGCATAAATAAGTTTTAGAAAGGGCAAAAATAACAATGAACAATTGAAAAAGGCGCAAATTTAACAAAACCATTAAATTTGATTAAATGTCGTTAGAGGTTTTCTGCTCTTATAATTTAACGATTTTGTTAAATTTTCACTCTTTTTAATTGTTTATTGTTAGTTTTACTCCTTTCAAAATTTATTTGTGCTAGATGCCCTTCAGGTAAAACTTCGTTACTAAAATTGCACCTTAATCATATTTTTATTGGTTAAGGTGTGTTTAGTATCCTAGAATATTTTGTAGTGCGTTTAGAATTTTAAACTAATTTGTAGTGCATCTAAAACCCAAAGTATTTTTCTAACTGCGCCTAGTACGCTACAATATTTTGTGGCGCAATTTTACCTTCACAATATCAATTTTTTTAAGAAAAAAATTTGTCCATATTTTTGAAGGAGTAATTTAGACCTTGTTATAAACTCTCAACAAGTCCTTTAGGTATCGGCGTATAGAATACCCTAAAATGTTTTTTCAATAGTGACTTTAGAGTGTTCGATGAACCACAAAAAATTTTGAGGCGTTAGACGCACCACAAATTACTTTTTAAGATACTGGATGCATTTAAGAAAACTATTTTAGGGTATTGGACGCATCTAAACCCCATTTTAATTTATAATTTCTTAATTAAAATACAAGCATAATTTATTATACATCTACGAAGACAAATATTTATAAAAGTTAAGCAAAAAAAATATAAATATAACTAATGACATCTCTTTTTTAATTAATTAATTAATTAATTTTTAAACACATTATAATTTTTTAAGAGAATGACAAAAAAATACCACTTGAACTTCAAAATTTGAGATTAGTCATTTGATAAATATTTATATTGTCAATCCCATTACTATTATTATCAATTTCATTACTCTTCTTATTAGTAAAATTTTAAAGTTCAAATGATATTTTTCTACCATTCTCCCTAATTTTTTTCGTAATATTAATTATCCGGTACTAACAAGTTGATAATTACCATTGACCTTCAAATTCTCGTTATCTTTCTATTTTCGTTCTGAGCATTCTGCCCAACGCAACGTTCCAAAAATACTGGTGCTGTCGCGTTCCACAGAAGGAAGAGGATGAGGATGAGGTCGGTGACTCTGCCGTCGATGGTTGTCAGTGGCTGCCGGAGCTTCCTTGCTTCCTTGTCTCTGGCTCGAACGCTTCAAATCTCCCATTCATCTCTTAACAATCACAACATCAATTATACCATCAAATGCTGTTCTCCGATCAACACTCTTTCTCCGGCGCTCACCAGCGACAGTGAGTCCTCAAGATCAGACTTGACCAGCTCACCCACTTCCTCTTCTTCCACTGGGTACTTCAACATTCCAGCCTCGTTTTTCTTCTGTAATTCAGAGTTTGTATTATTAGATTATATACGAGTTTGGTTAGGAGAAAAAGGATAAATATAAATATTTAAAATAACTTATTTAGTTTCCTTATAAAAAAGGTCAATTGATACTTATATTTAGGACCAGAGCTGATATTATTTAATTGGCATTGCTCGTTTCATGATTGCTGGAAGTTAATTTCCACTCCTGTAACATGTTTGGTTCACACTGAGTTTTAATCTTGTTGAAGTTACCCAAGGCATGATCGCTTGCTTCCACGTCTATCACCTAATAGTGCGCTAAGAATTGAACACTTGGTAGTTTCAGAAGATGGTCCTGTCTTAGAATATATTTGCAAAGCTCTGGATTTTCCTCCTTCGTAAGTGCTATACTCTTTATCTCTCTCAACATTGACCCATATCTATGGCAATCTTCTTCTTCTATCATATGGCGAGATAAATGGATAAAGTTTCATTCGTTGAAGGTTTGTTGCAGAACTAATCCGATTTGGAGCTGTATACTATGCTCTTGTCTCTCCACAGCCTCCTTCTACTGCTCCTCATGAGCAAATTAGGATATTCAAAGAAGCAACAGAACCATCAGTTTTAAGAAAAAGATCGTCCATCAAAGGGATGACCATACAACAGGCACAGAAGACTTACCGTGTAACCAATGTGGATCAGTTTGTAGAAGCAGGAACCTATTTAAGAGTATACGTACACCCCAAACGGTTTCCTAGGTAATAATATGGATTGCTTGTTAGAGTTATGTTTATATTTATGAGGAAGAAGACAGTGTTTGACACTTTGTCTATTTTAATTAGGTGTTATGAGATTGATTGGAGATCAAGAATTATAGCTGTGTCAGAGTCTTATGTGGTGTTGGACAAACCTGCTGGTACTTCAGTATGTAGTGTCAATCCCAGAATATCTCGATTCTGTTGATGCATTACATTGGAAAACTAAACCTTAATTAGATATCCAACAGAAGTGTTTAACTCTTTCTTGTTGGCTCTTGGTTTCCTAAGTGATAAGGAGCATTTAAACTTGAAAGGGTTAATACCATTGTTAGTTCTTATAGTTTAGTCAGATTTTGGTTTTGGTCCCTATAGTTTTAGATCGTTGGTTCTAGTCCTTATAGTTTTATAAAGATTTCATCTAAGTTTAATGACTGGTCCTTATGCTTTTAACTAGTTTTGGTTTTGATCTCTATACTTAAAACTCAGATTAAATTCTTATGAAACTATAGAACTAAATTCAACACTCTAAAATTACAAGGACCAAAATCAAAATTCGATCAAACTGTGATAACTAACAATGATATTAACCCAACTTGAAAACAAACCTTGACACACAACCTGAGGGCCCAGCTGCCTAGGTAAGAGCTTAATTGAAACTTAAGAAAAGTAGGCTTTTGTACACCATTTATGGGCCATTTTGGTGCTATCATTTACCATTATTCTCTTGGTTTCTTCCTCCTGAATTTTGGTGTATGTTTACTTTTACTAGGTTTATAAAGGTGATAAGGAGCCTCAAAGATTCTTCACGACTTGTTTGAAATTCCTTGGTGCATTTCTTATCGAAATGATTAGTTTATGAATTGCTTTTAATTTCTTGTCTTTTTTAATTAGGTTGGAGGCACTACTAATAACATCGAAGAAACCTGCGCAGCATTTACAACTCATGCCTTGGGACTCTCTACGCCATTGTTAACCACCCATCAGCTTGATAATTGCACAGAAGGATGGTAGTTTATTCCGTTATGTCATATATGTTGCTCTTGTGTAAGTTTGTCATAGATTGTAATGTACTGTCATTTCCATGCAGTGTGGTACTTGCAAGGACTACAGAATATAGTTCTATCTTTCATGGTAAAATCAGGGTAAGTTAATGATATAACCTGTCCTGCAAGAAAATAGCTTGCAGGAATAACATTTGTAAAGGGGTTTCCTATTTGGAATAGTGCCTTCTTGAGAAAGTGAAAGTAATAATATATCCAAATCATAAGCTTTTGAGCGTTTATTGTGTTTCAGGAGAAAAAAGTGAAGAAGCTCTATCTTGCTCTTGCAGCTGCTCCTCTGCCCTGTGGAATTATTACTCACTACATGCATCCAGTAAATAGGGCTCCTCGTCTTATTTCTGAAGGTCGTCATAGTCAATATCTCAGCATGCCTTCTTGTTTTGGCCTTGTTGTAATAACTACTTCACCAACTTTTATGATTGTGTTATGAATCCGTCTATCCCAAAAGACTAACCTATTTGGAAGGGAGAGACTCTTGAACCTATAAATCATACTTCACTTATGAAACTCTCCTATGTGAAACTCATAACAATGCACCCCCTTTAAGAGTTTGGGCTTTCAATGAAAGCACCTTTATTATGAATACAAGTCCAGAGAACCCGTTGAAGTTATAATCTACACTTCACCTAGGAGGCTCTTCACTGTGAGACCCACAACATATTGTTGATTGCTGTATTCTATGATTGTGAATAACTTGAATGCTTTTGAACTAGTGTTGACCTATTCTAAAGATAAATTTTGTGTATTCTGTAATGAGGATTGAACTACAGTGGTTTAAGTGATGCAGACTATATGGAGGGTTGGCGCTTATGTCAACTTGAGGTCATGGAATGCAGAAAGGTCCGCTGGCCAAGCAGTGTTATTCAAGACAAGTACTGTATTGAGGGATGTGGATGGCCTTTCCAAGATTATGTATATGAGTGTAAAATCAACCTTATTACTGGTAAAACCCATCAGGTATGTCATCTACACTTTACTTAATTCTTTCATCTGAATTGATAAACATCATTTGAAAGATGAACAGTGAGGCTTTTTTTTTTTGTGTGTGTGCAGATTAGAGCCCAAGTTGGTGCAAGTAAGGCACCATTGATTGGAGATTCTATGTATATGCCAGCAGCAGTTGCAGAGATGGCTAATCCTGGACTTAATCCATTTGGCAAGCACAAGACAAAGTTTAGTAGCGAGAGTGAAAAGGAAATGGCTATCTTGAAGTGGATTGCACAACATGGAAAGGAACCAAGTGTGGCAATTGGCCTTCAAGCTTGTGAAATATCTTGGGATGATGATGATGGTGAATACTTTTACAAAGCTGGATCACCTTGGTGGAGTGGTCGAGATGATTAAGGGTGTGTTTGGTTTGAGGGGAGGGGAGGGGAGGGTGGGGGAGGGTGGGGAAATTACAATTTTGGACAAAAGAAACCCAAAATTTACCTTCTCATTTTTTTAAATTTTAAGTTTCCACTCAAAATTTACTTTCTCATTCTTTTTAAATTTTGGATTCCCGCCTAAAATTTAAATTCTTTTAATCCAAAAAAGTAATTTACCCACTCTCTTATTCTCTCCCACCCCTCCCCTCAAACCAATCACACCCTAAGTGTGGGTTTGTTTTATGGGTAGGGAAAACATAAAAATCCATTTTCCCAACCCCATCCTTAGAGATGGATCTGCAAAACAGAAATCCAATAGTAAGGGTGTAAGTTGTAAAGTTTGAAATTGAGAGATATATACTTGTGATGCCTTATGAATATAATTGACCTTTCAGAAAAGGATTTGAAGTTACTGATTCTGCTTGAAAATTGACCTAATGGCAAATGTCCTAGTTTTTGCCTTTAAATGTTTGCATTGGTCTTCTTGTTCCTGTGTAGGAGTCTCACTTTAGCTATTCACAAGATTATCCTTTTAATTTGCTCCTTTTTAAATAAAATATTTTCAATTTGATTTCTCAAAGAATTTTATTTTGTTCCCGCCAATTTAGTCTTATTTACCTCATCCTTCCCTAATAAATAATCATCCGATGTCCTTTTATTAATTTATGGCAAATGAAACTAACGAATTCACTGGCATGTAAAACTGATTCTATCAGATAATATATAATTTCAGAAAACTATTTTATTTTTAATTATATCAAATTATCAATCATGATATTTCTTTTCGTGAGGGATCAAATTAAAAGGTAAAAAGTATGTGGGAAAGTATATAAAAAAATTTATCAAAAATTAAATAAAAATAAATTCTTGCCAGCGAATTTATTGAATTTCCCTATGAGAGACAATCCTCCTTGAGATATTGTCGGATATAACCGCGGGCTCCCGCACAAACCTTAATTCTTCCGGTACACCTGACACCCATTGCAAAGAAGCCAAGTGCTTCCTGGTTCCTAGAATTTAAAAGTAAGATCCCTTGATGGGGTCGGTGACTATAGCAGCAGCGATGTTGGCCAGTGGCTGCCGGAGGTTAGGTATGCCTATGGCTCTCGTGCGAACACTTGACATCTCCCATTCGGCTCTTATCAAGCACTACAACAAACGTCCTCTGAAATGGTGTCATCCGTGGAGTTCGCATAACAGTGCTCTTGCCAGTGAATCCTCGAGAGTGTACTCTAACAACTTCACAACTACTTCTTCATCTAATTGGTGAGTACCGTCAACATCCCACCCTTTCGTTCTTCTTGTGTAATTTCTTCTTTTTTCGCTTGAAAGAGATATTTCAGCGAAAACTCTTTGTTTTCTGCACCAGAAAACTCAGTGGGAAAAATGTCTTTGATATTGTGTTTGTTGTGATTTATTTTCTTGCATGAAAGCTTTTTGCTTTTTTGGTTGTTCATACTTCAACCTGCATGCGTGGCTAAATTATTATCTATATGATATGCCCTTTTGAGCTTAACCGCTGCATCTTCTCTGGAGTTTCTGTGCTGAATTCCAGTTTTAACAGGATGTGCTATTGTGTTTCTTTGCTTATTGCGATTTAGTCGGACCTGTAATTGTTAAATTGAGAAAGAGGTGGACTGTATCTATTTGTTTGTTAATCAATCTGTTGTTCATTGTATATCTGTGTATGTGTGTGAATTCCCTCAGTGAATTATATTGGGACGGACATGTTTAAGTTAGCTGGATTCTTGAAATGCGGGGAAATTACAACTAGAATATGCCCTTTGGCATGATAACAGCCATTTGCGAAATTATGGCGACTATTTGAGTTATAAGGCTTCTATGTTAATTCTTCAACCATGAATTTAGTACCTAATAGCTTGACAGTGTTGTTGGATCACGTCACTTCCATCATATTATTCAACTGATCTCATGCTTATCCTTATTATTAGTAGCTTGACTTTTGTTCATGGTTGCTAGCAGTTGATTTCCATTGCTTCCACTTTTGGCTTGTTAATGAGATTTGATCTTGTTTAAGCTACCCGAAGTATGATCGCTTGCTTCCGTGTACATCACAAAATTGTGCTCCAAGAGTTGAACACTTAGTTGTTTCAGAAGGAGGACCTGTCTCAGATTATATTTGCAAAGCTCTAGATCTTCCTCCTTTGTAAGTGATACTCTGTATCTCTTCTAATCAAACAATTTCTGATACTATTATTGTGTGGCATGATAAATTGAAAGTTTGGTTCTTGAAGGTTTGTTGCAGATCTAATCCAATTTGGAGCTTGTATACTATGCTCTTGTCTGCCCGCAACCCCCTCCTACTGCTACTCAGGAGAAGATTAGGATATTCCAAGAAGCAACAGAACCATCAGTTTTGAGAAAGAGATCTTCAATTAAAGGGAAAACCATACGAAAGGCACAGAAGACTTTTCGTGTAACTCATGTGGATCAGTTTGTGGAAGCAGGAACCCATTTAAGGGTACATGAACACCCCAAACGCTTTCCGAGGTATTACCGAATTGTGCTTAGAATTATCTGTTAATTTCACAAGAAAAAAGATCATGTTTGACATTTAGTCTCTTTTTAGGTGCTATGAGATTGACTGGAGATCAAGAATCATAGCTGTGGCTGAGTCATATGTGGTTTTGGATAAGTCCGCGGGAACATGTAGTCAATGCTGCAATATCTCACTTATGTTGATGAGTGACATCGTAATTGTGAAACAGAACCACATGAAACAGAACCATGCATGTTGAGATAGAGGACATAAACATGACACATGCAATGACGATAGAAACAGGGAACGACGATTGGGGGTTGGTGACTGAGAGAGTTGTTGAGCACACCAACATTAAAACAGAGCATTTCCTTTCCTTATTTTAATAAGAAATGTATTAGTATAAATAGGTGTCATTTTTCATTATAAAAACACATCTGAGTATTGAAAAACACATTTGAGATTGGTTCCTGAACCATTTTGGTATCAGAGCTGAGTTTTAGAGTGCTAGAGAGCGAAAGAGTGAGAAATGGGTGATAAACAAAAAACGTGAGAAAAAGGGGTTGGTGACTGAGGGAGTTGTTAAGCACACCAACATTGAAACAGAGTATTTCCTTTTCTTATTTTAATAAGAAATGTATTCGTATAAATAGGTGTCATTTTTCATTGTAAAAACACATCTGAGTATTGAAAAACACTTTTGAGATTGGTTCCTGAACCATTTTGGTATCAGAGTTGAGTTCTAGAGTGCTAGAGAGCGAAAGAGTGAGGAATGGGTGAGAAACAAAAAACGTGAGAAAAAGGGGTGTCGGATTTTCACTCTCGGAGCGTTTTTTGAAGAAACCGACCTCATCATCGTATTCAGAAGGCCGAAAAACTTAGAAATAGCCTCGGTCACCGTCGTGAAACAGTTCCACGTACCTCTACGGACGTCATCGGAATTTCACACAGTCGCCGGAGTTCAGAGGTTGAAGATGATGACGTCATTTGCCACGTCATCCTGATCTGTTGTGTCATCAACAAGTCAGCCACCCGTTGACTACCACGTGTTATAACCGCCACGTCAATAATCCTAGTCAGCCCAACTTTCAGAAATTACAATTTGGCCCCTAAATTTGGTAAAAATTATAATTTCTGCACCAAAACTTTTTGAAATTATATTTTGGCCCCACATTTTTGCCAAAATTATATTTCAGACCCCAAAACTTTCTAAAATTACATTTTGGCCTCATATTTCTGCCAAAATTACATTTCGGTCCCCCAAAACTTTCTGAAATTACATTTGGTCCTTGATTTATGCCAAAATTACATTTCGAACCTCAAAACTTTCTGAAATTATATTTTGACCCCAGATTTTTTCCAAAATTACATTTCAGTCCCTGAAAGTTAAGAATTACCTTTCTACCCCATTTGTCCATAAAATTTCCAATTTTATCCCTTACTTTTCCATAAATACTAATCCTATCCTTCCACCCTATACCTAACCTCACAAAAACAATTCCAAAATGCCTCCAAGACGCAGAAACACACACGAGATTGAGATGGATGGGATGAGACGCCGGATATAGGAATTGGAAACCACTGTACAAACGTAGCAAGCCATGCTAGAATCTCGCAGTGAATATCCAGATGATTCAGATAATAATAGTTCTTCGTCTACTGACTACTGCCGCCGTCCTCAACAACAACAATCCTGCCTTAATGACATTAAGGTAGACATGCCTGAATTTGAGGGAAGATTTCAACCAGATGAATTCGTCGATTGGCTTCAAACCGTCGAACGAGTTTTTGAATATAAAGAAATTCCCAATGAGCAGAAAGTCAAAATTGTCGCCATCAAACTAAAGAAACATGCTTCCATATGGTGGGAAAATCTCAAGAAAATGTGTGAAAGAGAAGGAAAAAGCAAGATACGAATGTGGGACAAGATGCGACGTGAACTCTCACGTAAGTTTCTTCCCGAAAATTATTATCAAGATAATTTCCTTCAATTACATAATCTCCACCAAAAGGTTATGTCTGTGGAGGAATATACTAGGGAATTTGAGAAACTTATGATGAAATGTGATATACAAGAAAGGGAGGAGCAAACAATAGCTCGTTATCTCGGAAGGTTAAATACGAACATCGCCTATCCAGTACAATTCCAGCAATACTGGACTCTGGATGACATCATCCGTTTAGCCATCTGTATCGAGAAACAGTTACCCAGAAGGCCTCCATACCAACCGTTTTCCTCAACCAGAATTCCTTTTGATGGGCGTAAGCCACAAATGCATCATCCTAGCTCTTCAAGCGCTCCTCCACCAAAGACTATTAGGGAATTCAACTCCAAAGCACCTAAGTGCTTCAAATGCCAAGGACTCGGTTACATCGCTTCTAAATGCCCTAACCGCAAAGTTGTCACTATTATTGAAGGGGAAGCTTCAGCAGTATTTGAAGAAGAAAGGGAGCCTATGCCTGAAACAGAACCAATATTTGATGAAGAGCCAGTATTTGATGAGGAAGTTACTCCTGCTGATCACGGTGAATCACTTGTGATTAGGAGAAGCCTGCATACAACAACTGTGAAAGAAGAGCCTTGGCTACGTCACAACATTTTTCATACTCGCTGCATTACTCAAGGTAAAGTCTGTAACGTCATCATTGACAATGGAAGCAGTGAAAATGTAGTTTCCAACTATATGGTAGAAAAGTTGCATCTACAGACTCACAACCATCCGTTCCTTTACAAGCTCCAATGGCTTAACCAGGATAGCGAGGTAAGAGTTTCAAAACGATGCCTTATTACTTTTTCTATTGGTAAAAGGTATCATGATGAAGTTTGGTGTGATGTTGTTCCCATGGATGCCTGTCATTTTCTTTTGGGGAGACCTTGGCAATATGATCGACACGTTCTGTATGACGGTCACACAAACACATATTCCTTCTAGAAGGATGGCGTGAAGATTCAGCTCGCACCTTTGCCACCTGATAAACACAATAAAGACAAAAGTGAGTCCAAACCATTGGTGTCTTTAGTCGAGAAGGTGACCAAAACAGAAAGCCAAGTCATGGGTTTTCTTTTATTGCTCGAGGCAAATAATGGAACTACCATTCCACCTGAAGTGTAGCCATTATTAGATGAGTTTCCTGATGTAATTCCAAATGAAATGCCGTCAGGATTACCACCCATGCGAGACATTCAACATGCTATGGATTTTATTCCAGGAGCAGTAATTCCTAATCAGTCAGCTTACAGAATGAGTCCTTGAGAAAATGCTGAAGTTCAAAACCAAATTGAAGAATTGCTGAAAAAGGGATTAATCCGAGAAAGTGTTAGCCCTTATGCTGTACCTGTACTCTTAGTCCCCAAGAAAGATGGAAGTTGGAGAATGTGCATAGATTGTCGTGCAGTTAACAAGATTACAATTAAGTATTGGTTTCCGATATCCAGACTTGATGACATGCTCGACCAATTATATGGCTCTACCACTTTCTCTAAGATTGACCTTCGTAGCGGATACCATCAAATCCGAATTCACCCCAGAGATGAATGGAAGACAGCTTTCAAAACTAGAGATGGGTTGTACGAATGGAATGTGATGCCATTTGGGTTGACAAATGCTCCTAGTACATTTAGGCGCCTAACGAATCAGGTCCTTCGCCCTTTCATTGGCAAGTTTGTTGTTGTTTACTTTGACGACATTCTTATCTATAGCAAAAGTCTAACGGAACATTTGAAGCATTTACGACAAGTGTTGCAAGTTCTTCGAGAGAAGAAACTTTATGCTAATTTGAAGAAGTGTACTTTCTTGACAAATGAAGTCATTTTTCTGGGCTATATTATCACTGCAGAGGGTGTACGGATTGATCCAAGCAAAATTGAAGCCATTAACAGTTGGACAATACCGCAATCCATCCAAGAAGTCAGAAGTTTCCATGGATTAGCTTCCTTCTATAGGTGATTCATTCGAAACTTTAGTTCCATTGCCGCACCCCTCACGGATTGCATCAAGGGAGACAAGTTCCAATGGACAGAGAAAGCTTAGAAAAGTTTTGAAGAACTGAAGAAACGCTTGACAGAAACTCCTGTGCTAGCCCTTCCTAATTTTGACCAAGTGTTTGAGGTCAATTGTGACGCCTCTAACACTGGAATTGGTGCCGTCCTGAGTCAAGAAGGCTATCCAATTGCTTTCTTCAGTGAGAAGCTTAATGATGCTAAGCTCAAATATTCTACCTATGATAAGGAATTTTATGCCATTGTTCGTGCTCTACAACATTGGAGTCATTATCTCCTAAATAAAGAGTTCATACTCTTTTCTGATCATGAAGCCCTCAAGTATCTAAACTCTCAGCAAAAGATCAGTCGTAAGCATGCGCGTTGGAGTGAAATCTTACAGTCTTATCCGTTTCTAATAAAACATAAGGCTGGAATTTTAAACTCAGTAGCTGATGCTCTTAGCCGCCGTCATGCATTACTATCAACAATTCAAGCCAAAGTTGTTGGGTTTGAATGCATCAAGGAGTTGTACCAAGATGACCTAAATTTTCGTGGAATGTGGGAGGCGACTGCAGGTCAACCTTTCCACCAATATTACAGACAAGATGAGTTTTTATTTCGAGGTAAAACCCTGTGCATCCCTCAGTGTTCTCTGCGGGAGGCAATAATTTGGGAAGCTCACGATGGAGGTTTAGCTGGTCATTTCGGTAGAGATAAAACAGTTGCTCTAGTCAAAGAGAATTTCTACTGGCCAAGACTTGAACGAGATATCAACAGGCACATAAAGAGATGCAGAATATGTCATTGGGCCAAAACCAAGGGTCAAAATACGGGATTATACATGCCTTTACCAGTCCCATAAGCACCATGGGAAGATGTAAGCATGGATTTTGTGCTGGGATTACCACGAACTCAGAGGCAGAAAGATTCTGTCATGGTAGTTGTGGATCGATTTTCAAAGATGGCCCATTTTATTCCTTGTCAGAAGACCAATGATGCTGTGCAAGTTGTTGAACTGTACTTTAAAGACATTGTTTGTCTCCATGGCATTCCCAAGACTATCACGTCTGATCGTGATGTTAAATTTCTTAGCCATTTTTGAAGAACTCTTTGGAAAAAGATGGGTACTAAACTTCAGTTTAGCAGTGCTAGTCACCTTCAAACTGACGTACAAACTGAAGCCATAAACATGATTCTTGGCAACCTTCTACGAAGCTTTATTGGAAAGAATTTGAAGCAGTGGGATCTTATCCTTGCTCAGGTTGAATTTGCTTATAACAATTTAATCAACCAAGCCACTGGAAAGTGCCTTTTTGAAGTTGTTTATGGCACTCGACCTCTCAATCCATTCGACCTGATTCCTTCAGCTAGCAAACAGTATTACAGTGCAGATGTAGACCAAAGGGCTGAAGAAATCAAGAAACTACATCAGTAGGTCCGAGATAGGATCCAGAAGCAAAATTTGAAAATTAAAGCACAAAGGGACAAACATCGAAGGCAACAAATTTTTAATGTAGGAGATCTGGTTTGGATACATTTGAGGAAATAACGTTTTCCTAAACAACCAAACGCCAAGTTGTCTCCTCGAGCTGATGGTCCATTCAAGATCGTGTAGAAAATCAACAACAACGCCTACAAAGTGGAATTGCCAGGTGCCTACGGTGTTTCAGCCACTTTCAATGTTGCAGATCTATCTCCTTATATTGATGATGTTGATTCTGACTCGAGGACGAGTCCTATCCAACCCCGGGGGAATGAAACAGAACCATGCACGTTGAAACAGAGGACATAAATATGACACATGCAATGACGATAGAAACAGGGAACGACGGAAGGGGGTTGGTGACTGAGGGAGTTGTTGAGCACACCAACATTGAAACAGAGCATTTCCTTTCCTTATTTTAATAAGAAATGTATTAGTATAAATAGGTGTCATTTTTCATTATAAAAACACATTTGAGATTGGTTCTTTAACCAAATTGCTTTTGAGAATGCATTAAGGTTATAAAGACAGTGGATTGACGGTTTATTTTATGATATTGAAGGAAAGGGGATGGTCAGTAGGGGCTTTTGGTAATCTTTTGAATGCTTTTACTTTAGAGTCTCTGGACAGGGTTTATGTTTGATGGATTTTGGGGAAATTTCAAGAGAGAAATGATGAGGATTTTGAAGGAAAGGATTTTTAATGCAATCTCTCAGAAAATAAGGTCTTTACAGGTTATGGCATTGAAGGAACTGTCATAAAAGTTGAGAATAGGAAAATTAATTTAGGTTGCATCCTGTTTGAGGCATCGGACAGTTAAGAATGTAGCAACTTACTCAGTTACTTGTAAAACTAAACCCTGAATCTGAAATAAGATGTCACGGCCAAGGAAACATGGCCACAAATGTAGACATAGCATGATGTGATGTAAATTGTCATTTGTCAATGTGTAAATTACACTGCTGTACCTTATTTAATACAGTCTGACATTTATCAGACAAGGACATGTTTCTTTCTTTGTATTTTTTGAAGTACTGATGATTTATAGGTCAAAAGTGTCTTGATAGATTTTTTATAACTCAATAAACAACACTAAGCAATGATGTACTTATCCTATGAAGATTTAGACCTCCTGATGTAGTAAAGAACATTTAACCATGTAAATAAACTAAGCAGAAATCCAGAGCCAATTGTAACCTTAAGAGTAAGAATTGGCTTTAGGAGTGTGTTTGGTTTGTTCAGTGCAAGCTTTGGATAGAATGTAGCATTGCAAAGCTGATTGATTTGAAGAATCCAGATTCTTTATGATATTTTTGGAAATTTATTTGTGCATTTCGTATCTGTGATGAGGATACAGCTTGTCATTTCCTTTAAGTTTTGCTGTCCCTTGGTTTAGGTCGGCGGCAATAGTGACAACATTGAAGAAACTTGTGCAACCTTTGCAACTCGTGCCTTGGGACTTACAACCCCATTGATGACTACCCATCAAATAGACAATTGCACGGAGGGCTGGTACTTTATCATGTTGAATTTTTTGTTGCTCATGTCAGTCTATCTGTTATAGATTGTAATGGATGGTAATTTACATGCAGTGTAGTATTCGCTAGGACTAAAGAACATTGCTCTGCCTTTAATGGTAAAATCGGGGTAAGTTTTGTGATATAATTTCTTATGTCATGTTAGGATGGCTTGTAATGCATGAAAACATGCAAATTTATTTCTAATACATAAGATGAAGGGCCTGCCTTTTGAGTAATGGTTTTCCATAGGGAATAGCTCATTCTTTACTAAGTGAATGTAATGTACAGATTAAGTCCATTCATTATTGTATTTGTCTCATGTTTTTGGGTGTTCATTCTTATCCAGGAGAAAAAGGTGAATAAGCTTTATCTTGCCCTTGCAGCTGCTCCTGTGCCATGTGGAATTATTAGCCATTATATGAGTCCAGTTAACAGGGTTCCTCGTCTTATTTCTGAAGGTAACCCATACATATGGGTATGATTTGAAAACAGGTGGTTGTTAACCTTGAAATAGCTAAATATTAACAGTTTAATAAGCTTCATTTGTGAGCCTTGTGGGAACATCATCAGTTAGAGAAGGCAAGGCCATGTGCCCGTGCCCATCTGGTTGTCTCATTAGCAGAACTGGAGTGGCAATCTTCTTTAGAGTTATCAGAAGAAGATATAGTGATGTTCTTGAATCCATACAAAAATGCTGCTCTAATTATTTAGTGAAATCTTGAAAAATAAGCAGAATTTTATTTTTTTGGGTAAAAATTGCAAACATCACACTCTTATCCATTAGATTTTTCTTGGATGCATTAACAATGATGGACGTAAGTACTCCATCTTGTATGGTGGTTACATTGTATGACTGATATTAATTTGAATATTTTTGACCCTCTTCTGGCCTATTATTAATAAGCTGTATTTTCAATATAAGCATGATATGGAAATTAACAACGGTTTTCTGTTTGCATAGTTGAATTATGAAAATTTTTTTGTTCTGTGCATAGTTTGGAGAAGAATAATGTATTATGTTCTTATCAAAAAAAGAATAATGTATTATGGAGATTAAACCCTATTGGTTTATGTGATGCAGATTATGTTGAGGGATGGCACTTGTGTCAACTTGAGGTCATGGGATGCAGAAAGGTCCCCTGGCCAACTACTCTTATTCAAGACAAGTTTTGTATTGAAGACTGTGGATGGCCTTCCCAAGATTATGCGTATGAGTGTACAATCAACCTTCTTACTGGCAAAACCCATCAGGTCTGTCCTTGCACTTTTGCTTTATTTTCTCCGGCTTTTTTTTTTTTTTGTTTGGGGGGGGGGGGGGGCGGTCCTTATCTCTTCCAATCTGGGTTATCAACATGACTTAATGAGTCATGAGCTTTTTGGTCAACAGCATTTGATTGCTGAACAATGATTCAGCTGATCTAATAGTTAGGAAAATTTTCATTCTAGAGATGTTGGTTAATCTTAGAACTTGGAAAGGTTACATTTTCTGAATTGTATCCCCAAAACACACACACTATGTTCAATACCTAACGCTCTGTTATGGATTACTTGTTCTTTTTTCTCCTAAGATGAACTGATGGGTATTGTTTGCCAGTATTTACAAGGTCATCTTTATAGTGGATGACTCTAGAATTTTTCTTATATTTTTTCCTTCCTGTGAAACTGTATCTGATATGAGTATATTTTAAATGTGCAGATTCGAGCCCAATTTGCTGCGTGTAAGGCACCATTAGTTGGTGATTCTATGTACATGCCAGCTGCACTTGCAGAGATGGCTAACCCTGGAGTTAATCCATTTGGAAAACACAAAAAAGATCTCATTGGTGAGGGTGAAAAGGAAATGGCTGCTTTAACTTGGATTGAACAACATGGGAAGGAACCAAGTATTGCAATTGGCCTTCAAGTCTGTCAAATATCGTGGGATGATGGTGACCACTTTTACAAAGCTGGGTCTCCTTGGTGGAGGTGTGAAAATGCTTAAGAGTGTATGCTTTTTGGCAAGAAGCAATGGCAAATTCCTATTTCTTTTGCCTCCATTTTTTGAGTGTGCTGTCATTGTAATTGAAAGGGTTCGTCATCCTATTAAGTAAGGAGGCGAGGATTCCTTAAAGATGGAGGAATTTAGACAGTAAGTATGTCCCGAGGTTCACAAAAATAAATAAAAGTAGTATACATTGCTTCAGAATTAAATTGAACAGACAAGCCAGAGCAGAGGCGATTCCTGAATTTAAATAGAGAAAATTAAGTTCATTGGTTCTGCTTGAATTGGAAGCATTCAGCAAAAGTCACAAATTATTGAAGCGAAGCTGATTGGTGTCTGGTATAAACGATTTAACTTTGGCGTTTGTCTTGAATTGTCTGTACTGCTTTTCCTGCTCCCTCTCATGTTCGGGCCTCAAAGCCTCTGTTTTATGCTTTGTAATGAATTGCTTATACCAGCTTGCTGATAATTTTGGAGTTCTCTTGAGAGTAGAATAATCAACGTAGTATAGCCCGAATCTTCTTGTATATCCATATGTCCACTCAAAGTTGTCAAGCAAGGACCAGGCAAAATATCCCCTCACATCTGCTCCTTCCCTGATCACATGTTAAGAAGAAAAGGAAAGAATACAAAAATGATCTTAGTTTAGTCATTTACTCTCCAATGATTCATTAGGCTACACAAATTTATAGTGTAATGGCAAAATATATTGAACCATAAAAAGTCTTGCAAATGATGTGATTGACACTTATGTTGCTGTTTTTGTTTCTTTAAGGTTCTAACCTTATTGCTGAGAACAGGGCATTCGAGTGAACTTCCATGAACTGCACTCTTTCAACGTCATTAGTATGTTCTTCCGAGGTGGCATTTGGATTATCCGTCTCAGCACACCCTAAAGAATGGCTTCTATTGTAAATAAATGCACTGAAGCTAGATTAAATAAAAAAGATACTAAGATTTTCTTACCATTTTCTGTAATGAACATGGGGATATTGTTGTATCTGTCTTTTACGTGTCTGATCACTTTTTCCATGCCCTGTGGGTAAATAGGCCAGCCAATTGAGGTCTGCATGATTGCAAATTCATTGTTATTGGGATAAAAAGGATGATACTAATCAATTATGAATCAACTTGGTCAATGGGTTTGGTTCATAAGCATAATTGCAGAGTTGAGGCTACTTACAGGTTCGCCAATGGGCACGCCATTTTTATCTCTTGTTCTTAGGTATAAACCCTCTGTTCTGGTGATCCCATCTCCTGATTCACATGTTGAAAAAATGCAGTCTTTGGCATAGCTAGCAGAATAGTAGTTGATACCAATAAAATCCAATCCTTTTTGGAGTTTCACTATTTCAGTGCTGGAAAATTTGGGCAAGATGGAACCTAGAATTTCTTGCATCTCTGAAGGGTACTTCCCAAAGATGATTGGGTCTAGGAACCTGCATTACAACAAATTGTCTATGGTTGCTGCTTTATGGGTTTGGAAGTACAAAATGAAAGAGTATAAATGAACATACCAATTTAAATTGAATGATAGTGCTCTCTCACTAGCCATTTTGTCTACCGTAGAATTGCTGATAGGTTCATACCATAATGCTTGTATGACTATGCCAATTATCCCCTTTTGCTCTCTCTGCATGTTTCATCCACAACGCAGTTATTGCATAATCATTCCTGTTTATTAATCTCTTTGACTCAAACAAACATACATATATTTTCCTTTTCATGTGATCCACATTCCTTACCTGGTACTTGGTTCTATAGATATCAGCAGCAGCAGCATGGGAGAGGATAACATTATGGGCTGCTATGAAAGGCTCAGATTCTGAGTCTCCTTCAATGCAATTTCCAAATGGTTTAGAACATCTACTTGGTGGATACTTTGCAGTTCGGTAACCATATGACACTTGAATATTAGGCTCATTGAATGTAGTCCAATACTTAACTCTGTCTCCGAAGCATTTGAAACAGACTTCTGCATAATATGCGAAATCTTCCCTGCTCATCAAACACACAACACATCATCCTCATGAACTTAGTTTAAACTTAGGTTCCCTTAAAAATCTCTTATAAAAACACTAGATTGCTTACTGTGATTGGGGACTAAGCCAACCTACATATCTGTCCTCCAGCTCTTGAGGGATGTCAAAGTGAGTGAGAGTCACAAAGGGTTGGATTCCTGTAAGTTTAACAATCCAAACATGCAAATACATGTGAAGAAAATGGACCCATTTGGCTTCTTCTCATTGACATATTCACTGCTTTTGCTCTTCTAAAAAGGGAGGGAAAAATCAAAGATTGAAACCAAACCTTTGAGGAGAAGAGCATCTATTAGTCTGTTGTAGAAGTTGATGCCGGCCAAGTTGACCTCTCCGAATCTCCCTTCTGTTCAAAGTCATATTTAATTACCATCTAAATTTTACATGGACTGAGACTGAGACTAGATTATTTGTTTCATTTGAAAACCTCCTTTGCTGCTAGTTTTCGTTTAGTTGTTCTACTAGTCGCTAAATTGTGCTCCCTTAATTAATACTCTTCTGGTCTCATTATAAGGTACTTGCAACATGTTTCACATGGAAAAAAAACCTTTAAGTTTCATTACCTCTACCAAATTCAACAACTTTTTAATTTTATCCCTGTTTAATATACATTATATTTTATGAGAACAAAGTTAATATAATAATAAAAGAAGAATAAAATTGTACATTAATATGAAAAATTTAATAAGGTGTCTTATAAATAGGACTAAAATTTTTTGTTCTTTCTGCCTTGTAAATAGAACCAGACGATAATACTGATTAACAATTCAAAATTCACATCAGAATTATTTATCTTGGTCCCCGTAATGAGTTTTTCCTGCTATCTCCAAGACTTCGTTCTATTTGTCGTTTTCATTATTGCTGTCATTGGTGTCGATGATGCGAATTTTATAAGATATCACGCCATCAGAATAAGTGGTGGGGAAATTAAATTGTAAAATTTTAATCAATTACCATTAAATGAAAATTTAAATACTAATGTATGTGTCAATTAAACTGTATAGAGAGAAGCATACTTGGTAATATTCTTGCCCAAGATATAGAGAATCGATAGCTGTTGACTTTGAGTGCATCCATCAGCTCAATATCTTCCTGTTCATTAATTTGATTATAAATTTTGGACATATAATGAATAAAATTTAATATATTCCAATGGGCCCTTTCCTTGTTATTTGTTAAGTAGGACCACGTTAGTTATATATTAGTTTAAACATACTTTGTCGATTTTTTCTAAATATATCACTACAACAAATATAGGGCTAATGGGCAAGTTTGTCCCCGAAGTATAGAAAAAAGGAGTAATTTTGTCCTTGCCGTTATTTCAACTAATTTTGACCTTTAGTTGATCAAATATGCTGAGCTGGCAGTTCACATGTTGTCCACATCATTTTTGTTAAGATGTAAATCTGCGTCGGAAGTTCATGTGTTATCTATTTCATTTTTTTTCAAAGTTAGATTTAAAACTTTCAGGACAAATTTGCTTCTTAACAAAAAGGATGTGGATGGCATATAGACCATTAAATGAGCATATTTAGTTAATTAACGATTAAAATTAATTAAGATAACGGTAGGAGCAAAATTTCTCCATTTTTTATACTTCTGGGGCAAAATTGCCCCTGACAAAAATTTTTAGGACAAAAATGCCCCTTAACCCTCAAATATATTATACGGGATCGATCGGATGCCTCCAGAAGAAAAAATAATGAAGGAAAAGCGGATCTATTATAGTTATGATAAATTATTGGATATAGTATTACATGGAGAATAACTGGATACATGATTAATTATATGATCTTTGATTATAAAAGAAATTAAAAGCACGTGCATGAGATGCATAAGAATCAAACATTATAATATATTATATATTACAAACATTCATGGGTTGTACAGTTAATCATACCAGGTAACGATGATAATGGTCAACCGCAATGTCCCCATTACTGGCGTCAATTATTTTGCCTGCAATAATTGATGATTAATTAATAATATAATAGCGGAAGCTTGAAAGATAAGAGAAAGTTGACGTCTTTGAAGGAAACAAATCAGGATCAGACATAAATTAATAAAAAAAAAAAAAGCAAATAGTAACAGTGAGAGAATACAACGTTGTTGGTAGTTTTGCAGCCTCCAATTAAATTACAATACATGTTGTGATAAAACTCATATATATATATATATATATATATATATATGGAGGTTCATGGAGTGACTAAATAAATACATAAATGAATGAATGAGTATAGATTATTGTGTTTTTTTGTTTTGTTTCAGGTGTATTTAATTGGTTGCATCAGATGTAGCGTAAAGTTGAAGTGAGGCTTAATTACCAGGTGTGTGAGAGAAGACATCCCAGTTGTTCAGTCCCTTGCCGTCACTCAAGTATGCTCCCTCGTACTGTTAAACCAAGACAAAGTGAAAAGTATTGCAAAAGTATAGTACGTGGTACTATATTTGAGGATTATCAACTGCGTTATCAGTCCTACATGGGGAAGTCTTATAATTGAAGTATGATTTATAAGTTTAAGAGTTTTTTCATTTAATATTATGCTAGTATTTTAAAATGGGTTCTCCCTTTAAACTCGCCCTGGTAAATAAATTGACAACTTCATTTTTACTACATACAGAAGCTTGTTTAGATGAGTGAATGAAAGATAGAGAGAAGAAACCTGACAAGAAATCAAAGTGAAAAATATTGCAAGAGTAGATTTGAGGATTATTTGACAACATCAACTAATTCTACATAAAGAAGCTTGTCCAGATGAGTGAAACATCAGGGAGCCTCATAAGAGAAGTAGGGTTTATATACGTTCAACAAGCTAGCCTTTTTGGATAAGCTCTCTCCTTGGGCTTGTGCTCGTAATATATATATATATAGAGAGAGAGAGAGAGAGAGGGAACCTGATAAGAAGAAGAAGCAGTGCCAAAGAGAAAGTTAGAGGGCAAAGGAGAATGAAGAGTAGAAAGAGCAATTGCTACGTCATCATTTGATGAAATCTGAGCAACTAATAACAGTAACAACACAAGCACTCTTCTTCTCATCAATTTCCAGATCGCCATTAATAGCTTCTCCTTCTCCTTCTCCTTCTTTTTCTCCTTCTCAGTGATAGAATGCTGCTTAATTATTTTCTCTAGAGTGTCTAGACGTAGCATAAGAGCACTATATTTTATAGGTTTTTCTTTACTAATAAGACACTTATGAGGGCTTTCTTGTTGCGTGCAAATGATATCATATCACATTATTTATTTTTTTAAGGAGGTGGTGGGGAAGAGGAGATCTTCCTTAGATTTTGATTAAACCATGTTTCCATTCTTAATTTGTTTTTTTTTCCCTTGGCCACAACTAGTTTCCTGATTTAATTTATTATATAATTTCTGTCATCCTATCCATCTCCACCACCCCCACCCAATTTTTTTATGAATTTTATTTTACACATATATTGATGATATTAAACATGCTTCTTTTATGAGATTGTTTGGAGCAGAACAGAGTTGCATCATAATTTTAAAGTATCTTAAAATCTTTATCGAAATTTTTTTAATGATGTTATTAAAGTAAAAGGGAAGTTCTACCGCACTGCTATAAGACCAGTAATGCTATATGATAGTGAGTGTTGGGCTTTAAAGGGATTACATGAGCATAAAATGGAGGTGGCCGAGATGAGGATGTTGAGATGGATGTGTGGTCATACAAGAAAAAATAAGATTCGTAATAATCATATTCGTGAACGAGTTGGAGTGGCCTCTATTGAAAGAAAAATGGTCGAAAGTCGTTTGAGGTGGTTTGGACATGTTTAACGAAGGTCGTTGAATGCACCAGTGAGGAGGGTTGATCAAACCGTATGGAGTCCTGTAAAACGAGGTCGAGGAAGGCCGAAGCGAACGTTTAATGAGGTCATTGAGAGAGACCTTTTGATTAATAATATATCTAAAGATCTGATTTTCGATAGAGCACAATGGTGTCGTACGATTCATGTAGCCGACCCCACCTAGTGGGATTAAGGCTTTGTTGTTGTTGTTGTTGTTAATGTTATTAAAAAAAAGTTGAATGGAAGTGTATGTTTAAAAACGAAATGAGATTTTTTTTTTTCTAATTTTTTTTTTTAAAATTTATTGTATTTTACTCAAATTTAAATTAAACTTGTGAGAAGCAAAGCTTCTATTAGGTTCCTTTCAGCAAGTCAATGCCGGCATTTTACGGCAAACTAGCGTAAGAGGGTAAAGATAATTAAAATCAAATCTCAGATTTTGTTCAATCTACAATGATAACGCGGTCAATATTAAGTCCTTACAATTATACGTATCCGTTAAGATATTATGAAATCATGAAAAAAAATAAACTACAAAAAAAAAAAGCTTAAAACCTGCTTCTGAAAATGACTTCAACCTGTAGATACAACAACAACCGCACTTATTTCACTAGGACATGGTTACATGTTTCACAAGATGTCATTGTGTTCTATATATCAATAATCAAATTTTTAAGTTGTTAATCAAAAGACCCCGTTTAATGCATCCATTTTGACACTGACACAAGTATAAAACAAATATTTATCTGTATATAATGCATACATTTTGAAATATCTCACATTAATTAGAGTTTTTAAGATCAAGCTTGATGAGATAACAAGGGATACTTATATAGATCATAATAGTACGTACAAATGATATACTACATCATGTTTTTACTATAACAGCCAATTGATTTTTGTCAGAGAGATTGAAGAAGTTAAATAAATTAGATTAAAGTATTTATATTTATCATTTTTCTATAAACCAATTTAACTGATTTATAAATAGAGGTGGAAAGAGGTTAAGCTAGGCTTTACCTAAATAGGTTTGTGCTTGTAATAGAGATTTCAAGTCTGAATTGGGCCTAAGCCTGGATGTAGGCTTTTTTTTTAGGCCTAAGTCTGGGTCTTCAACAAACCTGACAAAGTCTAAAACCTATTTAAAGACCTATTTAATATACGTCTTTAACTAGCCTTTGAAGCCTATGCCTCCAAACTTATATATAATCTTTCATGCTTATTTACAATCCTACATTATTTTTTAAAAGGCTAACATTGATTCCTGTTGTAATATAAGGGCTTAGTAAGGAAAAGAAAAGATTGTCTAGTGACAACAATTGTCCGAGCAAATAGGAATAAGAAAAACTAATTGTTGGGATGTGTTTTCTAAAATAGATCAAGCATAACAAGCAGTATGTAAAACTGTATTTTACCTCGTTTGCTTTTCCCACATAAATTGCGACAAGTCCTACTAAAATTATAATATTTCATTTGATACTAAGATAAACTCAAAGTAATTATTATGCTTCAGTGGATGATGCAAATCATGGGAGAGGGAGTGAGTTAGCATCACAATCTCGAGTAATCGAAGAGATGAGAGGTAGGGGGTGAATGATTGATGTGAAAGTAAGGATTGAGTGTAATGACGATGTGATGTGAAACTTAATATCAAAGTTAAATTGGCAAATTTTTACATAATTTATAAAATTATTTAAATGATATATATATATATATATATATATATTATAATTTAAAACGTTGAATAGGTCATACCTTATGAAAATAGGCTTGGTCTATTTATCTAAATAAGCTTGGGAATATATTTGAGGGCTTTTTTATCATAATACTGTAAACAGTAAATTATAATACCAAAATGCTACAAAGTTGAAACTATTTACTATAATACTGCACTTAAAATCGTTCTTGTGAAGAACGATTTTAAATTTGTGAAGAAATCGTTCTTGCAAAGAATGACTTTTAGTTCTGACAAATCCAAAAAGCGTGCTTCACAAGAACGATTATAGAAATAGTTCTTGGCATGAATGATTTATATATGATGTGACTATTTTTAAAATAATTAAAATTGGTGTCAGGAATATATTCTTCGTACTGCGCGTGTTCCCTGCATTCCTCCTTTCCAATGCCTATTCCTTAGTCATATCACTCATTCCCCAAGGTAAGCTCATGAACACACACAGTGGAATATTTTTTTTTTGGCCAATTGGTATATTGCTTTATACATTGCTTCAACCTCTTATCCGAGTAGAATTCATTCATGCGTTCTCACTCTACACTTCTTTTCTCTCATTTTATTTTTCTTTAAGTTCTCTTCAGTTTGCTCGCTCAAGTCCAGTTTGCTTAAGTCTTTCTCAATATTCATGCGTTCTCATTCTGCACTTCTTTTCTCTCATCTCATTTTTCTCTAAGCTCTCTCCTCCTCCTTTGCTTTGTTGATCCTTAGTTATTTGCATCGGTTGTTTTTCTTATTACTGTTGTGGGTAAGTTGTTTCTCTAGTTTTTTCTCTTAATTTGGTAGTTTGTAATATATAATTTGAATTTTATTTTTGTTACACTTGATAACTATTATTTGACTATTTTTTATTTTTAGGCGGTGAGTGGTTGGTTCAACAATTTTGAAAAGCAAAATAGGTGCTCTTATTTTGATTGTGAGTATTATTCTGTATTATATGGTAATATAAGTTAGTTTTGAGACTTTAAAATTTAAATTTGATCTCTATTTTTAAACATGTGATTTCGCTTATGTGAATCTTATGTCATTATATTAGCAAATATGTTTTTATTTTGCAGAACCTTATTTGTATATTTATGATATTTTCCAAAAGGTTGGCTCACCCAAAAACTTTGACGTTGGTAGGATAAAACTTAAAAAAAAAATGTCCCAACATATGTAATGGTATATAATATTTAAAAAATAGTTATATATTAAAATTTTAGAATATATAAAATATTTAGAATATAGATGTGTGTAGTTAAAATATTTAGAAAAAAGATATTTTTACCATAAGAATAAGATAGATTTTAATAAGTATATATTCCTGTTATATTTATACAGTGGTACTGATTTTATATTATTTATACATAATATCATTGATAAAACCACAAAGAACGCTTTTCGGATATTTAGACCAAAATGACATTTTCAAAATTACGGGTACTTTTCTCTGATATTTTCACAGCCAAAAAATCAGTTTCCAGTGGTGAATTTCAGATTTTGGGACCCAATTGAAATTTTGTAAATTCGGGGTACTTCTGTAATTTTCTCTGATATTTTTTCAGTTGAAAGTGACAGCTAATATTACAGAAAAATACCCTCATTTCTGTCAGAATTCTATTAAATGAATTGCTATGGTTTGATTTAAATACGTCAACGACACAAATTAATGAAATGCTTGAATCTCAAGAACTTGACGTACAACAACAACAACGACCACAACGTATGCGGAGGAGATCTAGATGTGGTACAGGAAGTTACTATTTATAAGGTTAATACATTTTCATTTTTCAATCATATACACTTAATTATTATTTAGTGTTACTTTTTTTAATACTTTATTTGATCAATATACTCCTTATCCTATTTTTGCAATAATTATTTCTTTTATTATGTAATCACTATTAGTATTATTATCATCATCATCATCAATCACTCACTAATCATTGTTTTTTAATGTAAATTAATCATTAGACAATGATGAGGAAAGATAGAGTTTTTTATTGTAAATTAATCATTAGGCAATGGTAAGGAGAGGGGGTAGGAGAGAGAAAATGCACTGAAATCGTTCTTCAGGTGATGAATTTTAGAAATCGTTCACCTGAAGAACGATTTTCATTTGCATAGAATTACGCGCCAAAGCTGTGTTAATGAAGAAATCATTCTTCAGGTGAATGAGTTTTAAAATTCATCACTTGAAGAACGATTTTCAGTGTAGCATTTTGGTAAATATTTCCCACGGTGTAGTATATTGGTAAATAACTTTCATTGTTTGCATCATATTAGTAAAAAAGCCAAACTTGAGCCTAACCTATTTACTAAATAAGCTAGACTTAGCTTTATGTAGGCTAGGCCTACTAGGAGTCTGGCCTATTTTTATCTTTACTTATAAACTGATTTATAATCTAATACTCCCTCCGATTCTTTTTATTAGAGCTCAAAATTTGAATTGCTTTGATCCTTTTATAAAAGCTCAACAAGAGTTGTCTGAATATTTAATAATTTTTTTTTTCATTTTTTCCCCTTATTAATTATATATATTATATTAATTAAAAAGTTGATGATATATATTGGTACTCAATTTCTCTCTCCTACTTGCCCCTCATAAATAAGGGTATACTTGAAACAATGTTTATTTCAAGCACACTTATTGTTTTTAACTAATTTTAACTACTTTTCTTAAATTGCGTAATTCAGTTATCACGTTCTTATAAATAGGGTTGAAGGGAGTAATACATAACATATGTTATAATTAAGTAATTTATTTTATTTTTTTAATCTCTCCAAAAAAATTAATCAACTATTATATTAAGGACCGGAGATAATACTCCATATTCCCTCATGTTCAAAATATAAGCTTTAAAAATTTGAAGGGGTCTGATTTTTTAGGGACCTTTTTCTTCCCTCATTCTTTCTCTTATGTGCCCTTTTCATAAATAAAGGTGTTTTAGGAAAATTAGTGTCATTTTTTATACATTTATTGCTTTAACCAAGTTTAAACAATCTTTATTTTAAGTTGTGTAATTTAATTATTTGAAGCTTATATTTTAAATTGGAGGGAGTATTTGGTGAGCATCGAGTAGGTCTTTGGTAATATATATAGGAGGAAAAATTAATTTACTAGTTATTATAATTTACCTTAATTTATATTATGTCTAGTAGTTTAAACTTTTGTAAATTAAATCCTCACCTATTCAATTGTTACAGGCATTAGTTCTTAATTAATCCTCCATTCCTTTTTATACTAGATAATTAACCGAACTACATTAATAAAAAATTGGTTAAAATTAGTTAAAGATAATAAATTTTATTTATGTGGAGGGAAAGCATAAGACAAAAAAAAATGATTGACCTTCATAAAAATTGAAATGATATTAATAAGTAATTAAATGGAAAATTAAAAAAAGAAAGAAATTGGAGGCAGCCCCCAAGTATCCATCATAAGTAACAAGCTATACCCAAAAATTGACAATTACAAAAAAAGGAAAAAAAAAAACGGAGGGCTGAGGGAGTAACACCTCCTACTTTTGATGATGTGGCTCCAAGGTGGCTAGATGACGTGTTAAAAATGTATTATTAAATCATTCAATCTCTCTCTCCCTTCAACACCATGACATGACATCTATCAACATGAACCCTTCACCTTCTTACTCTATAGATTCCACTTGGACATGGAAGCATCGAGCAAAAGTCACAAATTATTGAAGCGAGGCTGATTAGTGTTTGGTATAAACGATTTAATTTTGGTGTTTGTCTTGAATTGTCTGTATTCATGTCCTATTCTCAAAGCCTCTGTTTTATGCTTTGTAATGAAATGCTTATACCAACTTGCTGATAGTTTTTGAGTTCTCTTGAGAGTAGAATAATCAACATAGTATAGCCCAAATCTTCTTGTATATCCAAATATCCACTCAAAGTTGTCAAGCAAGGACCATGCAAAGTATCCCCTCACATCTGCTCCTTTCCTGATCACATCACATGTTAACAATAATCTTATGTTGCTGATACTTGTGATGTTCTTGACACTTAGTGTTGTTGTTTTTGTTTATTTAATGTTCTTACCTTATTGCTAATAACAGTGCATTCAAGTGATCTTCCATGAACTGCACTCTTTTGACGTCATTAGTATGTTCTTCCAAGGTGGCATTTGGGTTATCCGTCTCACCATATCCTAAAAAATGGTAATTTGAATTATAAATATACTCACAGAAGCAGGATTAAATCAAGTAGGAACTCTGCTTTTCTTACCATTTTCTGTAATGAACATTGGAATATTGTTGTATCTGTCTTTTATATATGTGATCACTTTTTCTATGCCTTGTGGATAAATAGCCCAGCCAATTGAGGTCTGCATCATTAGAATGTATCAAGAGAACTCTCACGTTGATTAATTAGATTTCGAATTGAAGGTATATATAAGTTGACGTATCACACACACACATACACATATATATCTAAAATTCACATGGTATTAGGGGCCATTCGATAAATTGATCAATGGGACAAAAAAAGAAGAGGAGAAAAAATGAGGCTACTTACAGGTTCTCCAATGGGTACACCATTTTTCTCCATACTTTTTAGGTATAAGCCCTCTGTCTTGGTGACCCCTTCTCCTGATTGACATGTTGAGAAAATGCAATCTTGGGCATAGAAACTGGAATAGTAATTGATGCCAATAAAATCCAACCCTTTTTGGAGTTTCAACATTTCATCGCTGGAAAATTTGGGCAAGATGGAACCTAGAATATCCTGCATCTCTGAAGGGTACTTTCCAAAGATGATTGGGTCTAAGAACCTGCATTACAACAAATTGTCCATGGTTGTTTTCTCTATGGGGCTTGGGGTACAAAATGAAAGAGGAAAAATAAATAAATATACCATTTAAAAGTGAATGATAATGCCCTTTCACTAGCCTTTTTGTCTGCTGTAGAATTGCTGATAGGTTCAAACCACGCAGCTTGTAATACTATTCCAATTTTCCCCTTTTGCTCTCTCTGGCATGTTTCATCCACAACTAAGTTAATATTGCATAATCATTCTCACACACAGAAAGACACATGTTTCCCTTTCATGTGATGCACACTTGTTACCTGGTACTTGGTTCTATAGATATCAGCAGCAGCAGCATGTGAGAGGATAATATTATGGGCTGCTATGAAGGGTTCAGATTCTGAGTCTCCTTCAATGCAATCCCCAAATGGCTTAGAGCATCTACCTGGTGGGGATAATCCTGTTCTGTAACCGAATGAAACTTGAATATTTGGCTCATTGAAGGTAGTCCAATACTTTACTCTGTCTCCAAACCATTTGAAACAAACTTCTGCATAAAATGCAAAATCTTCCCTGCTCATCAAACACACAACACAACATGTATGTCATCCTCATGGACTTAATTTAACCTTAAGTTCCTTTAGAAATCTCTAAGAAAAAAACTAAATTGCTTACTGTGATTGGGGACTAAGCCAACCTCCATACTTGTCCTCTAGCTCTTGAGGGATATCAAAGTGAGTAAGAGTCACAAAGGGTTCGATTCCTGTAAGTTTAAAATTCCAAACATTCAAATACATGTGAATAAATTGGACCCATTTTCCTTCTTGTCATTGATATATGTATTCACAGCTTTTGCCCTTTTAAAGGAAAACAATTAAAAGATTGAAACTTAACCTTTGAGGAGAAGAGCATCTATTAGTCTGTTGTAGAAGTTGATGCCAGCCAAGTTGACCTCTCCGAATCTCCCTTCTGTCCAAAATCATATATAAATAAATCAGTGTCTGAATTTTACATGCAGTTGTGAGAGTGTAAGACTGAGACTAGATTTTTTGTTCATTTAGGATTAAGTGCAATTTTAGCAATAAAATTTTTTGTCTTGAGCATCCAACACAATTAAAGTTTGAAGAGTGTAAAAGTAGATACAGTTATTTTAAAAATAATGCAATTTTAGTAATTCTCTTAAATTGTCACAGACGTTCCTTAGTTTTTTTTGTGGGACCCTCTTATTTTGTTAAATTAAAACTAAATGAAAATTTAAATACTAATGTACGTATCTCAATTAAACTGTATATAGAGAAGCATACTTGGTAAAATTCTTGCCCAAGAGATCGAGAATCGATAGCTGTTGACTTTGACTTCATCCATGAGCTCAATATCTTCCTGTTCATTAATTTGATTCCCACTTTAATAAATTCCAATGGGCCCTTCCTTGTTATTTGTTAAGTAGGAACAAACTATATATTACTCCCTCCGGTTCAAAATATAAGGTAAAATTGATTTTTTTTAGAGAGATTAAGGAAACTAAATAAGTTACTTAATCATATCATATATTGTGTATCTTTAGATTATATATCAGTTTATTAATCAAGCTAATTAATTTGGAGAAAAAAATATAAATATAAATACTCTAAGCTAATTTAATTAGCTTCCTTAATTTCTACAAAAAAATCAACTTTATCTTATATTTAGAAACAAATGTGGTAGTTGAAATATATGTTTCTTTCCCAACGAATTTATTATATGGGATTCTGATGCTTCCAGAAGAAAAGATAATTTAGTAAAAGCAGATCTGTAAGTTATCATAAACAATTGAATATGCTGTTAGATGGGACATGATTAGATACAAATTTTATATATATATATATATATATATATATATATATTTCATTTTAAAAGAAAAATAAAAGAACGTGCATGAGAGACTCGCTGGCAGGTGTTGGGGCATAAGAATAAAACTTTATATCATGTTACAGAGTACAGACACAAATGGGTTGTACAGTTAATCCTACCAGGTAACGATGATAATGGTCAACGGCCACGTCCCCATTACTGGCATCAATTATTTTGCCTGCAATAATTGATAATTAATTAATAATAACAATAACTTATAATAATAAAATAGAGGGGGCTTGAAATGTAAAGTTAAGTTTATATCTCCAGACTCAAACGAGGATCATTCATGAAAAAGCAAATAGTACTAGTGAGAATATAACCTTGTTGGTAGTTTTGCAGCCTCCAATTAACTAACTATAGAGCTTGTGATGAACTTCATAGTATATATAGAACAAGTATAGTAATTTGTTGCATCTCACGTAGAATACAAAAGTGTAAAATTGAAGTGAGGCTTAATTACCAGGTTTGTGAGAGAAGACATCCCAGTTGCTCAGCCCCTTGCCATCACTCAAGTATGCTCCCTCATACTGTTAATTAAACAAAGACAAATTGCAAATTTAGATTTGAGGATTAATCTACAACTTCAATTCTGCATTAGCAAGCTTATATTGTTCAGATGAGTGAAAGATAGTGTCATTAGTCCCACATTGAATAGTCTCTCATGAGTAGTGATGTTTACAAGTTTAAAGAGTTCTCCCACCCAACCAATTAGGTTTTTAAATGGACTCTCTTTGCATTTCGCAACATATATATATATATATATATAGAGAGAGAGAGAGAGAGAGGGCGAGGGAGGGAGAGAGAGGGAAGAAGGAAGAAACCTGGTAAGAAGAAGAAGCAGTGCCAAAGAGAAAGTCAGTGGGCAAAGGAGAATGAAGATTGGAAAGAGCTACTGCTACTTTGTCATTTGATGAAATCTCAGCAACTAATAATAGTATCACCACAAGAAGTACTCTTCTCTTCATCAATTTCCAGATCCCCATTAATGCTCTTCTTCTTCTTCTTGTGGGTGAGCAACAATACAATTAAGGCAGCTTAATTATTTGCTCATTTGTGTGTGTGTGTGTGTGTGTAGATGTACCATAGATAATCATATTTTATGGCTTTTTCTTAACTAACAAGTCAATTTGAGGGCTTTCTTGTTGCGTGCAAATGATATCACCATCACATTATCACTTTTTAATTAGGTGGCGGAAGGCATCTTTTCGTTCAGAAAATTAATTTTCTTGATCACTTTTTTATTGAAACAGTTTTCTATTTGTTGGAATGTTTTAAAATGAAAAGATGCGTTTGTTGAAAAGTCATGTTTTTATAAATTAAGGAATTTATGTAAATGGTTGTGTAGAGAGTTATAACACTAAATGTTACTAAAGTTATGTATGTCTCCTTGATTCCTAGAGACACATATGAAAGGTTATGACTAAAGGTTCTTGGTGAAAGGTTGTGTTGGTTTTTAGGAAAACTCTATATATTATAAAGACGTAACTCTTTATGAAAGAATTATTTTATGAAGAGTTATTTTAAATAACCATTGATTATTTAAATTATGTTGGTTCATTAGGGTTCATAAATCTAACATATAATTATGGTTTTTAATTGAAGAGGTGTTGCTTCAAGAGGCATCGTTTCAAGATATCACTTCATGGTCTATAAATACCCTACACTATCACTTCATTTGGGACAGACATACGATACAACATCAGAAATCACACAACAACAAGAGATCCTTTGTCTTTGAGTGCACACAAAGATAAAGTCAAATTATCATTTTGTAAAAGCCATTGTTGCCCTGACTTGAGTGTTTGGAGTATAATCCATACTCAAGGGTCTTTATTGTGTCTTGTAGGAAATTCGCCCGTCAATGCAAATTACACCCTATACAATAGGTATAAGTAGGAGCAAATTAAACCTAAAGAAAAATGCTGCTCACGTTTTGAAGACATTGTATACTGCTTTTTTTTTCCATCTTTTATTCTCGTGCTCCTCAAAGATTCAGCCCCTCCAACACTATTCTTTATTAAATGATATCAAATCTTTCTTGCCAGAATCAGATCAAAATATAAATGATGAATTTTTGATTATTTGAGGGAAGTAATTGAATTTTTTCTGATTTTGGATCTTTTGTCCATGAAATTGGGAATTGGTGACTATTGACTTTAATAATTTCCCTTTTTCTCTTTCCTCTTTTGACTAAAATAATTTAGCCATCTTTTCTTTTCATTAGCTTTGTGGGTGCCCAGTCCACAATGTGCACTCATGGCACATTTAATTTGAATAGTTTATATTTATATATACATACATATATTAAACTAGGAGTACACACTTTGAAATCTATCCCTAATCTAGATTGTCTGAATTTACGTGTTTATATATATATATATATATAACAAAATGGTTTCGTTGGAAAAGGAAATAGGATATCGGAAATTAGATCACAAAGCTGATGAAATGAATAATGATTAAGAAAGGATCCGACCAATTGCAATATTCCCTTAACTACTTCCACCAATTGTCTACCTGCATCACTGCAAGTGATGATTATTGGCTCACCAAGGAAAAACACCTCAGAACTTTATTCATGAAAATAGCTTTCAAATTAAACAACTAAACATACAAGAATGAACTCAGGTTACAAACACTGTGGAATATTGATGGTTTGTTTGATGTTTATATTGAAGGAAAGAGGATGGCTAGGTGTTGATCTTAATGAAAAGAGAATATAACCATTTAAGTATGAGGTCTTATAGGACAGCTTTCATGTCACTAGGTTTATATGTACTGGTTTTCTTGTTCCGTGTCATGTTCTGGTCTTAAAGCCCTATTTGTATACTTTGTAATGAATTGCTTATACCAACTTGCTGATAATCTTTGGGTTCTCTTCAGAGTGGCAAAATCAACATGGTATAGACCATATCTTCTCGTATATCCATGTGCCCATGAAAAGTTGTCAAGTAGGGACCACACAAAGTATCCCCTCACATATATGCTCCTATCCTGATAAAATGTTAAGAGAGAATGAAAGAACAGAAATAAACAAATTTGTAGCAAATGTAAGGGTAAAATTTATATAATCAACAACAAAAGTGCATCCAAATGATCATCTGGACATTTATGTTGCTGTTTTTCTTTATTTAATATTCTTACCTTATTGCTGATAGTAGGGCATCCAAGTGATCTTCCATGAACTTCATTCTTTTAACATCGTTAGTTTGTTCTTCCAGGGTGGAATTTTGATGATGATCTTTCTCACCATAGCCTTAAAAAATGGTTTGGATTTTAGAGAAATGCACAGAATCTGGATTAAACTAAAAAGTTAGTCTTTTTAAATTTCCCTAACCATTAAACACGGGAATATTGTTGTATCTGTTTTTCACATATGTGATAGCTTTCTCCATGCCTGGTCTGCATAATTGTAAATTCTTCAGAATTGCCAAAGTAATAATGCAAATAGACATGTTCAATGGAATTATCTTCGGCATATTTACATGTTTGTAGATTATGTTAATAATCTTCTGCAAGGGAAAGTGAAAGGGACAATTATAATGAAGTCCCACACAAAAGAAAAAATGAAAAAATGGTCCCTGAAGTTGTTAATGACAAGTCGAGGAGCTTACATTGACAACTTCAAGGACTATTTCTTCATTTTTTCTCTTGTATGGGATCTCATTGTAATTGCCCCAAAGTGAAACGACCATTATAGAGATAGGGCTACTTACAAGTTCTCCGAAGGGCACACCATTTTTCTCTATACTTCTTTCGTATAAACCCTCTGTTCTAGTGATTCCTACTCCAGGTTCACATGTTGAGAAAATACAATCTTGGACATAGTAACTGGTATAGTAATTGATGCCTATGAAATCCAATCCCTTTTTGAGTTTATCCATTTCAGTTATGGAAAATATGGGCAAGGTAGTCCCTAGAATCTTCTCCATCTCCGAAGGGTACTTTCCGAATACGAATGGGTCCAAGAACCTGCATCATCATCATCATCATGAAGTACTTGTTGATGAAGAAAAAAACTCATGGCTTCTTTGTGATGAGGCTAAATTAACAAATGTGAAAAGAGGGCAAATAATGAACATACCAATTAAAAGTGAATGATTGTGCTCTTTCACTGGCCATTTTGTCTGCGGTGGAATTGCTTAGAGGTTCATACCACACAGCTTGTAAGACTATGCCAACTCTCCCCTTTTGTTCTCTCTGGATGATTTATCCACGACACAATTAGAACTTACTACCTTTGATCTTTAATATATGAGTTAGTTGGGGGTTAGATTTGGTCCTAAATATAAGATTTCAATCCATTTTGCCTCCCAAATATATAATCTTTTTCTTCAAAGTATTTCTATTGATTACACACATTAAGAGGTTTTCGTCCAAAAGTAATCAAGATGAAAGATAATATTTTAGGAAAACTAAATTATATTTGTTACAAATAACTAACATAACTAATTTTCTTAACCTATCAAAATTAGTTATCTGACTCTTATATTAAGGACCAGAAGTAGTTTTATACAACCATTTCTTCTTTATCTTTTATCAACTGAACTCAAGTTGTAAACTTGTTAAGAGATTCAATGAGATCACTCGGGAGTCATTCAAATTGTTACGTGGTACTTGGTTCTATAGATATCAACAGAAGCAGCATGTGAGAGGATGATGTTATGGGCTGCTATAAAGGGTTCAGATTCTGAGTTTCCTTGAATGCAATCCCAAAATGGTTTAGAACATCTACTTGGTGGAAACTTTCCTGTTCTGTAACCAAATGGAACTTGAATATTTGGCTCATTGAAGGTAGTCCAATACTTTACTCTGTCTCCAAACCATTGAAAACAAACTTCTGAATAAAATGCAAAATCTTCCCTGCTCATCAATCACACAACACATCATCCTCATGAACTTAATTTGAACTTAAGTTTCCTTAAAAATCAATTTAAAAAACACTGAATTGCTTACTATGATTGGGGGACTAAGCCAACCTCCATACCTGTCCTCTAGCTCTTGAGGCATGTCAAAGTGAGTCAGGGTCACAAAAGGTTGGATTCCTGTAAGTTTTTTCAGTCAAAGAAATGGACTCATTTGCTTTCTTTATTCTTTCACATTTTTTGCGTTTTTAAAATAGCACATTGAAGATGGAAGACTGAAGATTTTTAACACTAGAAACAAAGAAAGAAATTTGAAGGTTGAACTAATCCTTTGAGGAGAAGAGCATCTACTAGTCTGTTGTAGAAGTCAATGCCACCCATGTTGACTTCTCCAAATCTCCCTTCTGTTCCAAATAATATTATTTCATTAGTTTAATTAGAATCTGAATTTAGATGTGCTTGTATCTCTGTTTTCTTTGTACGATCTCATCAGTTCAATTGATGTGGATTTTATTTAGAATACTAAGATAACACTAGCAGAACAATATTAGTTGAATTGAAGTAGTAGAGAAGCATTAATATATATACTTGGTAAAATTCTTGCCCAAGATAGGGAGAACCGATAGCTGTTGACTTTAAGTGCATCCCTCAGGTTAATATCCTCTTGTTAATTTGATTCACACTTAAAACAGATTTTGGACACATGTTACTTGTGATTAATAAATTATCTTATAATTTTATTATATATAGAAAACCAGGTATCGATGATAATGGTCAGCCGCAATGTGGCCATTACTGGCATCAGTTATTTTACCTGCAATAATTGATAGTGAAATAATATAGTAAAAAAGTGGAAGCTTGAAAGTTTAAGGGAAAGCTGAGGTTTTTGAAGGAAACAAATTAATATATATATATATAAAATAAAAAAGCAAATTGTAACAGTGAGAAGACAACTTTGTTAATTAGCTTGCAGTGAAACTCATTTGGATGGCATGGAGTTTCAACCTTAGAAGTAGCAATGATATGGAGGTTTCCCTGGAGAGTGATGGAATAAGAAAATTGTGTTGTCAAGGGCATAAGTTCAAAAGAACAGTTCATTGAACTTATGAACACTACTTTCCTTGTGATGTTTTTCAATGTGAGATTCATAACAATGCATCTTTGTCTGAGTCAATGTCTCGGGCGACTCTATACCATACCACTTTACTTGGTCTATTGCTAGTCAGAATCCTTAGTGAATAGCCCTCTTTGTGACATTCACTTCTCAATAAAAGTACTCCTCCGATCATTAACATGAGACATATTTAGAGAGTTGATCTTGGTTCTAAATATAAGACCTAATTTTCATATTTGTCAATCTTTTCCTAATTTACCCCTATTGACACTTTCTCAACAATAATCAAGGAGCAAAGGGGATGAGGGAGTTAAGGAAAATGATTAGGCTGTTTTAGAAAATATATGCTATATTAACTAATTTAACTAACTTCCTTAATCCAATCAAATTAGGTAAATATGTCTTATATTAAGGACCGGTAAGAGTATCATATCAGGATTATAGGCACAAATTCAAAGGAATAGTTTATTCTAAAAGACTAGTTTGTTGAGAATGAGAGCCTGTTAAACTTATCAACCCTGGTTTTCTAGCATGAGATTCATAACATATATCTATCTTGTGTTTTGCTATTTAAAAAATACATGGAGTAGTATAAAGTTGACGTGGCCTGACCTGGTATGTGAGAGAAAACATCCCAGTTGCTTAGTCCTTTGTCATCAGTCAAGTATGCTCCTTCATACTGTTAATCAAGCCAAAAAACTATGAAACATATAAAAGTGGTACAAAGCTTGCTCAAATTCTTCATCAGAAGCATGTTTAGATCAGTGAAAGAAAGAGTTAAAAAAAAAGAAAAACAGAGAAAGGAAGAAGGAAAGAACCTGGTAAGAAGATGAAGAAGTGCCAAAGAGAAAGTTGGTGGGGAAATTATTAGAAGAATAATCCATGGAAATAACTGTCACTGCTTCATCATTTGAAGAGAGAAGAGGAAGCAGAAGTATCTGCAGAAGCACACTTCTCATCGATTTCCAGTAAAATCCCATTAATGCCTCCTCCTCCTCCTTCTAGCTAGTGAGCAATAATGGTAGATTTGTTCAAATGTGTATATATAGCCACACATGGCAGAAGAGAATTCCATGGCTTCTTCATAAGTAACAAGAGATGAAATGGGTTATGGTTGCGTGAAAATGTTTTGAATTTCTTTTTTATTTGAAAAAAAAATATTTGTAAACGGATCAGGTGGGGTATCTTTAATCATCAAGAAAGTTAGTCTTTTATTATCATTGAAAAAATTTTGGTTCGAAAATGACTTAGACCGCTGGATCAATTACAAATTAACAAGTGGCTCTATTATCAAATGTCAAAATCTTACAGCCAAATTAACTTCCTGCGTCACTTGAAAAAATCAGATCAAAATCTAAATGAACAATTGATTTCAGGGAAGTTGACAAGGCTCTGGCATTATTAATTAATATTTGAAGATAAATATATTCCTCTTATTACAATTGCTTTAGTTCTTCTTTTTCTTCTTCTTAATTTTGTGCTTTTGAATAAAATGCTTGTACCAAGTTGCTGATAATTTTGGTGTTCTCTTCAGTGCGTATCTGTTTGGAAATCAGAACATAAACCAAAGGAAGAGTCACCATTAACTACAACAAAGGACATATCCAAGAATTCAACTAAGCCTTACCAATAACAATGAGAAATCTTTAAGCATGCTTACTTTACAAAAGTTTTAGCGGACTCCAAACAAGTCTACCTAAGAATTTGCAAGAGAACTAGCATTTTCTGCATTAAGATGACAAAATTAAACCAGGCTTAGCTTCAAAGGCTCTGGCTCTAGCTTTCCGATTTTAGTGTTGTCCTTGAACTTTCTCTTTTCTCTATTATTTTCCCGCACAATGCTGTGTTCTTTATGCTTTGAGATGAATTGCTTGTACCAACTAGCTGATAGTTTTGGAGTTCTCTTCAGTGTGGAAAAATCAACATGGTACAGTCCAAATTTCACTTCAAATCCATATAACCACTCAAAGTTGTCCAACAAGGACCACATAAAGTAACCCCTCACATCAGCTCCTTTCCTGATACATAAATAATTCCGTGTCAATACCTATGCTTGAGTGTTCCACACATTAAATTTGATTTGATGTGTTCTTAGTTCTTACCTTATTGCCTCCAAAACACCGTTCAAGTGACCCTCTATGTATTTAATTCTTGTAACATCATTGAGATATTCTTCTCGGGTTTTATTTGGATCTTCCAGTTCTCCATACCCTACAAAACGTTTGGATGGTCAGAAATTAAGAGAAAGTCGATCGAAGAACTTACTAAGTTTCTTCTTACCATTTTCAGTAATGAAGATTGGAGTGTTGTTATATCTATCTTTCAAATAGGTAATCATCTTCTCCATGCCTTGTGGATAAACATTTAACCATTCAAACGGTGTCTGTATTATGATAGATAGGAACCTTCAGAAATGGCTTGTGATGACAAGGAAAGAAAACATAAATTTATGAAGATAATTAAAGATATTCTTAGATTAAAACAATCATATTTGTGTACTCACAAGTTCTCCCATGGGGACACCATTTTTTTGTGCAGTTTGTGTATATGAACCTTCTGATCTTGAGCCTCCTTGCCCAGGCTTACAAAGTGAAGAGATGCAGTCTTGAGCATAGTAACTTGCATAATGATTGATTCCAATGAAATCCAATCCATTCTTCAGTTTCTCCTTATCATTCCTGGAAAATCTGGGCAATTTGGTTCCCAATGCTTTTTCCATCTCTTCTGGGTATTTTCCAAAAAGAATAGGATCCAAGAACCTGCATAGCAGAATAATCAAGTATTTACACATTGTAAGAGTGTCAAAACATTGTACCTTTACCAAAAAGGTTTAGGTCTAACAGAAAGGGTAAGTGCTTCACAACGTGGCGAGCCAAAGTTCAAATCCTTATTGGGAGAGGTACCCATATTTAGTAGCGATAGTGCCTCAAACAGAATTGCTTTTAATAGGCAAATACCTGTGCTTAGCACAAAAATATTGTGCCTTTCTGAGTTCTATGAATATAGAAAAACTATTGGTCATGCTAAAGTTTACCAATTTAGGGTGAATGATAGTGCTCTTTCAGCAGCCATTTTGTCTGTTGTAGAATTGCTGAATGGTTCAAACCAGTCACAGTGTAACACAAAGCCTATTTGCCCTCCTTGTTCCTTCTGGATATGCCATTAATAACACAGTTAAGCTTACTTTGATTCATGACCTTGGTGTTTTTTATGTGTATTGAAAAACATGCGAGACCAATTTGTGTTTCAGAGTCAACCTTGTATTTAGTACCTGGTATTTGGTTTTATAAATATGTACTGCAGCAGCATGAGATAGGATGACGTTATGGGCAGCCACAAAGGGCTCCTTCTCTGAATCTCCTTCACTGCAATTCCCAAATGGGACAGAGCAACGACTTGGTGGGTACTTCCCTAAGCGGTAACCAAATGTTAGTGAAAGATTTGGCTCATTGAAGGTCACCCAATACTTCACTCTGTCCCCAAATGATCTAAAACACACTTCTGCAAAGTACTGAAAATCTTCCCTGCAATAATGTCCAAAAAAAAAAAAAATCGGAATACCATGTTAGTACTTGATTTGCTATTTACATGGTTATCTGACTGAGTCAGATTTAAGCATTGTCAGACTCAATTAGGGGTTGCTGTCCTAAAGGTGTTTTTTGTATTCACAATGAATCAAACTCGAAAGTTCATGCCAAAGCTCCATCCACTAGGACCAACAAGTGTTGATGCCGATGAAATCAATTCTAAGTTGGTTCTTTACACATTTTTTATTCTCATATCAGATAGTTTGGAAGAATAGTAACTTACTGGGATTGAGGACTAAGCCAACCTCCATATCTGTCCTCAAGTTCTTGAGGGAAGTCAAAGTGTGACAATGTTACGAATGGCTGTATCCCTGTGATCAATTAGCAAAGTTTGAGGAATAATTATATTTGGAGTGATAATTAAAGGAAAGAGAGGGAAATAGAGAAGAAAATTAAACCTTTGAGAAGAAGAGCATTGATGAGATTGTTGTAGTAGCTGATACCTGCCAAGTTCACTTCACCAAATCTTCCTTCTGTTCTCAATCACAAAAAGAAAAAAGAAAAAGAAAAGGAAACTGCTTGTGAGGAAATAGTCTTTCTTTTTTTTTTTTTGGATATTTGATAGAGGAGAGAAGAGAATACTTGGTAATATTCTTGCCCATGAAATTGAAAGTCTATAACTGTCGATTTTGATATCTGCCATCAACTCTGCATCCTCCTGTTTTTTTCCACAGTAAATAAGTCTCCTATACTTTTAGAATTTGGATTCTATCACAGTCAAAAACTCAAAAGAATGGCTAACAAGAGGAAAGTTACTGAATCCCCACAATTCTTAAATTTTTAAAAATTACAGTAGTCGTAAATCATAAATAATGGACTCTGTTTAAAATGTAGATTGCCACACTCCCATAGTTATTCCAGAATTAAAATGCAAATGACAACATTCTTTGTCTACTTGATCAAAATATTCAATTGATATTAATATATTTTTTTTTACCAGAGGGGACAGGGGAGACATTATTTTGTTATGATTTTATTAATTTATTCCGCTTGTACAAATCTATAGGAATCATATTGTACCAAAAAAGCAGAAGATATTGGAATAGTAAAGAAATTTTCAATTGTACAAATAAAAAAAATTCATTGTGATTATTAAAGAAGTTGACTAATACTTACATTATTTTTTTAAAAAAACCTATTTAATCATGTAATACATATTATAATTTTTTAATTATCTATTTCAATGCTTGAGCTGATAATTCTTAATGAAAATTGTAATTTTGTTGTAGATATAAAATTAATCTAACTTTAAATTTTATGTGCAATAATTTCTTTTATGCAAAAAATTAATCTCAGTAAAAAAATCCAACATTTAAAATTTTTTATAATATTAAATAATATAAGGGTTTAGCATTTTTCATATTTTTCTAAAAAAACATGGATTAAAATTTGACTGAAATTCAAGATAAAATAAATTTTTGGAAAAAAATAAGAGTAATGTGAGTGAAGTACTAAAGTATGCTTTTTCATACAATTTTTATATATTTATATTGTGACCCATTTTACCTAACAGTAAAACAAAACACAAAGTCTAATCATTTTCGAGAAATTAAGAGGCAAAAGAAGGGGGGGGGGGGCGGGGGGGGGAAAGACCCCTCAATTAAGTTACTATATGCATATTCGAACCTTCATTCTTTACTGAAGTAGTGATTACACCTACCCAAACATCAAAACAATACGTATTTTAGTTTAGCCAACATTAACGACAACAATACAAGAAATCAAGAATGGATTGTCTGGGTGTCCAAGAAAACAAGACAATGATTGATTGGGTAATAGAGTTTACCATATAGCGATGATATTGGTCAACAGTAACGTCGGCATTACTTCCATCACTTATCCTTCCTGTTTCCGGACGACAAGACAAAGTCATTTGAGTACGATAAAATGTTGTTTACAACTTACAGGAACAAAAAATGAGTGAGAGAGAGAACCAGGGAGGTGAGTGAAGACATCCCAATTGCTGAGTCCTTTGCCATCCTCCAAGTACCCTCCTTCATACTGCAATTAATGGAGAAGCAAATTTGAATCAAACTAACTTCACACATTCAGATTCTCCATGGATTTGAACAAGAAGAAGAAGAAGTAAGACCTGGTAAGAAGAAGAAGCAGCGCCGAAGAGAAAATGGGAGGGAAAGGCAGATCCATGATGATCTGAATCAGAAGAAGCAGAGACAAGAGGAAGAAGATGAAGATGAAGCAGAAGCAGCAACACAGCTTTCTCAAACCAGCTACCCCACTCCATGTTATTTCCTTACTACTCCCCACTTTACTTGTCCTCTCCTATATCTCTGCAAATACATAGGGACTCTCATATTAGTTATTCTCCATGTGATCCATACATCTTTAATATTTTAGTCTCCTTTATTTTCTTCTACCTCGCGTTCCTTCTCTTTTGCCCCTCCTACACCTGCTCTTCTCTTCCTCCAATGATGCCCAACAACCGGCTCAGCCAACAAAAAATAAAATATCCCTTCATCCTATTCATTCCGTCTAAATAATAATACTTCTGGCGTTAATTTAATATTCAATTGAATTTTTTTTAAAAGATTAAAAAGCTAAATAAGTTAGTTAATCATAATATATGTTTGTCGTGTATTATTTAATTATATATCAGTTTATAAGTCATATAAATTAATTTGTTTTAAAAAAACATAAATATCAATACCTTAAACTAATCTATTTAACTTTTTTAATCTCTTCAAAAAAATTAATTTTCTTTTATATTAAGAATTGGAGTTAGTAAGTCACTTTCTAACATCACATAAGAACTAAAGAAAAATGGTTGACTCATTAAATCTATCATAAAAAAATATAATTTTTTTTATAAATTAAAGAAATTTTCTTATTTTGCTCCTATTCAGATTTATCTCACTTCTTTGCTCTTTCTCAATGTCTAATATATATGTACCAACAATAAATAAATTGGGGTAAAATTGAGAAATGGTAATTAATAACTCTCTCGCTAATATATATGGACCAACTATTTCTTCAATTAATCTAACTTTGTTTTAACAATATTTTGTGATGTAACCCAAATTTACTTATTTCTCCTCACAGGATTTGGATTTCAAATTCTAATGTATCCTTATCATTTTAGTCAACCTAAAAGTGTAATAAAAATTTGATCTAGTCTTACTAAAATTGGACAATTTTTTAACTTTGAGTACCTATTTATATTTATCATTTAATTGCGGTTAGTGGGGTAGAATCATAGCTTACTATAGATAACTACTATTTGACCGCCAGATTTCATCAAACACCAAAGAAACAAGGTATGCTGATTTCTTATCCTATCTTTGCATTTTGCAGGGTTGTATATATTACAATGTGCATCTGTTTGAATATTACAATACAAACCAAGTCACCATTGACTACAACAAAGGACATAATATCTAAGAATTCAACTAATCCTTGTCAATAACAATGAGAAATCTTTAAGAAGACTTAGTTTACAAAACGTTTAGTGGACACCAGACGAGTCTATATATCTAAGAATCTGTCTGAGAATTAGCATTTTCTCCTGTCCTTGGACAAAGGGGCATTCATCAATATGACAAAATTACCCAAAGCTTAGCTTCAAGGGCTGTGGTTTGGTGCTGTCCTTGAACTTTCTCTTCTCTCTATTATTTTCCTGCACAATGCTGTGTGCTTTATGCTTTGAAATGAATTGCTTGTACCAACTTGCTGATTGTTTTGGAGTTCTCTTCAGTGTGGCAAAATCAACATGGTACAGTCCAAATTTCACTTCAAATCCATATGCCCACTCGAAGTTGTCCAACAAAGACCAAGCAAAGTAACCCCTCACATCAGCCCCTTTTCTGATGGATAAATAATTCTGTGTCAATACCTATGCTTGAGTGGTCCACACATTAAATTTGATTTTTATGTGTTATTACCTTATGGCTGCCAAAACATTGTTCAAGTGACCCTCCATGAATTTAATTCTTGTAACATCGTTGAGATATTCTTCTCGGGTTTTACTTGGATCTTCCAGTTCTCCATACCCTTCAAAACGTTTGGATGGTCAGAACTCAGAAATGCAGAAAAAGTCGATTGAAGGACTTACTAGGTTTCTTCATACCATTTTCTGTAATGATGATTGGAGTGTTATTATATCTATCTTTGAAATAGGTAATCATTTTCTCCATGCCTTGTGGATAAACATTTAACCATTCAAATGGGGTCTGTATCATGATAGCAGAATCTTCAGAAATTAGTAGCTTCGTAATGGCAAGGGGAAAAAAATCAAATTTTATGCAGATAATTAAATTTGTGTACTCACAAGTTCTCCCATTGGGACACCATATTTTTGTGCAGTTCGTGAATATGAACCTTCTGATCTTGAGCCTCCTTCCCCAGGTTTACAAAGTGAAGAGATGCAATCTTGAGCATAGTAACTTGCATAATGATTGATACCAATGAAATCCAATCCATTCTTCAGTTTCTCACTGTCTTTCTGGGAAAATCTGGGTAATGTGGTTCCCAGTTCCTTCACCATATCTTCTGGGTATTTGCCGTATAGAATAGGGTCCAAGAACCTGCATAGCAGAGAGAGCAGTGAAGGATTTATGTATTGTGAGAGTATCAAAACATTGTGACTTTCTGAGTTCAATGAACAGACAAAAAATAATTGGTTGTGCTAAAGTTATACCAATTTAGGGTGAATGATAGTGCTCTTTCAACAACCAGTTTGTCTGCTGTAGAATTGCTGAATGGCTCAAACCAGTCACAGTGTAACACAAACCCTATTTGCCCTCCTTGCTCCTTCTGGATATGCCATTAATAACACAGTTAATCTTACTGTGTGTCTTTGATGTATAAACCTAGTATCCTAACTTCTATTTCCACTCAAGACACTCCCTCCGATCCATAATATAAGAACTAGTAGGGGGTTGAATTATAAACTAATATGTAATCTAATGGTACACAGGGTATTTTATAAAGATTAGGTTACATCTGTTGTAGTTAACTAGTTTATTTGATTTTCTTAGTCTACTCGTATTAGTTAAGTAGCTCTTATATTAAAGAACAGAGGAAGTATTTGTATTTGGTATATTGATATTGAGAAACATGTTAGATCACTTTGTGTTTCAGAGTCAACCTTGTATTTAGTACCTGGTATTTGGTTTTATAAACATGTACAGCAGCAGCATGAGATAGGATGATATTATGGGCAGCCAAAAAGGGCTCCTTCTCTGAATCTCCTTCACTGCAATTCCCAAATGGGACAGAGCAACGACTTGGTGGGAACTTTCCTATGCGATAACCAAGTGGGACCCAAAGATTTGGCTCATTGAAGGTCACCCAATACTTCACTCTGTCCCCAAATGATCTAAAACACACTTCTGCAAAGTACTCAAAATCTTCCCTGCAATAATGTCAAAAACTCAGAATACTGTGTTACTATTGACCTACCAGAGAAAATGACTAAAATACAATCCCATATTATGGCTGGCTTACTGGACTTGGGGACTAAGCCAACCTCCATATCTATCCTCAAGTTCTTGAGGGTATTCAATATGTGACACTGTTACAAATGGCTGGATCCCTGTCATTATTTAGCAAAGTATGAAGAATAAGGCAACATCAAAGAAATTGAGTGATTACAGTGTTATTTTTTATATGGCTATCTGATTAGGTCAGATTTGAGCATTGTCAGGCCTAATTGAAGATAGCTCTCTTAAAAGCATTTTTTGCATTCATATAAACTCAAACTCAATGCCTTGTGTTTAAGTGGCCAAAGCCACTTACACGACCAACGCCTATTGGTAGTGATTATGGTGTCATAATTAAAGAAAGGAGAGGGAAATTGAGAAGAAAATCAAACCTTTAAGGAGGAGAGCATTGATGAGATTGTTGTAATAGTTGATACCTGCCCAGTTCACTTCACCAAATCTTCCTTCTGTTCTCAATCATTTAAAAAAAAAACAGAATGAAAATTCAAGTATGTTTGTGAGGCTCATTATGGTTAACAATACACACAGCTGTAAGAGCAGAAAAGGCATACTTGGTAAAATTCTTTCCCATGAAATTGAAAATCTGTAGCTGTTGATTTTGATATCTTCCATCAAATCTACATCCTCCTGATTTAATCCTCAGTAGGGAAAAAGAAAAAATTTCAACACCAATAGTTTAATAATTTGGAATTCTACCAAATTAAATACCTCTTTAAAAAGAAAGATGTATGATATTATATCAAGAAGATCAAAACAAGGACAGATATTAATAGTACCTAAGCTAAATAAAGACACCTACCAGATAGCGATGGTATTGATCAACAGTAACGTCAGCATTACTTCCATCGTCTATCCTTCCTGAAACCAAGGACATATAATTAATCTACTCTAATCTAAATACTTAAAGATCAGATTGAAATGAAGCCAAATAAAAAACTTTAAAAATAAAAAAGAAAGAGTAGTGAAAGGTGACATAAATGAAGAGAAATTAGAGTGAGAGGAAAGTTAAATGTAAACCTGGTAGGTGAGTGAAGACATCCCAGTTGTTAAGTCCTTTGCCATCATCCAAGTAGCCACCTTCATACTGTATGCCACCATTATCAAATGAAATATATATGAAGCAGATCAAATAAACTTATCAGTCGAAGAAGAAGAAGAAGAAGAAAGAACCTGGTAAGAAGAAGAAGCAGTGCCGAAGAGGAAATCGGAGGGGAAGGTAGATTCATCAGAAGTAGCAGAACAAATCTGGAGATGATGAAGCAGGCACAGTAATAATAGAGCTTTCTTAAACAAGACCCCCTCCATTATTTCCTAATGATTTAGATTTTTCATTTCAATCTTTAGTTATGTTATTCACAACGTAACTAACAAGTAACAACCCCTCGTTTCAAGGTGTTCGGTATGAACTTTGAAAGTTCCCTTGGTCCTCAGATTATAATAATGGACTAAAACAGATAAAATCTAGACCGCGGGTTTTTTCTTTTTCAAAGATAGAAATAATTTAACCTTCCAATATTTTTATTGCATTAAAAAAAAAGCAACTTGTCCATATTTATCATTTGAATTTATTGCGTGGGCTATAAGTTGATATAAAATGTTGTTAAACTTGAATTTATTTGTTTTAATATATATTTTTTAACAAGTATATATGCATGAATAAATATTTAAAATTATTTTGTTAAACTAACAATATGTACAAATTGAGAATGCTTGCTGGGATTTGGATTAAGCATTTTTTATTAATAATATTTTTTTTGGTATAACTAGTAAATATATAGTAAAATTGCCAGACAAATGAATTGGAATTATTACAGTAATCCTCTGGGGGAGAAACATTGAGCTAATTTGTATTGTTTATTAGGTTTTTATCAGTGCAAAGATTCTTCAAAAATTTTACTTATGGAGTGCTCATCTTAATGTGAACCATCCAGATTCATTTTTGGAGGCTTCAGGTTTAATTTAAATTTCTTTATGTTAAAAGAATTATTTTAATATATATAATTTAAAATAAGGATAATACTATAACTAACATTTTAAAAAAATATAAATATATCATTAAAAATTGTATGTTAAAAAAATTAAATATGAATTATCCATATCAATCAAATTTTATATGGCTCAGATTTAATCACAATAACGAGCACAGGATATTCAGTCATTGTAATGACCACAAATCAGAAAGGACAGGGCCTCAAATCGGATGCGATGGTTGAGGTAAAAAAGGAAAGCAAACAAAACATAAAGTCAAGTGATAAAAGAAAAACGTGTTACCATAGTACAAGTCTCTGTCTGGTGGATCTGACACCCATCCTTTTCTTTAAAAGAGAGGGATGATTTTTTTTAGACTCGTTGGATTAAGATCTCAATAATATAGATTTAATATATTATAAAAATATTTTAATAATATATTAAATTTAAATTATTGATATCTTAATCTGATAGTTCCGATGAAAAAAAAGATCATCTTTTTCTTTTAAAGAAAAAAACAGTAGCCAATTCCCTCTTAAGTGGGGTTTAAAGAAGATCAAATATATATAACTTTTATTTTTAGAATTTGAATTCGTAATATCTATATTATAAAGTAACAACCTTTATCGTTGTTATAAAGTCAAGTGGCATGAAAAAACAAGGAAAATAAATTTAGAGGTGAAATAAATCTAAAAGAACAGGGTTGGCAGTATATCACCAAAGGATTCATATCCATAAACTTCACACACACACACATATTGAGGTAATACTATTATGAGGGACAAACATTCAATTTAGGCACCTTTCCTTCAAACCTTGTTTTAACCCTTGCTCTGATTAACCACGTTTAGTTAATTCCCCTTAGCATCATATCTTAAAAAAGATATTAAAAAAATCCTATCAATAAAAGCATCAAATCCAATCTTACTGAGAAATATCTAAGCATCTTCTAAGTATCCTTGGCCTTCAAGCCATGAAACTTATTATTAAATAAGTTCTCAAAATTCAAGACATAAAAACTTTCCAATGATCAAAGAAAGGGGGGAAAAAAATCCTCTCCACAATCGATCAATCAACCATATTAAAATATTGATTACAAATGATATAATTATGGGCAAAAATAGAGGAATTACTATAAAATCTCAGAAGAGATTTAATCACCAAAAAAAATTCAATAACAAGTAACAAGTTTCAGTGTAAGAAATGACAACACGTTTATATTACTTACTTGTTATTAAATTTTTTTGGTAATTTAATCCTTTGCTAGACTTCATAATACTTTTCCCTAAAAAAATACCACCTTCATGTCCCATCCACCACAACACAAAATACTAGCTCAATAACATCGTTACAGCTTCAGTCATAACTCATCATTCACTAGGTGTGACACATGCCTTGAAAGAAGGATTTTTTTTTTTTTTAAGTGAAATCCCCGGCTTCAAAAGATAGACTGACCAAGCTAATCATATAAAGGCACAAAAACTTGTAACACGCACTTGTATCCCCGTGAATCTCAGCTCCAAAACTATTTCTTATCGTGCAGCCTGTTCATAGGATCAAAAGGAAGTTGTTAGTTATGATATTGTTATAAAAAGAAGACAACTTCACAAACAGAGAAACATAGTACTATCTCCGGTACTAAATAAATGACCCAGTTTGTATCGGAGTAGTATTAACATAGAAAAATGCCTTAGAACATCACTAATTCTAATAATCTATTACTCCTATGAGCAGTAGATAAGCTATTCACTCTTACAAAGAAGACTAATTCTAACCAACTCAGATTATTTGGAGGCAAACTTGAAGCAGAAAGTGATGACAAAATATTTGTGGCCCTTGGGAGCCTCAATTCTCATAGTGATAAAGAATCAACCTTTGAAGTAAAAGGAGACAAGAATGCACCTGTGAATAGATGAAGGTACCGAGAACGGCAATGGCTGCCCCGAGGGCATTGACGGGTTGGACTGGCGTGCGGAAGATGATAATGGAAGAGACAATAACAGAAATTCTCTTCATTGTGTTCCCTATACTAAATGTTAGTGGGGATATCTGATCAAGAGACATGTAAGATACTTGGTTGTACAAGTGGTAGAAGATACTCTGGGCAACCACCCACCTGTGAAATTTCCAAACCAGTTCATTAGTTAAGCATAAGAGGAAGAAAACCATTTTAAATCTAACATTGTCCAGCAATGAAAATTGCTACTTGATCATAAAGTGAAGTGTCTTTCATCAGCAACTATACTTTTCACACATCAAGTAAATATTTTTCATTCACCCAGATTATGCATTTCTTATCAACAAAGTGAAGTTTAAACTGAAATTCCACCAAAACAAAGGCAAAAAGATGATGGCAGATTAGCATATAAAACACACACTACGAATTGAAGGTTAAACTTACCATACAAAATTGGGACCAATCTGAGAGAGAGCATTTTGCCAGCCAACAGCCCACATCTGTGGGCCCTCGACAGCAATGGCAAAAGGTGTGAGGATTAGCATAGACATCATAGAAAGACAAGCATAATAGTTCATTCCACTAACAGACATCCCCTTCATTCCTTTCTTTGAGGATATGTTCCGGAAGACAAATGCCAAATTTGATATCATAGCTCCCATAAAACCTGAAACATTATTTGAAGTTGTCTAATTAGTGGATTTCTTTCTGCATTTTCAACTTCCTAACGAAATTTAATAAGAATGAATACTGACATGTGTAACAGAGAAGATACAATATCAACACTACAACATGAAAAATATGCAGTGTTTAACGACAAAAATGTGTCATATGAATAGAACCCTTTCAGTCAGTCTCTCTTTGTTACAGTACCCTCTCATATTAAAGAAGATCCTGATCTGCATATGACTATATTAGAATAGATTCTCTTACCAATCATATTAAAATTGAGTTCTGTCAAAGCAGCAAGAGCACAGCCACCAATAATTGGGACAAGTGATAGGTACACTGGCATAGGGAATGATTCTCCAAGGAAGAATCTTGAGACCAGGACACTAAAAGCAGGTTCTGCACTCTTGATGATATGGGTAAATGAAACTGCAACTTTTGACATACTCACAGTCGCGGCAACATGACCAATCGAGTGAGCCAAAGCGACCTGCAAAACCAAATTATTTTAGTGATTATTGTAAGAAATATGCATCAAAACGAATCCTATCCCATCCCCCAATCACTAATCAGTCTCTGGCCTAATATTCTTGATATAAGCTCACCAATCAAAGTTGACGAGACATGATTTTAAGAGATTCTACCATATTAATGTCAATTCTTATTGTTTGACTCCCGTTCATAGTTTTATAGTCCTTACCCAAGACCCATCCTGTTATGCTTCTATTCATACAGAATCAAATCATTCGAATCTTGTTATGTCTCAATGGCAGGATGAAATACTGATACTACAGAAATAAAACTATTTTGTATCCATTGTATCCAGCACACATCAAATATGAAACTACCTTGAATTACACTGGAAAACTACGTATACGTTGACATAATGCCTGCATAAAATCAAGCCATGTACGCTATGTAGTGAAAGAAACAGAATTGAGCAAGGTTAACTTACAGGGAAGAGGGCCTTCCAAAAATCTAAATTGACTTTTGGCGCTTCAGCAATTCCCGTGGCCCATGAAATTAACATCATGAGCGAACCAGCAGCTAATGATAGAGTGGAAGCGAGCCATGGATAAGGAAAAGCATTCAGAACCCTCTTATTGTATATATTGAAGATTACATTCAAAGTCCACCAGGTAACGAAATAAAAACTAATTCTGAGCTTCTGAGCAGCCTGAACTCGAGCCTCTTCATCAACATTAATCTCCAAAGGTCCTGACTTATCTGCATCATAGGCCTCACACTCTAAACCCCTCTTTCTGGGTTTTGCCACCTTTGAGAAATTCTCAGTTGATGAGATGTGAAGAGGTTTATGACAAGCAACAGAGAGATTTGTGCTGGGATTAGCATCTTGTCTTGAGGGTAATGTGTAAAAAGATTTAGTGGTTCTCAAAGAAAGCTTTCTGCTTGAGAAAGCAGAGAAGGTAGGAGATGAAGAAGGTGCACACCCAATTGCAGAGTTCATGGTTAAGGTGCACACCTAATAAAGAACCGAACTTTTGTCCAGCGAAGAGATAAAGCTCAAAAAGGGTATTGTAAAGGTGTGAGCTTTAAGTGGTGTTAGGTGTGTACAATGCGGAAGATTTGGATGGTGAATTCGATGAAAGTGAAGGAGGTAGGCGAAGAAAAGTTCAAAACTTTGGGTATGGAAAGGTGAGGGAAAAGAGTTTGGTGAGCATTGGAGAGAGAAGGGAAGGTGAGGAAAGCGAAGAAGAAGAAGAAGAAGCGATAGCTAAGCTAATAACAGGAAATAAGAGAATTTGGTAACGGCTTTTCCTAGAAGGATGGCGGTAGCGATGGAGGAGGGTATTAAGGTGGACCCCCACAAAAACTATTTTGAGAAATCGTTGACGGATTAAAAATTTTTATTTCGACCGTTATTAACGAAAAATTAGTTTGGCCGTTTGGGGGTTGATTTTTTCTTTCTTTTCCTTTTTTTTATGATGACCAATTAAGCATGAAAATGATAGGCTTTTTTTTTGTCAAACCATAACAGACGGAGGTGTTATGAATATAATATCGTGGATGTTAATATCCGCCATTATTTTTCATTATTTTCCATTATTTCATATAATTATGGAATTATATTAATTATAGGTTAGAGAGTTGTGTTTATAAACAGAAGGCATATATTATGTATTATCCATAATATTGAATAACATACTAGAATTACTTTTTTCTTGCTTTATATTAAGGTTCATGAATCTAGATCGGGTACTGAATCGATAGGGTATTGGGTTAAGGGTTAGTGGGTTAGATCGGGGCCAAACCTAAGTTAAACCAGAGCCAAGCCTGTGAGAAATCAAAAATTTTAAGCTTATTAATATGAAATTCTAAAAAAAAAATTAAATAGGAACCCAGACAAGATCGGTCTACCGGCCGGTTCACCGGTTTCGGGGCTAGACCGACCAGCCGGTCTGGTCCGAGTTCCTAAACCTTGCTTTATACTCATTCTTCATTTCTCTTCTCATCTTTTCCTTTTTTTTTTTTATACATAAATTTTAGGAAATGTGTTAGGTTCATCTACGATCCAAGGGCAAGGCTCCAAGTTAGGATGCCTCCCCCAGCCCCTCGATTGAACCACAACTAAGTAGATTTCCCCAAGATCGAACTCTCTCCCATTGATGAAAGTGTCCGATCCCTTTGCCAACTAAATCCAAGGACGAGGGCTTCTCATCTTTTCCTTTATTTCATAATAGAAAATTCCTTCTTCTTTTTTGTTGTTGTTATGCTACTTTTTCTCCTAATTATATGACTAATTTGCATATATTAAAAAATTAGTTATATTAGTTATTTGTAATTTAATTTTTCTAAAATATTACCTATTCTTATTCTTAATTTAAGAGCCAGTTAACTTTTTTTTTTAAAGATTAAGAAAGTTAAATAAGTACTTAATCATGTCATATGTTATGCATTATTTGATTATATATTAGTCTATAAGTTAAAAAAATTAATTTAAAAAATAATAAATATAAATACTTTCATGTAACTTAATTAGTATATCTAATCTCTTAAAAAAATCAACTGACTTTTATATTGTGTTTGTATTAGTCTTTTAGAATAGTTTTTACGATTTACGAGGAAAGTGTGTGAGAGGAATTTTACTTTGGGTTACACAAATCTAGATTTGGGTAATTCCCAAACACTCACTAAGAACCAGAGGTGGTATATTTAATCATGTGTTTTAAAATTACCACGTGATGGAAACTCACTAAATATACGTAGAATAAAAATAATTTTGGAGAAAAATATATTAAAATAGTAACAGCTAAGTGCGCAAGACACAAAGGTTGAGTGGACCAGGGGACAGTGAAGAAGAAGCGGGCATATGAAATGAGCGCATGTCAAGGTCACAACATGGTGGTGGTCGACTGGTCGGTCACAACGAACAACTAACGCAACCAGATAACCTTTGCGTATATTTAATATGACTATCATATTGTTTAATTACATCTATTTCTTTCTGGGCTGATTGATGTGAAATTTAATTTTTAACTTTTCTCTGCATCATTAAAAACATGTATTCCCTCTAACCCTATTTATAAATAACTTTTTTTTATTACGTAAAATGAATTAGTAGTTAAAAACAATAAATGTATAAAAAATGTCATACTTTTTTCATATATGCCCCTATTTATGAAAAGAGCATAGAAGAGAGAATAAATAAAAAGTATAAGAGATAATAAGTATAAGATATGAGAGATAATGAGTATTTAATAAGAATAAAATATAAAAAAAGTTTACATTTTCAGACAAAAAGTGAAAGTTGTTTATAAAAGAGATCAACCTTATGTAAGAAAATGTTGCTTATAAATAGGATAGGAGGGAATAAAATGTAGTAATTATCTTCTTGATTGTTTAAGATATTTAGAACACTTTCATTTCTTTCAGTTTTCTTTTTTCACTTTTTCCCCAATAGGAGTCTGAGGATATGGAAATTCTGGATCTCAAGATGTTGATATTTATTTGTTTCCCATTTAACTGGATTTTAAAAAGGGTATATATAGCGATGGAATACTGTTTATTACTCCGTCTCGGGCTCAGTTGTTAATATAGGATATATCTAGTGAATTAATTTAGGTCTTAAATATAATATATATTTGTTATATTTATTACTCTTTTCTTAATTTACATATATTGATGTTCTCTTAGCAATAATAAAAGAAAAGAGAGAATAAGAGAATTAATGAAGATGATTGCTGTGTTATAAAAATACATATTTTATTAACTAATTCAATTATTTTTTTTAATCTAATTAAATTAGATAAATATGTCTTATATTAAATATCAAAAGATCATATATTTTAAAAATGATAATTCAAATCCCCAAACGATTGAATTAAAAAAAAGAGAGACGAGAGCCGTTTTGCAAGCAATGGGGACACCCACATCGTGAATTAAACGACACTGTGCTCTGTGCAAGAGTTCCTTCATTTCACGACTCCAAACAACATTATTATTCAAATGGATGGAATAGGGACTCTGAGTCTCTGATCAGATCCCTAATTTTTCCTAATTACTATGTAAGAACTAATTAATATATAGAGATCAGCTTGTGTTTCTAGTTATAAAACTCTCTATAAAATTATAAAAATAATAAAAAAGATATTTTTTATAAATGTGCCCTCAATAAATGATTAAAATCTTATTACCAACTTTGTTAATAAAATTTAAAAGCGTTTGAAGCAGTGAAAATCATGACATTTAACTCAGCCAATAAAAGTAATAAAATGGCTCTTATAGTTAGGAATGAGGAGAGTACTTAGCCAATAAAAATTGGTTGAGCTAATGAGGTTGCACTTGGCAATTTGATGTGGCAAGTATTTCTGTATCCATAAATTTATAATATTACATTATTACCTTAATATACTATAATATTCACTTTGTAAAGCAGATCTTATATTAATTAAGTACAGGATATAGTGACTGCAATTTAGGAAACAATGCTCTTTGAACATTTATATTTTGTTGAAATCTTGGAGTCCAACTCATCTTTATAACTCATTCCAAGTAGCTTTGAATTTTAATGTGTATAAGAACCTTGTTAATAAGCAATTTGTATACATTATTACAAGTGTTTTAATTATAGGGAAAATTTCCCTTGACCCCCATGAAAAAGACTTAATTTTAGTTCACCCTCATCAAAAAATTAAATTCTGAAACTTTACTGCATCTTTGGAATCAAAATAAAATTAAGTTTTGTAGGTAAAAAGACAATGATACCTCTACTTTATTTTTTCATAGCAACATTTACAAGATAAATAAATAAATTCACAAGACAAATAAATAAGTTCAAAAGATAAATAAAGGCATTTACAAGACAAATAAGAGAATTCAAAAAATAAAGTAAGAGCACATTATTTTTTGACCCATAAAATTTAATTTCATTTTGAGTTAAAGAAATACAGTAAAGTTTTATATTCTTTTGGAGGTGGACTAAAATTAAGTCTCTTTCAAAAAAATATTAGTGAACAACTAACTACATGTTCATCTCATCAATGCGATGGGGCAACAAAAGAGAAGCCTTTGCATATATATCATCCTTATTACTTGAATTTATTTTGAGTGTCTAATCATATATTTAATTTAATTATACGATAATTAGGATTGTCTGAATGTAATACTAATTGTAATTTTTCTACAAATGGAGCTTGCGCGTTTAATCAAACAATTTTTTGATTAGTAACCAATCAAACAATTAAATTAAGACAAGGTATGGATGATATTCAATAAAATAATAAGAAGACATCGACAAACTAAAGCAATACCCTTTCACTCAAGGGGCGTAACTCGGATGGTAAGAAAGGAGGAGTCAAGGTGTCTTCTCCGCTATATAGCCTTAAGGGCTCGAGTTCGATCCCTCGAAAGTCCCTCTACATTGAGGGTGACTCCGGATTAATCTATCCCTAAAGGGAGTGGGGCACCGGCGTGCAAACCAAAGCAATACCCTTTCACTTCATGCATTCCACAAGGTTGATGTTCTCGTATAAATATATATATATATATATATATACTGATCTACTTGCATGTGACGAGACGAGAGAGTTTTATCCACTTATGTCAGTGAAAAGAAATCATCATTTTTGTTTGGACTTTTATACACACACATGAAGGTATCTACTTTTTTCGTGGGGGAAAAATCTTTTGGGGAATATTCTTCAGACAACATATTTTACTTCAGAGAATATTCTATGATTTCCGTTCATCCAATATTCTCTTCTAACTAAAATTTTAATAAAGAGAATATGTAATATAAAAAAGTATGAAAAATTAATTAAAAATTTTTAATCACACTTCTATAATTTTTTTTAATTTAACTCATACAAATTTGGAAAAAACAAAAATAAATGCAATTTGAACTTCAAAATCTTAAATCAGTGATTTCTCAAAAACCTGAGTTGTTAATTATTATATTTTTTTTGTCAATCTCATTATTCTTATTGTAAGCAAAACTAATTTATGATTTTAAAGTTCAAATAGTATTTAAGTGTCTTTTTCCCTAAAATTAGGCATACCAAACAACACCGAGTTTGGATCAACGACTTGTGTGAATTCAACAAACCCAGACATTCAATGTATTATAAGAAGGTCTTTGAATTAAAACATAAAACCAACATAGAGAGAGTACATAAATTCACTGAAGTTTTATGTCTAAGAGCAAATTTAGCCACCAACGTACAATAACAACAATACTAAGCATAACTAGCCAGTTTAAACTATGAAGATGCCACAATCCTTTGAAGCTCTAGGGAGCTCCAATAGCTGCAAGGGGAGCTTGTTTCTCATCTCTGGAGTCACAAATAATCCAAGCAGAATCTCCATCTTTTTCAACACCATTGCATTTTTCAGTATAATCTTTATTCCCTCCAAGTCCATTGAATATCCATAGAACACATGAACAAACACATAATTGAGGCGGTTAAGGAAACATGAAGGCACAGGGTCCAATATTCCATCCTCAATTGGATTAGAAGGCATCGCAAGTCCCTTTTCAAATCATGATATAATTCAAATGTTAATTTAAGTAGCTACAAGAAATTAAACAAATATATATGATCAATTTTGGTTTGTGAAGTTACCTCACGAAAGATCAGAGACTCAAGGTAGGGTGTGTTTTCCAGTATCTTCAACAAGCGTGCATTTGAAAAATCTGATGATCTATGATCTAGCTCAAGAACTCGAATGCCCTTGAACATGGGTACCTCCACTGCTTCTGGTATCCCAAAGAGAAGCTGAAACACATGCAACAGAAATTGATGTACAATAAATGAATAAAATAAAACGAAAAAAAAGTTAATCTTTTAATCCTTGTAGTTTTATCTCAATTGTAATTTAATTCTTAGACTTTGATTCAGTGTAACCCAATTTCTATAATTTTGATTCAATTCAGACTTGATCATTAAACTTTCACTTAATATAACTCGATCCCTATAATTTTAACAATTTAAAATATTAGTCCATCACAAAGTGACTCGGAAAAAGAAGAAGATACAAGAGAACTAACTAGAAGATTTCTTATTCAACAGCTTCAAATGAGTGCACTCAGGGTATTTATATTATTCCCCTCACTCACTTATCCTGGTTTAGCCAACTAACAGTTGTTATAACTCCTGTTGTAACTGACCACATGATATTATTCTTATTGCCATCACACTTTATGAAATATATAGTTTTATTTTTTAAAATTTAGGGACTAATATTTTAAATGTTTAAACTTGGGAGACTGAGTTGCATCGAGTCAAAGTTCAAGCACTAAGTTATAACCAAGTTAAAACTATAAAGATTGAATTGCATTAAGTGTGTGTTTGGTAATCCTCCAAACCATAATTTGCGAAATCCGAGACAAAACTTCTCTCACACATTTACCTCGTAACTCGTAAAAGCTATTAAGTTAAAGTTTAAATGCTGAGTTATAACCAATTCAAAACCCTAGAACCAAAAGATTAATTTTCTCAAAATAAAATATACTTAGTTTATGAACACGAGAAGGAAACTTACAGAGACAGTATAAAGTCCAAGCTTCAACTTTGAAACATGAAAGACGCTTCTCAAGAGATTCAAAAGACTATTTAACATGGGCACTGATGTCTGACGCATAGAATCAACGTAAATAGACACCTCTTCCAACAACAATGTAGGATTCACAATGCTGTAATCAAAGTACAGCAAACCCTCATGGCTGAAATTTCTGAGACCACTTCCCTGAATCTCAAACTCAATCATATTCCTCCCATTTTGTTGTCCTCCAACAAGAGCTTCCCTTATCTTCAATGTCTGAAGCTTGGAAGATAACACTTTCACACTCTTCACATTCAACCAATTACAGTCCACTATCTGTAAATGCTCAAGAACAGGACACCCAGAAAATAGATTCTGAGCAGAATACTGATTCGGGAAGGTGATACCCCACAGATTCATTAGCTTTAGACTTGGCAAGTAAATCAGAAAAGGAAGCATAAGTTTCTGACCTTTCATTCTGACATGTATATCAGTAAGTGTTGCAGAATTAAGCAAGCTCATAGGCAAAGATAAAGCTTCTTTAATTTTGTCAAGATGGAGCCTAAACACTTCAACATTACACTGTGCAACTGTAGAAAACAGAGGTTGAACAGAACGAGAAGCATCCATTTGACCTTTGAGTTGAAACTCAGTTATCTTAGATGATCCTCTTAGTGAAAGTGCTCTTTTGATGAAATTCATGAATTTGGTCGTGTCTTCGGTTTCTTGAATAAAGCTAAGTTCAGGAATGGTTGTCCATATGAATTCCCATCTTTTGGACAAGATGCTTGTTCTTACAGCATCTTTCATGGGAAGAAGTGAAATAATGGTTAAAAGGACATTGTTGGGTAGCTCGTTGATGCTGCTGCGACTACCGTTAGTGTCTTTGTTATTGTTCTGCTTCTTCCTTCTGTTTCTTTTAGTCGGAGGCATGACGTAACTGGTAAGATAACGCTAACATACAAAAGTCATTAAACAAATTTTGAATATTAAAAAAACACAAACAAGCCCAATGAGCAATACAAAGTAGTGCAAACAAAAGCATGCACATAGGAAGAAGTTTATGCACTCATTAAGAAACATCACGGTCCAATTTTTTTAAAATTTTGATTTTTAAAACAATTATTAATGTGCATATGTTATAAAATAAAGATAATATATTAAAAATATAAAGGGAAAATGACAGAATATTTGAATTACAAAACCTCCAAAATGTCCACTAAATTAGCAAAAGGATGAATAGATAATCTAGTAAGAATATATGGGATTTTAAAATTTAGATGTTGGCAACTTGAATATAGAGATTGCCAACTTAAGCTTTCCGAATTGTCATTGTGTATAACCAAATTGCTAGTTATTATTCTCAAGTTGTCATTGTTTATACTCAAGTTGTCAACACCCAAACTTCAAAATTTCATATTCTTACCAAATTACCTATTTACCTTTTTGCTAATTTAATAGACATTTTGGATTTTTTAAAATTCAAATAGTAATTTTTTATCATTTTTTTAAATTTAAATGTGTATATTGAAACTCTATTTGGATGGTGCTTATCAAAACCAATATTGATGCTCGTTGCAAGGTGGTGCTTGTCACTACAGTGAGATATGCTTTATAATCTATACTTAGATCTAGATTTAAAATGTCTAAGTGATGGTTTTTTAAGCAAAAGCATTTTTTGAAAAACTGATAGTTAAGACGTTAATAGATTGTTTTTATTTTAAATATGTGAATAATTATTTTTTTAAGAAAAAGTTAAAGTATACAAAACTACAATTTGGACCATCTAGATAAGATCTGGATAATCTATATTTGGCATGCTCACCCAAACTCAATCATACGAAAATTTCATCATATCGATGAGCTCCATAATGCTTACAAGTGTGATGAGCATCGAAATCTAGATCAAATCTAAATCGTCTAGATTAGAGGATCTAGATGATTTAGATCAAATTTGGACGGTTAGAATTTATTTTTTACTTTATTATTTCATAAAATTTATTTTAATATGTACCAAAATTAAAATAAAGATAGTATCATAACTGCTAGCTTTTTTTATAAAATGATTTTTTATTTAAAAATCTTAAATCTAGACCGTTAAATTATATTTATACATTACATAGCTAAATGCAACTATGGGCACCGTTGTACTCATCATAGCGATAAGCACCAAAAATAATTCCTTGTCTATATGGATTAAGTCCCAAAGGAAAAAGGGTTGGGTAATTGGTTCTTTGCTATAAAACTTCTTTAGATTAGATCATTATTGGTTGCAAATCAAATAGAAACATTCTAGACAAATTTTGATACAAGCATAGTCTAGCACAAGGATGGAAAATAAAGAGAAAAAATCAAAACTAGATTTTTTTTTAATTGGTGAAATTTTAGAAGACCAGAACATGGATAACAGTGAAACAAAATAAAGTTTTTGAATAGTAGACAAGAAAGAAGATGAAAATCAGAAGGCTGTACCACAAGTTATTGGAGTGAAGAAACTTACCAACAGTTGTTGGACATGGGAGAAAAAATGCAGGCTGTTTCCCTCCCTCCTTCTTTCAAGTTTCACCATTTGACTTCCTAATAGTATGTTATATATATTCACTCTTGTTTTACAGATAAGGATTAATTTTTTTAGGAAAAATCATATAATTAATTTTCTCTAACATTTAAATTTATTCTTAAATTATTTAGTGTTGTATTAATAATTTTTTAATTAAATAAGGGGACAGGCAATCCCATCCTCCGTATTTCCTCACAAATTTAATACTCGTTTGGAATAGCTTATTTTTGGGCAATAAATGCTTATAAATCGTGATTCACGGTATACGAGGTAAGTATGTGAGAGGAGTTTTATCTCGGCTTGCGTAATAAGGACTTATTGTCTAACAATAAAGTGATCCCAAACACACCTTTAGATGTATTAGTGACACGCGGTCAACATGCAATAAGAAAAATCTGATGAATTAATTGTAGAGATGCATGTATTTACATTTTCAAGAAGAAATACTCAAATAGCTAATATGTGTATTTAATATAAAAATTTTAAAAATTCTACCAAATCACAGTATTTGAATTTAAAATTATTGTTATTTATTTTTCAAGTGCCATGCAACAAAGAGAATATACATTTAGTTAGTGTTAAAAATCTATTTTAAGTACTAACAAGCTGTTAGTTAAGGTGGTAAGTGATCCCATTTTAATAAAGAAGTGAACATAAATTCAAATCTATTTTAAATGTTAATTCTATGCCATTCACAAAATTAAGTAAAGACAAGCATGTCGCATGGTCTTTGGAGCTCAAAACTTACTGTTTTCGGGGGTATTTGAAATGACGAGTTGTTTTAGCGTTATAAAACACGGCCCAAAGATGCATCTAGATTGTCAGCTTTAGATGTACCAGTAAGTAGTAACGTGCGGTCAACATGCAATAAGGAAATTTGGTGAATTAATTGTAGGGTACATGTATTTTACTTCTAGAAAGAAGCAACATTTATTATTTGTATGTAATATAAAATTTCTATCAAATCATCTTATTTATGAATGATGAATCCAACTATCACAAGAAGAAGCAACCTTATCTCAGGTAGGATTAGTTAAATGGATTGCGCAACATATTACTCTATCAATGATTAAATCTTTAAATATATTATTAATCAAAAGATTTCATTGAATAACTTCATCAGGTGTTCTTATTGATCTTTAAGTACGCCTTTTCATAAGACTCAAAACTGCTTGGTCCACTGTCATAGCTATTGCATCTAATGGCCTTCTTTTTTTAGCGTGTCCAAACCATATGAAAAGATTTTTTATCTTTTTAATTCCTTAAATGTCACTCCAACTCTTTGATGTATATGTTCATAATGAATATTATCTTTTCTCGTATAATTACATATTCATTTCAACATTCTCATCTCGACTATCTCCTTTATACTCGTGTTGGCCCTTTAAAACCCAACATTCACTGCAATATAACATTGGTGAATTTGTATAAGTGCCATAACACTTCCCTTTTATCTTAGTAGATGCTTTTCGGTCACAAATAACTTTGATAGCATTTCTCCATTTAAGCCACTCAATTTGAATTCTATAATTAACAACTTCATCAATTTTACTATCTTATTACATAATTGACCCCAAATATATGAACTTTGTCACTACTAGAATGATTTGATATCTCATTTTAACCTTCAAATAACTTCTAACTGGTCTCTTGTCGACTTTAGATGTACTAGTGACATGCGGTCAACATGCAATAAGAAACCATGATGAATTAATTGCAGGGATACAGGTATTTTGCTTTTGGCAAGAAGAGACACCCAATCTATGCATATAATAGAATTTTTTTTGAAAACTCTAACAAATCATGTTATTCATGAGTTATAAATAATTGTTATTTATTTCTCAAACACCATACAACACAAGAATACCTAGAATGATTTACTATCTCATCATGTTGGCCTTCAAATCACTTCTATCTAGTCTCTTATCAACTCTAGATGTACTAGTGACACGCCGCCAACATGCAATAAGAAAATATGATGAATTAGTTGCAGGGATTCAGGTATTTTGCATCTGGCAAGAAGAGACACTTAGTGTATGCATATAATAGAAAAAGTTTTAAAAAACCTAACAAATAATGCTATTCATGGGTTGTAAATAATTATTATTTATTTTTCAAACGTCAGACAACACAGAGAATACAAATTTATTAGCGTTAAAAGCTCTATTTTAAATGTTGATTCTAAGCTACCAATCACAAAATTGAGCAAAGAGAAGAATGTCGCATGGTATGTAGAGCTCAAAGTTCATTAAAAAAAAAAAAAGTCCATCTTTTTCAACACCATTGCATTTTTCAGTATAATCTTTATTCCCTCCAAGTCCATTGCATATCCATAGAACACATGAACAAACACATAATTGAGGCGGTTGAGGAAACATGAAGGCACAGGGTCCAATATTCCATCTTCAATTAGATTAGAAGGCATCGCAAGTCCCTTTTTCAAATCATAATATAATTCTTATGTTATATGTTAGCCATTATTATATTGTTGCAGCTGCGATAATTAATTAAGTAGCTACGTACAAAAAGTTAAACAAATATGGTCATTTTGGTAGTGAAGTTACCTCACGAAAGATCAGAGACTCAAGGCAGTGTGTGTTCTCCACTATCTTCAGCAAGCATAAAAAGGTTTGCCTAGTGCACAACGCTCCCATAAGGTGGGGCCTGAGAAGGGATAGATATACGTAACCTTACCTCTGCAAGCAGAGAGATTGTTTCCAGAATTTGAACCTATGACTTCCAAGTCACATGACAGCAACCTTACCGCTGCGTCAATGCTCATCCTTATCTCTAGCAAGCTTGCATTTGAAATATCTGATGATCTATGATCTAGCTCAAGAACTTGAATGCCCAAGAACATGGGTACCTCCATTGCTTCTGGCATGCCAAAGAGAAGCTGAAACACGAAAAATTGATGTACAATAAATGAATAAAATAAACAAGAAAAAAAGGTTAATCTTTTAGACCCTCTAGTTTTAACTTAGTTTTTAAACTTTGATTTAGTGTAACTCAGTTTCTATAGTTTTGACTTAGTTGAAACTCGGTCACTAAACTTTGACTCACGAAACTCTCGATCCTTGTAGTTTTAACTTTTAACTATATATTTAAAACATTAGCCACTTATTTAACGGTAGAAGATAGAAGAGAGCTAACTGAATGATTTCTTATTCAACACTTTTTTATGAGTACTGTTAGGGTATTTATATTATTCCCCTCACTCACTTATCCTAGTTTGGTCAACTAACAGTAGTTATAACTTCTATTGCAATTGACCACGTGATATTTTATGAAATATATAATTTTATTTTGTCAATTACGGGACTAATATTTTAAATGATTAAGTTATAGAAATTTAGTTGCATTGAGTCAGACTTCAAAAACTAATTTATAATCAAGCTAAAATTATAGGAACTGAGTTATACAGAGTTAAAGTTTAAAAACTGAGTTACAATCAATTCAAAATTATAGGGACCAAATTAAAAATTAATTTTCCCAAAATAAAATCTACCTGGTTTAAACTCAACAGAAGGAAACTTACAGAGACAGTATAAAGTCCAAGCTTCAACTTTGGAGCATGAAAGACGCTTCTCAAGAAATTCAAAAGACCATTTGACATGGGCACTGATTTCTGATGCATATTATCAACGTTAACAGTCACCTCTTCCAACAACAATCGGGATTCACAATGCTGTAATCAAGATACAGCAAACCCTCATGGCTGAAATCTCTTATACCACTTCCCTGAATCACAAACTCAATCCTATTCCTCCCATTTTGTTGTCCTACACCACGAGCTTCCCTTATCCTCAATTTCTGAAGCTTGGAAGATAACACTTTCACAGTCTTCACATTCAACCAATTACAGTCTGCTATCTGTAAATTCTCAAGAACCGGACACCCAGAAAACAGCCAAATGCTGATTCGGGAAGGTGCTACCCCACAGATTCATTAGCTTCAGACTTGGCAAGTAAATCAGAAAAGGAAGCATAAGTTTCTGACCTTTTATTCTGACATGTATATCAGTAAGTGTTGTAGAATTAAGCAAGCTCATAGACAAAGATAAAGCTGCTTTAATTTTGTCAAGATGGAGCCTAAACACTTCAACATTACACTGTGCAACTGTAGAAAACAGAGGTTGAACAGAACGAGAAGCGTCCAGTTGACCTTTGAGTTGAAACTCAGTTATCTTAGATGATCCTCTTAGTGAAAGTGCCGTTTTGATGAAATTCATGAAGTTGGTTGTGTCTTCGGTTTCTTGAACAAAGCTAAGTTCAGGAATGGTTGTCCAAATGAATTCCCATCTTTTGGACAAGATGCTTGTTCTTACAGCATCTTTCATTGGAAGAAATGAAACAATGTATGAATGGACATTGTCGGGTAGGTCGTTGATGCTTGTGCGCCTAGCCGCCTACCATCAGCGTCTTTGTTCAGCGTGTTTGTTTTGACGATTTGTCCAACAATCGGATTTAAAAAAATATAGTAATTGGGCTTAAATAGTATTTTGGTTAAATAAGATATTTGGTTGAGTGATGAGATTTAAGGTAAAAAAAGGAAAAAGCTGAAAAAAGTCATAAGCCTCATAATGGAGCTTATTAGAGCTTGCGTGTGTGTAAAATAATATTGATAGGAGTATTTTCATATCTTTAGGGATCAATGAGTTGCTCAAAATCACTTCTAATCACAAAACTTCTTTTATGAAAAATGTTCTAAATAATCTTCACTTTCTTTAGATAGTAATTTTCTGCTAATTAAAGAATATTTTGAGATAAGAGTTTAGGCAAGTTTTGAGTTTTGTCAATGTATAACTGTAGAAATGTAGAGAATAATTAATAATTAATTTTAATCAGTTTAGATTTATTATTTAGTTGTTTTATGATTTTATAATCAATTTTATTTTTATAAACATGTCATAAATTAGTTTCTATATGGTGTTTTTACCCATTAAATTTAGTTTAAATAATTTATTTGGATTATTGGAGGTATTATTGAGGTTTTAATCAGTTTATTTTGTTAGATTTTGAGCTATGTGAAAATATGAGTTAGGATTTAATATTTAAATTAAAGTTTGATATAATTTTATTTAAAATTGTACCATTACCAAATTTTCAAAGTTGATTTTTGAGAAAATTGTGAAAAAATCCCTCCATGTGTAGATATCTTCCCGAGTCCTATTTGCCAATTAAGGTGCCAATGAGGTCTTTTTTTACAATTACCCCCATGGTTCCCGGACCCGGACCGGACCGGAAACCGCCGAACCGGTCACTAGACCGGTCCGGTCCGGGTCCCAAATTAAAAAAAAAAAAAATTTTAACTTTTTCCTTTAGAATTTCATACTATAAGCCTAAAATTTTCAATTACTCACCGGTTTGACCCACTAACCCTTAACCCAGTACCCCGACCGGTTCAATACCCGGTCCGGTCTTTAATACCTTGATTACCCCTTTATTTTTTCATTTTTCATAATTTTTACAATTTTTTCTCTTAAATAATACAAAAGCCACTTATACAAAAGCCAAACCAAACATCATTCATTTTTACATAAATTATTTATCCAATCGCCAATCCAAACACTCATTATTTTATTCAATCTAACTTTTTTCCAATTTTAAGATTTCATAAATCTAAATAAAAATAAGTCACTTATCCAATCGCCAATCCAAACACACCCGTTATTCTGCTTCTTCTTTCTGTTTCTTTTTGTCAGAGGCATGATGTCATTGGCAAGACAACCATTAAAAAAGCATAAACAAGCCCATTGAGCAATGCAAGGTACTGCAAACAAAAGCATGCACTTATCACGGTCCAAATTTTTTTTTTTTTTAACTTCTAATTTTTCAAACAATTAGTTTAATGTGCATAGGTTATCAAATGAAGATAACATAGTAACAGTTAGTTTTTTTAAAAAAAAAAAATCATCCATTTAAAAATTTAAGTGTATGTTGAAACACTATTTGGATGGAGCATATCAGAACTGGTTTTGATGCTTCATTGCATGGGTACTCATTGCCGTGGTGAGATAAGCTCCATAATCTAAACACAATTTCAATGATTTAGATTTAAAAGTTTTAAGTGATAATTTTAAATAAAAAACGGTTTTTGAAAAACTGACAATTAAGGCGTTAATAGATTATTTTTCTTTTAGATCATGTAAAAAATTAGGGTTAAAGTGTTTAAAAAACATTTAACTTTTCTCAAAAGTGTAAAAGTAACCTTAAATTAATTTTTTAAAGCAAAAGTAACTAAGAGCTCTGTAAAAGAGACCAAAGCGTTTAACACCGTTAAAGCATGAAAACGGACATTAATTTTGTTTATTTCCTTGTGCAAGGCTGGAGGGTAGAGGGAATTTACTGCTGAGTTAACAATGAGAACATGGCAGGTGGGAAAGATTTATTTTTTGTAAGGTTTGCTTTAAAACCAAGGTAATTAGATCCAGATCGGCCATCGAATAGATCGGGTACTAGATCAAAGATCAGTGGGTCAGATCAGAGTCAAACCGAAGCTAATCCGGGGCAAAACTGATGAGAAATTAAAAATTTTAAACTTATTAATATGAAATTCTAAAAAAAAAATTTAAAAAACACCAAACCAGATTGATGACCGGACCGGTCTACCAGCCGGTTCGCCGGTTTCCAGGCTGATCCGATCCGAGTTTGAGTACAATGCTTAAAACTTACACCTACCACTTGACCCAATATTAACCTCCATCGGCGACGAGGGCAGCTTCAAAGAGAAAGGGAAAGGTCCGACTCAATTGAGTGGAACATCGACGAGGGCAGCATCATGGATGAGTGGATTTGCTGTTTGTGAAAAGCCTTGAATGAGTGAATTTGCTGTTTGTGAAATTTCAAAGACAGAGGAGCTTCGGCCACCAGCCATGTCCATTGGAGCACCAAACATTTCATCCAAAACAAATCAATAGAACATGTTTTTAAAAGATGGGGTATTGATAAAAGATTGGGCTGAGATGACTATCAGCCTTTCAAGCTTGGCTTGATGCTCAGATTCACGTGCTCGATTTCTCTTCCTCGCGAATCTCAGATTCGCGTTCCCTATTTCTCTTCGAGAGTATTTGGTACAGCGTTTTTTTCCCCCCTCAATAAGCCCGATTTTAGTTAATAAAGGGTGTGTTTGATTCAACTTATTGAGTAGAAATAAGCCTGTTTTTGGGCAATAAACCTAAATAAAAACGTATTACGTTTTTGTATTGTTTGGTTCAACTTATTTTAATTGCGCCTATGTTTGGTATAACCCCTCTCATATACTTACCCCGTATAACATGAATCACGATTTATAAGCACTTATTGTTAAAAAATAAGCTATTCCAAACGAGCACTGCATCACGGGTAGAATAAACTACTTATTAAATAAGCTCCTCACTACGTGTGCATTTGGAATGGCTTATTTTTGTCCAAAACGTGCTTATAATTCGTGATTCACGGTATACGAGGCAAGTATGTGAGAGGAGTTTTTTCTCGGCTTGCGTAATAAGTGCGTTTTTCCTGTACAAAACGCTGCCGCACAGCTTTTCTATTAAGTCACTTATTACATAAATCGAGATAAAACTCCTCTCACATACTTACCTCGTATACCGTAAATCACTATTTATAAACACTTATTGTCCAAAAATAAATAACTCATCCAAACATAAATCACATTACAAAAACTGACTTTTCTATTAAGTCATTTTTAATAAATCAGAATCACAATAAGTCACTTTTCCTACCGCTATCCCAAACACACACTAAGTTGTAGGAAAAATGACTTATTGTGTGTTTGGGATAACGGTAGGAAAAATGACTTATTGTGATTCTGATTTATTAAAAATGACTTAAAAGAAAAGGTAATTTTTGATTCGTGATTTATGTTTGGATGAGCGATTAAAAACGTGCTTTTTCATAAGTCAAAACATGTTTGGATTATCGATTGTATAAGTGCGTTTTTAAAAATAAAAAGTTGAAGGGTATTTGCATATTTTTCAAATTTTAGATAGATCATATATACGATATCCAACAGTGACTTATTACCTCGATCAAGAGAACTCTGAAATCTGAATGGGGTCTAAACAAAAAGCGTTTATTAAGAGATTTGGAAATGGAATCAGCGGCAGATGTTATAATCAGAGGATGCTATTCGAGGTTAAGGAGTAGATCAGTGATTGACAATTACTCCCTCCAACACTAAATATAAAACAGATTAGTTTTTTACAAGTTAAACAAGATACTTAATGTTCTCTGTTACATTATTATATATCAATTTATATGTTAATTAAAATAATTTTTAAAAAAATAATAAATATAAATATTTTAAGATTATTTAATTAAATTTCGTAATATTATAAAAAAAATTAATTTTATGTTATATTTAGGGGGATATTAATTAAGAAAGTTATTATGGCCAAGAAAAACACAAAATAAATTAAGCTATCAAATAAAGTTCATATATTTCCCCCAAAATGTGATCTAAAGGACAGCGAATATTAGCCCACCAAAACGCAAATACACATTTCAAAAAGCTTTACTTTTGGGCTTATTGATAAGTGGCCAAAATTGGGCTTTTTTTTAAAAAAAAACGCTCAACCAAACACTGACCAAAACGGGTTACAATTTGATTTGGGCTTTTTGTTTCCAAAACGGGCTTATTGGCCAAAAAAAGTGATCCCAAACACTCCCTAAGCCCAATTCAAAACGTAATACGTTTTTTGAGTGTTTGGGACAGCGTTTTGCAAAAAATAAAAAGCCCAAAAACGTAACTTATTAAATAATACTGAACTACCCACTTTTTTTTAAAAAAAAAAAGCTACAATGTTTTTTTTTTGGTCCAGAAGTTGCAACATTGTAGGCTTTCAATACCTCTGTGTTGTGGGCTCCACATACTTCTCAGATCTCTCTTTTTTTTTTTGCCATCATACTTCTCAGATCTCATAAATATATATATATATATATCTATATATATCCCTTGAAATTTTCTTCATATAATACACACACACATACATATATACATACACACACACACATATACACACACACACACTTACTGTGTTCAAATGTCATATTTTGATTGTTCTAAATCCAGGAAAACAGCCCCTCGACTTGTCCACCATGATTTTTCCAAACCAAAAATTGAAAAACTGATCTTCAATAAAGATGACATCGTCATCCTGCTCTCACCGACATGCCGTAAATGGAATTGTTGATATCAATGGTGTTGTAAATGTAGTTGCCAAAATTGTTGATGGGGAATGATCTCAACAATTCCATTTACTGCACGTCAGTGAGAGCAGGATAACGATGTCATCTTCATTGAAGATGGGTTTTTCAATTTTTGGCTTGGAAGAATCATGGTAGACAAGTCGATATATTTTTTCCTGAACTTAGAACAATCGAAAAATTACATTTGAACCCAGTAAGATAAACATCACTTTTGCCTCATTTTTGAAAGTTTATGGCTATTTTTGCACCCAAAAAAAAGTTTATGGTGGTAAGTGCACTCTTGAGAAAATTTATGGGTATTTTTGCCCCTTAAAAACTTTTGAATAAACGGTCGTTAACGGTAGTGTCACTTTTACCCCTTTTTTAAAAGCTCATGGTTACTTTTACACACACAAAAATTATGATGGTGGGTGCACTTTTGAAAAAAGTTTAAGGATAATTTTGCCCCTTAACCCTTTTTAAGAATAAGTTTAAAAAATAAAGGTTCCTTGAGTGTTCATTTTTCTCTTTCCTTTTTTTTATTTCTTCTAATCTGGTCAACATTGAGTGCTACCACATAGACATCACTTACACATGTCAGCGTCTATGTCAAATCTTACCTTATAAATAGTCAATGTGTCATGCTTTAACGGTGTTAAACATTTTTCTCTCTTTTATAGAGTTTATGATTATTTTTGTTCTAAAAAATAGTTTAAGATTACTTTTATACTTTTGAGAGAAGTTAGAGGTTATTGAAGCATCTTAATCCAAAAAATTATTTTTAAAAAAATACAAGTAAAAAAACTAAATCTGGACCCTTTGGATTAGATCTAGGTAGGCCAAATTCGATGCTCACCCAAATTCGGTCTGATACAAATCTCATCATACCAATGAGTAGTTGAGCACCATGCCGCTCGCAAGTATATTGAGCTCTAAAATCTGGATCATCCAAATCTAATCTAGATCGTCTAGATTAGATCTGGATAATTCAAATTTATTTTTACTTTATTATTTCATAAAAATTGTTTTAATGTGTATATAAACCAAAATAAAGATAGTTTTTTAAATATTAATTTTTTTTAAAAAAACAACAACTTTTCATTTTAAAAACATTAGCTAAAAATATTAAATGTGGATCATTAAATTGTATTTAGATGATATAGATCTAAATGCAACTATGAGCATTGTTATGCTCATCATTGTGATAAACATTGAAAATAGTTCCATGCACATATGGATTAAGTCCCAAAGGCAAAAGGGCTATGAAATTGTTCCTTTGCTAACAAATTTCTTTAGATTGGATCATTGGTTGCAAATCAAATAGAACCATTCTAGACAAATTTTGATACAAGCATGGTCCAGCCCAAGGATGGAAAATAAGGAGATCAAATCAAAACTTTTGTTTTAAATTGGTGAAATTTTAGAAGACCAAAACATGGATAACAGTGAAACAAAATAAAGTTTTTGAGGTTATAACAATACCCTCAAAAATAAAAAATAAAGTTTTTGTTCTTGGAAGAAAAGCTTTGCTTGTCCGAGATATTGATGGCTAAAAGAGTGTTTGGAAAGATCTTAAATCTAGGTTTCAAACCTAGGCTTGCGCATCTCGAAATAAAACCCCTTTTCCACACTTACTTCGTAAATCGTAAAAATTATTCTCAAAAGTTAATTCAAACACACACTAAATCTAGATCCTAGTGCTTTATCTCAAACTATGCATGCCTTTGTATCTAAAAAAAAGGTTTTTGAATAGTAAACAAGAAAGAAGATAAAAATCGGAAGGATGTTCCACAAGTTATTGGTGCGAAGAAACGTGCCAGCAGTTGTTGGAGATGGGAGAAAAAATGCACGCTGTGTCCCTCCTTCCTCCTTTCAAGTTTCAACATTTGACTTCCTAATAGTACGTTATACATAGTCACTCCACTTGTTTTACAGATAAGGATTAATTTTTTTTAGAAAAAAATCATATAATTAATTTTTTTTTCTAATTGTTTGCTTATCACAAATTTTTTTCTAATTTTTAAATTAATTCTAAAAATATTTATTATTGAAGGAGCTTATTTCACACATGATTTTAATCTAATGATAATTATTTAGTGTTGTATTAATATTTTCTTAATTAAATAAGGGGACAGGCGGTCGCGGGCTGGCCCGCACCAACCCACGGCCCGCGCGGTGCTGGCCTGTGCAGCCCGCACTTCTGCGGGTTGGCAAAATGCCAACCCTAACCCGCAGTGTGCGGGTTGCGGGCCAACCCGCGGGCCCGCATTTTAAAAAAAAAAATTCATATTTTTTAAAGAGGATTGAAAATATGAGATACATATATACGAGTAATTAAATTTACCTTCCTAATATCAATCATTGCTTTTATAAAAATTTAAAAACATAATCTAAAATTTAAGAGATAAAGTTATCAAATTTATTAAAGTTTATAAATAAAACATAAACTCATCCTCAAGCAACTAATATATAATAATTTTATTTAAAGAAGAAGGAAAGAAGCTAAGGATTTTTCTCTTTGGCTTGGGAGGTACCAAAATAAGAGTGAAAAACTTATAAGTTTTATAAAATTTTTATATGTAAAAAAAAATAAAATATTTTGCGGGCGAACCCGCCAACCCGTGGGCTGACCCGCATTAACCCACGGGTTATGCGGTGCGGGCCTGTGCGGCCCGCATTTTTGCGGGTTGGGATTTTCCCAACCCTAACCCGTCAAAACCCGCGGGCTCACGGGTTGAGCCCGCGGGTTGAGCCCATATTACCGGCTCTAGGCGGTCCCATCCTCTGGATGCCCTCAAAACTTTTGATGTATCAGTGACACGTGGTCAGCTTACAATAAGAAAATCTGATGAATTAATTATAGAGATTCATGTATTTACTTTAACAAATACCTAATATATTTGTGTATAATGTAAAAATTTTAAAAATTCTAACAAATCATACTATTTAAATTATAAAATATATTTTTTAATTTTTTAAACACCGTACAACACAGGGAATTCACATTTAGTTAGCATTAAAAATCTACTTTAAATACCAACAAGCTGTTAATTAAGGTGGTAAGCGGTCTCATCCCTATTAAAAGGAGAACACAGATTCAAATATATTTTAAATGTTAATTTGATGCCATTCTCAAAATTGAGTCAAGAGCATGTCGCATGGTCCTTGGAGTTCAAAAAGTATTGTTTTGGAGGCACCTGAAGTGATGAGTTTTTTTAGCGTTATAAAACACCACCCAAAGATATATACAACTAGATCGTCAACTTTATATATACTAGTAACGTACGGTCGACATGCAATAAGGAAATTTGACGAATTAATTGTACGGTACATGTATTTTGCTTCTGCAAAGAAGAAACATTAATTATTTGTATATAATATAAAAGTTTTACCAAATCATACTATTTATGAGTGATGAATACCACAACAACAAGAAAAAGAAGCCATCTTACCTTATTAGATGGGGTTGGTTAAATGGATTACATAATATTATTGTACTCTATTAACAATTAAATCTTTAAATACGTTATTAATCAAAATGTCTCACTCAATAACTTTATTGAGTGTTTTCGTCAATCTCCAACCACCTCTTTTTATATGACTCCAAAATTACATCCTCATTACTGGTGCATTTAGTGACCTTCTCTTTTGAACGTATTCAAACTACCTCAAATAATTGTCTATCATTTTGATTCATTAGATGTCACTCCAAATACTCTTTCGTGTATTTGTTCTAATGATTATTATCTTTTCTCATATAATCACACATTAATCTTAAAATTCTCATCTCGACTATCCCTTTTATGCTCATGTTGGTCTTTTAAAACTCAACATTCACTACTATATCACTTTGCTTGTCTTATAATAGTGCCTTTACGTTTCCCTTTTATCATATTAGATACTTTTTTGTCATAAATAATTTGGATAGCGTTTCTCCATTTAAACCATCCAGCTTGAATTTTATTGTTAACATCTTCATCATCTTTACTATCTTTTTCTATATATGAATTTTGTCATTGCCAGAATGATTTGACATCTCATTTTAACCTTTAAATCACTTTTAACTGATCTCTTATCAACTTTAAATGTACTAATGACATACGGTCAATAGGCAATAAGGAAATATGATGAATTGATTGCAAGGATACATGTATTTTGCTTCTGGCAAAAAGAGACACCAACTACATACATATAGTGGGATTGTTTTTTAAAAACCTAACAAATCATGTTATTCTTGAGTTGTAAATATATTTTTCAAACACCATACAACACAGAGAATACCTAGAATGATTTGATATCTAATCTTAACCTTTAAATCACTTCTACCCAATCTCTTATCAATTTTAGATTACTTGTGACACGGGGTCAACATTCAATAAGGAAATACGAAATATGGTGAATTCATGTATTTTTCTTTTTAATAAAACCTAACAAATCATGTTATTCATGAGTTATAAATAATTGTTATTTATTTCTCAAACATCATACAACACAGAGAATACATATTTTATCAGTGTTAAAAGCTCTATTTTAAATGTCGGTTCTATAATATTAAAAAAAATGTTGATTCTATGGTGCCACTCACAAAATAGAGCAAAGAGGAGCATGTGGCATATATGGTATGCGGCGCTCAAAAAGTGTTGTTTTTTGATGTATCTCAAATGATAAAGTTTTGAGCGTTAAAATACACAACCCAAAGATATATCTAGAACATCAATTTTAGATGTACCAGTAACGTGTGGTCAATATTGTCAATATCTATTTTTATTTTGATAATCGTAGAGTAATAAATATTGAATTTTATGGGCATACAGAAAAGTAAAATTATACTGATAAAAGTATTCATTTACAATCTCAACGTCGTTCATCAACGAAATACAAAATACAAAGGGAGTTTTAATAATTATAGGATATCCCAAAATATTTTAAGCATAAGCTAATTATAACCATTGTCTTCAACCTTGTCTCGAGACACGTGCCAGTCACTTCCCGACGTCTACGCATTTGCCTTTAGTGCCACTGGCATTCGCTGAGATGTTTGTTTAGAAAAAGGGGTGAAATTTCAAGAAATCCCAGTAGAAACATACTATCGTTCATAGAAAATGCGAAAAGAAAATATGACATGCGCCAAGGTATGCACCAATTAATGAAGAATATAAATACATTATTGTCATGTATACATGAGTAGGGCATAGTCCCACAATCTACACCGGTTGGACTTCCGCCAACTCCCAGTGTAAGTGCAACCCAGCACTAAGTGCCCCTCTCTAGGCAAATCATGTTGATTAATAAAGCGGATTTACAAACATTAGCATCCACACAAACATATAACTATGGCATGATATATGAAGGATAATGTTTCTATCTCAAAGTTCGTTTAACCCATTTTTAGTGTGATTCATAAAACGTGTCGCTTCCGATTTCCGACTCGGTCCTAAAATATTAAATATACAAGAAATAGGTCATAACCTATCCAAATATCATTTTAGACTATTCCATAATATTTCTTGTGGCTATATTAGTCTATGGTGAAAATTTACTAAAATGCCCTCGGGGCCCCAGCCCCGCCATACCCGGCCCAATGACACGTTTTTCCAAAATTTTGATTAGAGCTATCCTGACGTATTTTTGCCAAGGAATCCATTTTTGAGTTCAAAATTCAGTATCAAATTACGAAAAATACCCTTAACAACCCCGATTTAGGTTTTAGGGGCGTTTTCGTAATTATGCTTTTTCGGCCTTTTCCGAAAAAGTGACCAACTGTAACCCCACCTATTTTTACCTCTTGAATCCAATGGAACCATAAAAAACATGAAAATCCATCTACTTCCCTCATTTTTGGACAGATCAGAAACTTTAAAGAAAAGGGAAAATAGTTTTTTGAAATCCAACTTTTAAATCTCTCTCCTTTTCACTCCAAATCACTTGTTTAACTCTTTAAACACTTATGGCTTATAATTTAATGAAATTTAGGCAGCATAACCCCCTTATGGTTCATGTTTTCCAAGTTCACAAACCAACCATGAAACTTGAAAAAATTAAGAAACATCAAAAACAACAAAAACAACAACCACAAGAGAGTAAGTTCATGAAGTTACCCTATTGCTTTCAATATTGGCACCTTAACTATGACCTTGCTTCATTTATCGAATGTCTCTTGCTTCATTTATCGTGTGCAATGACCTTTATGCCCTTTTGTCCTTTTAGTTTCTCCCTAACTATGACTTGAACTTGGGCATTATATTTGAACCAATTCCTTCCTCATTTCTATCCACAAAAACATCACACACACACCTCCATTTAACCAAGTTTGCTTCATCCTATTACTCAAGTCAATTGGTAAAAGAGTTGGCTACCTAACCTTATGACATAAGTAAGGACTTATGACATAACAATTATCTCCATCATCTTTCATGTGGTGTTGATACTTGGTCTCATTGGATTTTGACACTTGTCTTCTCCTTCTTCATCCCTTAATTTCTAAAATAATTAAGAGAAAAATGAAGATTAATTTATTTCTTCAATTTTCTCACAAATAGAAAATCTGGGCAGAATTTTCACAAATTTTTGAAAATTCATAACTAATTGTGTAGATGTCCAATTGGTATAATTCCAAAGCCTATGTAACCATCTTTAAGTCTATTTTCAATGAAAAATATCACCTTTAGCCAATTTGAACCCCATATTTCCCAGAATTTTGATCTTTGGGCGTTGCTATAGAAAAACGCCAGAATTTTTGGGCTTACTTCAAAACTTCATAATAAATTGTACACATCTCCAAATAATTCCCATGAGCTATTAAATCGAAGCTTGAAAAGTCTACTTTGTGCCTGTAAAATTTCATAGGCATTAGATATCGTTTACCTATTTAAAAGTGTCACACAATTAGGGTCGTTACACCGGAGAATTTACCTATAATTATTCCAATGATTTAATTTATGTCCCAACCATATTCTTATTGTGTGTGACCACTAATCACCTTGTTTTATCCCTTATTTCCCATTAATTAATTGGAATTGAATTTAATCGATTGAAAAATACTTAATTTTTCATTTTATTGGCAAATTATGATTTTGCCACTACGTTTTTGAATTAAATTCAAATCCATCCTTTCTTAGTCAAAATTCATCATTTTATTTTCTTAAATATTTCCAATAATTATAAGGGATTTTGGTGAATAAAAATTGGGGTGTTACAAACATGCAATAGGGAAGTTTGATACGAAAATTAGATGAATTAATTGTAGGAATACACATATTTTGCTTACGGCAAGAAGAAACATACTCATTATTTGTAATATAAAAGTTCTAATAAATCATACTTTTTACTATATATGAATAATGTTAACTTCCATTTTTCAAAGTCCACACAACATGGAGGAAATACATTAGTTTTAAAAATTCTATTTTAAATGTTTATTCCATGCCATTCACAAAATTAAGCAGAAAGGATCATGTCTATGGAACTCAAAACATGACACCCCAAATTCTATCGAGATCATCAATTTTAAACCACATCTAGCCACAGCTTAGAGAACCGGATCGGATCGGGCGGTCGGATCGGTTGGACCGTCGGGCGGTCATTGAAGCGGGCCAGATTTATGCATTGAGCCGTTTTTTTTAAGGAGCCGTTTTGGACCGTCGTTTAACCAGTTTTGAGCCATCAACCATTATTGAGCCGGAAACCGGACCGGTTTTTCAAAAACCATCCGGTCCAATAAAAAAGCATGAAATTTTGTTTTCTGCAATTTTTTTTATATTTGATGCTGAAAAAAAATTTAAAAAATGGCATATAAATTTTAGACATGTTATTTTATTTTATTAATATTATATGTTACTATTTTTTTTGCCAAGTATATTATATGTTACTAATTTTAATAATTTGGTTTGTTATAAACTATTTTATAAAAATGCTTTTGAAGAAAAAGGCAATGATGTTTATGCTTAAACTAAGTGATATGGTCTAATATCTTTCAAGAAACTCATGCTTGGATCAATCAAGAACCACCAATATTTGGTAAGTCATGAAATTATTATTGTTAATACATTTTGCTAGGTTGATAATTGATTTAATGGTCTTCCTTAAATGATATTTTGTTACTTTATTAACTTCATATGAAATTGGACTGAAAATTAATTGTAATATATAATATATATTATTTTTAAATTTAATTATTACGTCACCGGTCCGACCGAACGGCTCGACCGTTCCAACCGGTTGAACCATGACCCGTTGACCTTTCCGGCTAGACTTCCGGTCCGGCTTTTAAAACATTGCATCTAGCTATCCATTAATATTGTTTCCCGATAAATTAAACGTTGTTTACGAGCCATATTTTGTTTTTATTAAATTTCGTATATAAAAGTGGTTGGTTATGAGTTTATATGACTAGTTTGTGCTAAGTATGTTGTGTTGAGCTATTATTTAACACGATGAGAAATTCTAAGCGTTGTAATCTCATTAAAGTGACCAGCTAAGCATATAGCAACAAGTAATTAAAAAGGCAGCCTAGTCAATAATCCCATTAAATAATCCCATCATTCCCTCCTCCTTCATTCCTCTGTTTACTAGTTTGAAGGACGAGACACCAACAAGCTTACAGGTTAATTTTATTCTTGTTTGGACTAAATTAAAATAAGTGATCTTCTTCTGATAAAAAGTTAAAATATGTAATTTACGATGGATTTTTTTATAAAATAATGTATTTTAAGACAAGAATAAAAATAATATATATTTTTTATTTTCTTTGAAATTTGGGCATTAACGGATGACGTTTGTATTAACTATTAAGTTAAATTAATATAATGTAATGCCCATAAAGTAAGATGGAAAAAAGGCATATAAATACCAAGTCAATTTCCAAAACTTAGAAAAGTCCTTTAACACATGCAAAGAACGGAAAGGGGATATGGTGAAAATCTGGGTTTTTCATGTTTGGGAGAAAAGACCAAAAAACCCCTATTACTCAATCCTTTTATTAGTTTTATACATATTGTCTGTACTTATTGATTTTGTTAAAACCATTACTTTTTTAGTTAATCGATCTCATTACTTAATTGGTCACAAACCAAAACTCTTTATCAATTTTTTTATAAGTTTTGTCAGTATTTATTGATTTCGTTAAAACCACTACAGATTTGTTAAGACCACTATTCATTTCGTCAATCCCATATTTATTGATTTTGTTAAAACCATTATGGATTTTTGTCAAAATCATTACTCTTTTAGTTAATTTCATTACTTGACTGGTCACAACCCAAAACTTTTTTTGTGAATCCTTTTACACATTTTGTTAGTACTGATTAATGTTGTCAACACCACAATTCATTTCGTCAATCAATTACTCTATTGGTCACAACATAAAACTTTTTGTTAATTATTTTACGCATTTTGTCAGTACTTATTGATTTTGTCAAAATCATTACAGATTTTGTCAAAATCATTACTCTTTTAGTTAATCTTTTAAGAAACAATTCAATTTCAAAACAATCAAAGAAGACAATGGGTATCCATTCGGTAAATCAATTATCACTGCAATAAGAAAAAACAAGCACGAAGGAGAAATATAGGAAAAACATATAAGATGTTCAAATAAATAGGATTCAAAAACAGCACGGTGGTTTGTATGTACCCATATAATATCACTGCCATAATCGATGACCACGAGTTGACTTTTGGGATGACTCTCAACTCCAACGGTGACAAAGTACTCACGGCTGCCCTGATCCATACCAGAAACAACGTCGGAGCCGAAAGCGTCATAGTGGAAAGAGGGAGAGGGGGCAAACAAGGGAGGTGACCCTGGCGGAATCGCGCTGGATGCTTCAGATACCTCTATTGTGGGCGTGACTGCCTCTGGTGCTAAAGGTGCCTCTACTGTGGACGTGACTGCCTCTGGTACTTCAGCCTCTATAATGGGTCCAGTGGCGCCCGATGCATATGCTTTGGGTGTGGTTGCACTGGGGGTTGAGCCTTAGGTGCAGAGGTGGGTCCTCCAAGAGAGTATGCCTCTAGTGTGTCGTTGGCAGGTGTTTCTGCCTCCGGTGTGTTGGCGGTAGGTGCTTGTGCTTCGGGTGCGTCTGTTGCGGGTCCATATGCCTTGGGACAGTCAGCCACGGGCACCTGGGCCTCGGACGTTTCCGCGCCAGTGCATATGAGGGGGGAATATGAAGGTGATTCTCCTGCATAAGATTTTGCGTCTGCAGGTGAAGATTCATCTACACCTATGCCAGCAAAGTCCTCTGCTTCAGGTTCATCCGAAGCAGATCCTCCATCTTCTGACATCGTGGGTGCTTTTTCGTCCGTGAATCACTCCTCCCATCTCAACCTTCTCTGCCGCATGGTTTCTCAAAACTATGAGATTGTAAATGAGAGAGGAGAAGGTGACGTAGGTGTGGGAGAAGATGAGAGAGAAGGGGACATTTTGGAAAAAATGCTTAAACATTCAAAACATAAATTTCTCCCGATCACTTCTTTATCATTTGTAAGCGTTAACAAATATTTTGGGTTTTAATAATTGAGATGATATTTATATATCTTTTTCTCAAATAAGATTTTGTGTTTAAATTTTGTTGACAAAAAATTATATTATAAAAAACTTTTAATAGATACAAAAATGCTAGAATTCCGATGAGTATTGCCTAAAAATATTAGATAAATGTAAAAAAATTGGAAAACATTAAGTTTAGATAGTAATGTAAAATAACTAAATTGGATGTTATATTATACAAAGGAAATTATTAAGATCAAATTTCTTATATTCATTACATCAAGTTCTCTAATTATAAGTGATTATGTGCCTAATTTTTGAAATATTATTATTTAACTATAAACTCGCATGAAAAAAATAAAAAACGCAGCCACATGTAATTAAAAAGCTTGATGTAATAGATATAAGAAACTTGATGTAAATATGATAATTATACAAAATTTTAAAAATTAATTATATTTATTTTGCTTACAAATAATATAATTTATTATATATTTTGAATTTCACTTCCATCTTTGCCCAACTTTTCCCGTTATCACTTTGGATTATAATTTCAACGGTGTGAATTTAATGTTTTATAAAAATATTACCCTAAAAACACATAAATAAAATAAAATAGCTAAAATTTGATATAAATATATCACATCGGTATATTATTACTGCAAGGTAGATTTTCCCCATTTTTTCACTATAGTTACAAACTAATCTCATCAAATTTTGAGTATTTTAAATTTATTTATTTATTTTTTAAATAAAATTATAATAAAATTTTTATTAAATATTAAATTTAGATCATTGAAATTTTTTCCAAAGATGATGAAGGGCAAAAAAGGGAAGGGTAGAGGAAGGATAGATGAAAGAAGCCAAGTTCATATATTTTATATTAAATAATATTGTTTTTTTTTTACCAGATATTAAATAATATTGTTTGTATTATGTATTTCAAGAATTTAAAATATAAAATTTTACATGATATTTTTTTGCCAACAATTAAATTATACTTGATAAGTTATTTTTTTTATAAGTAACACGATATGATATGTTATTTAAAGACATTAATCATAAAAAAAATTTGACAATCACCCGCGAAAGTATCCCATCGGGTTTTATATTATCAAATCTCACGAATCACGATCACATCGTGATCATCGTTAATACGTATCCAGCAGCGGTCCGATCGATTTCTTGATCAAGACCACATCGTTACAAGTGGAACTTTGCAAGTTCTCAACTCTTTCTCTCTCTCGCTCGCCCTTTCTGGCGATGGTGGGAGGGGAAAACCTCCATGTTTCACTCCTCACTTTCTCTGGTTGGGGCAAATCCAAAGCCCTAATCCTATCAGACCTATCCTTTTCCTCATCTTTGTGTATGTTCTGATCTTCATGGACCCTCAAAATTTTCTATTTTCCCGAGAAAACCCTAGAACCCTCTCGTTCTCAACTTCTCCAATTGTCTCTTCAAAACCCAATATCCCCAATGAGATTGCGCAGAAGCCGTCCCCTTCGATTCTAGTGGGCCGGTTCAAGGCTTTGCTAAAGGAACGCGAGGATGAATTCAGGGCTTCCTCTGGTGATAACGTGCCGGTGCCACCCCCTAGCACTGAAGAAATTGTGCAGATTTACCAGTTGTTGTTGTCGGACCTCACTTGCAACTTGAAGCCTATCATTACGGATCTAACCATAATTGCTGAGCTTCAGGCAGAGCATGCCCGAGGCATCGCCGATGCAATTTGCACTCGGATTCTTGAGGTCTGTCTCGGTAGCCGCGGAAAGATATTTCACCCCACCTTTTGTAAATACATTGAGATCAAAGCTATGCTGTTCTCTATTTTAGTTTGTGCAACTACTAATATCAGAATTTTTAGTTCGCCTCTTCTAATTTATTCACCCCATTCTTCTTCTCCTTATTGTTCTTCTTCTTTCCTGACTTCCAAAGGGGGGTGGAGATTTTAGTTTTATGAACCTTATAGCGGTAATTAGAAAAGCATGACTCCCGTTTAAATGGATTGCGCCGTTCTTCAATTGGTTTTTGTTTTTCCTGTTTCCAATTTCTTCCTAACTGGGTTACACTAACGCAGGAGAAGCCTGATTTTGGCTGTATGAGCTCCTTATAAAATGATCGAAACATTAATAATGATCAAGAGAGAAGAAGCCTTTCTTCTATTCAAATTGTCGAGTATTGTAATTCGTACTACAAGTCGACATGTCTGATTATCTTACGATAATTGAAGCTGATATTCTAGTATGTAACACATTGGAATTCCTAATTCAACTTAAGAACAATTTTAATTTAAGAGCACTCAAAGTGAAAAGTATATATGATGAGAAAATTTTGGTCAGTTGTGAAGTTTTGATGAAGATGAAGCCTTTGGCCGATCTGCTCAACCTGAAATAGTAATCTTTACAGAATTCACATCAATTGGCCACGCAGCTGTTCTATATGCTAACCCTATCTCTTTCCTGAATTTTAAATGTCTCTGGGTGTCTTCATAGTACATCATCTTAAGAGTTAAAAGTGTGAAAAATCTAGGATTTATAATTCTTGAGGTTTTGGAAAAGGGGAGAGTGATTTTATACAACTAACAATTAACAAAGTTGTGATTGAAGAAAAGATGAAGCTTGTTCTTGAATATGACTGAGTGGAATCTGTGGGGTGTGCTTGAGGGTCTGAAAAATGAACATATCAAGAACTACAACATGCTTATGCCTTAATATATTGAAAATTTTCAACCCTCGTCGATCAAAGCAGTCCTAAGGTGTCTTCATTCAAAAGAGCGCTTGTGTCATTGATGTATACAGTACTTTTATCTTCGTCAATTTTGTTGTTTCGGTTATTTTATTTAATCAATAATAGATATGAGAGAATTATCTTAAACGTAATTTAATTATGAAAGCAATCTAAGATGTGGTGGTTTGCCAATGCTACTGAGAATTGTAATTAATTTTTGGTTGACAAGGATGATACTAAGACTCTCAACCCTGTGTTGGTTATTAGACAGTGTATATCATGGATCTCCATACTGATCTTTATTTTGAAGTTGTTTCTGAAAATTATTATCAGCACATGGCCTTGTAATAATGGGCTCTGCAAAAGTGCTGGATATGTATTATATCACATCCTCTCAGAAATACATTTAGAGTAATTAAGAATATGACAAATCATGCCCTGTTGAATTTTATGTCTGGCTTTGCCACTGTTTTCATAGGACTTCGATTGTTTGAAACCATCCCTTTGCAGGTGGCTGCAGATCAAAAGTTGCCGTCCCTCTATCTTTTGGACAGTATTGTGAAGAATTTTGGTCAGGAATATATTAGATACTTCTCTTCATGTCTGCCTGAAGTAGGTCAATGAATAATTTGTTACCATGTTAATTTATATATGGCATTTTATTAAAACTAGCGGTTCTATTGTCTCCCCAGATTTTTTGTGAGGCATACAGGCAGGTTCATCCTAAGCTGCATAATGCTATGCGCCATCTCTTTGGCACCTGGTCATCAGTCTTTCCACCTTCTGTCCTATGCAAGATTGAAGCTCAACTGCGGTTTTCTCAGGCAATTAATAATCGGTCATCTACCTCTGATCCCCTCAGGGTGTCTGAATCTCATCAAGCAACTCCTGGCATACATATCAATCCGAAGTACCTGCAGCAGTTGGAACACTCTAACATGGATAGTGTAAGCTTTATTTAATGAATCCACTGAAGCCTTTACGTAATGTGCTGGGACAAGATTGCAACTTGATCATTAGTGAATGTCACAAGCATGCATCTTTCATCAATTTAACTTGTGCACATGTATTCTGAAGTAAATTCAGTGGCAAATATCTCAGATCTTCAGGATCCCCCCCCCCCCCCAAACAACAAAAACTATTTCCTTTATGGAAAAATTATTAATTATCCTAGTTGTAAGCTCCATGACTGAGACTTTTGATGTTAAAGTTAGCAGTGGAAGATAGTGCTAATGTAGGCAAGGTGTTTTATCAGTTGAGGAATTGTTTTTGCTAGCAATGTAATTTCTTTACCCTTTTTCGACTCCTGTTTTTGCATCCAAGGATATAGAATTTTCATGACCGTATCCTACAACTGCATTCCCCCCTTTTCTTCTAGAATTACTTTTTCCTATTAAGCCTGGGTTTTCATCTATTGTGGTCCGTAATGTATTACAGTGCTCATAGCACCTGTGATTCTGAGATTGAATGAGTTGGAGGCTATGTTAAATTCCAAACATATCATCAACAGGGAAAAGAATCTGTTACTAGTTAGTTTCACTGGTTTCTCGTTAGACATGAAAACTGACATTTTGTACATTTATCACTTTTGATGTGTCCTATTAATTACCCCTCTCCCCCGCTTATCTTGATTTGGTTAATGTAAGGGAGGGTGTGAGCAGATTTATCCTTTGAGTATTGAGTATGCTGTAGAAACATTATCAAGCCTTATCTCGGCAAAGAAAAACCTGCATATGGGTGTGATGTGTGGCTTCTTGAGAGCATGTTCTTGTTATAGCAGGTTGGAGGTGAAAACTTGGAAGCAACAGTAAATTTGGGTCTTGCAAATTTTGGCCGTGGAGCTAGTAAAATGCATCAATCTTTACCCAGCAGGCTTGGGAGATCTTCAGGAATTGGACTTGATAGGCTTCCATCAGCAACTATAGATGAGTGCGCGGTTGACAATTCTTCTAACAGGATAGTTGAGAGAGAACCTCTTTCTCATCCTGCATTTAATTATGGACTTGGTAAAGCAGGAAGTAGAGGTGAAGAGTTGAGTGGGTGGAAACCAAAACATTATTCTGATGATGGTCGGACCCAGTTTCAGGTTTCTATGTCTTGTAGTCTTAGTAATGGGCATCAGCGTCAAAGTCTTAAAGCTTTAATAGATGCATATGGCAGCGATAAAAATGATGAGACCTTCAATAATGAGCGTTTGTTGGTTGAACGTCAGGACGCAAATGGTTTAAACAAGGTTGTGTCAACATCATGGCAAAACACTGAAGAGGAGGAATTTGATTGGGAAGATATGAGTCCTACATTAGCAGACCATAGTAGGAATAATGATATCTTACCATCAAGTATTGGTTTCTCCAGGGAAAAGCCTGTTATTAGTGCAGCTACTTCAGAGTGGGATCCCAGGCATAGCTGGTCTAGTCGGTCGCAGCTACCACCAATGGATGATTCCTCTGTTGTCCCAGGAGATAAATTTATATATTCAAGTGTATGTTTCTTCAACTTTTCTCAGTGATTCTTCCTGCTTTTCTGTTTTAGATGACCCCCTTTTTAACTTTGTTGTGATGTTCGTTACTAATTGGACACTTTTGACGTGTCTAGATCTAATGCTAAATTTGTGACTTTGAAGATTGTTGACTATTTTATTTGGGGAAGTTCAACCAAGTACTCTAAGGTTCATTCATAATTTTTTGATGGCATGCCCTTTGTTTTTTCTTTACACTCCTCATTTTAATTTCCTTCATTTGATTTCCCTTTAGATTTAGCTTTATGTCAGGGAATATTGGTAAATTGCCTGATTCACAGCTTTTGGTTGTTAACAAGACATGTCCTTTTGAGCTTCTAACGTGGGCACATTTGGGAGAGTCATGACCCAGAAAACTAGCTAATGATGCTTAGAGAGCTCAAGTTCCCATATCAACCCCACATATGCCCATGCATCCTATATTTTCTCAGTGCTTTTGAATTTCATAACTTGCTGTAGGCTTCTACTAGTTTCATACTTGGTTGAGCTCTTTATTATCATCATGAAACTCACTCTCTTTTAGTATAAATTAGAAGGGATTAGAACCTTCTAATATTTTGTTGATGAATTGGAAGCTTAGTTATTCCATCTGCAGTATGGACATGGATCACCAGTTCATGCATCTGGATACGAAAATCAGACAAACCAAAGTTTAAGCTCCCGGCCACCTCTTGAAGCTTGGAATATTAGAGGTCGAGCAAGCAATATTCAGATATCCCCTGTCAGTAACATTCCAAACAGCGATATAAACCAACATGGGACTCAGTCTGCTTTGTCCAGAATGGGTTCAGCACTGGAGTCTCATGTGGAGATTCGTCCAACAGTTTTACCAGCATCTCTTGGAATGAGGCCCCCAGTTAATTTTTATGCTGTTCGCCCCTCCACCTTAAATTATAGATTTCCCTTGGATCAACATGTCAAGAGTCAGTTTGAGCCAAATAATGGTAAAAATAAGTCATCATTTTTGGACAGTGTTGAGAACAAGGTTACAGGTTTATCAAAGCTGCATCAGCTGCCAACCCAGCTAGCTGGTCAGATTTTGTTTAACCAGAAAAACCGTGGGCAAGCACCACAACAAGTTTTTTCATCCCTGGATCTGCAAGAGAGGTTACTTAGATCACAAGCTCCAGCAGCTTTGCAATTTAGTCACGGAAGCTCTTTGCTAGGGCATACCGATGCAATAAGTACAACCATGCCAAATTCGCTTCCTGCTGTACAATTCCCTACTGTCCAAAACATTGCAAATAAATCTTCTCAATTACAGGGGGGGAACTTGATATCTTTGCTTCCTGTCTCCCATCCTGCTATGTCACTAACAATACCTCATTCAAATGCTGGTCCTATTGTGTCAACCCAACAACCAGGTGGTGCATTTTCTGGTTTAATTAATTCACTTATGGCCCAAGGTTTGATATCAGTAACTAATCAACCTCCTGAACAGGTATCTGTCTTGTTTGCATAAACTTTTCCTTTCTCCCTTTATTTTTAGATTTTCTTACTCAACCGAAAGGATCTACCTAAACTAAAGATATCCAACTTTTAGGATTCGGTTGGAACTGAGTTTAATCCAGATGTTCTAAAGATTCGTCATGAGTCTGCAATCAGTTCCTTATATGGCGATCTTCCTAGGCAATGCACTACCTGTGGCCTTCGATTCAAGTGGCAAGAGGAGCACAGTAGTCATATGGATTGGCATGTTACTAAGAACAGGATGTCTAAAAACCATAAGCAGAAGCACTCTCGCAAGTGGTTTGTGAGTGAGAGTATGTGGCTTAGTGGTGCAGAGGCATTGGGAACAGAATCAGTCCCTGTTTTTTCACCTAGTGAGATTTTAGAGGAGGCAAAAGATGAAGAGTTGGCTGTGCCAGCTGACGAGGATCAGAATACATGTGCATTATGTGGTGAGCCTTTCGATGAGTTTTACAGTGATGAAACTGAGGAATGGATGTACAGAGGAGCTGTATATATCAATGCACCCAAGGGAACAGTAGCAGGCGTGGATAGGTCGCAATTAGGCCCCATTGTTCATGCTAAGTGCAGATCTGAGTCTAATGTTGTCCCATCTGAAGATAATCGACGGGATGAAAGGGTTTGTATTTCTCATCTTGTTCCTCTGCTTTGCATCTGCCTATTAATTTTAAGTTCTTGAGATTATTATCAATGACTTCTGAATTTGCTTCCATTTGAGACTTCCTTGATTAATACATTGATCTTCAGGACTTCATAGGCTGCTGACCATTGTTTTTCCAATTCTGCCTCTTGTGATTTTGACTTTAACTTCTGCAAAATATATGGGTTTCAGTCCAACATAAAATTGTCAATAATATGTTTTAGTACTATGGTCCGGGATTATCCTAGGCCATCCCTGGGTAAATATTCACCTTAGGAAATGTTAAAGAGTATATCCTCCCAAATTACCCTAAGCAACAACTAGGAACTGGACTATTCCCCAATGCATTATGATTTGAATGTTTAAGTGGCCAACATCCATCTGGGGACCAGTGCTGCTGCTTGTTGTTATTGGAGTTGCATGTATTGGTTTAGGGACATGATATTTTGACTGTTCATAGCTGAGTCTGTAACTGATCTTGAATTGACACGTATGGCCCTAAAACATAATCTTCTTCAAAGAGGTGTATGACTCTTGCTCCCTTTTGTGTGAATTCTAAAAAATTTGATGATTACCTTCTTTCAGTACAATTTCACTAAATATGCGAACACAATACATATATGTTTTGATAGAAGCTTGCTTGTAAGTTTGGGTGTAACTAAAGTTATGTTGGAGTATGAGGATGCCATGGTTTACTTTTCATATGACATAAGATTAGATTGTGTTTAATCGGGATGTAATCATAATTCATAGGCATGAATGCCAAAGACCAGTAAATTTTTAGGGTAGTTTAGTTTTGACACATGGTGTACATGGTGTTCCACCTTTACTTTTTCATGTGGTGATAAATCATGTTCTTCAGGCTTTATTGGGCAAACACTCAATAACTTCTTTATCTGAGTGTAGGCCACTGAAGAGGACGATAGTCAACGAAAACGGAGGCGGAGTTAACCAGCATGGATCAGTTTTGTCACATGTTTCCTGTAACGTAAGAGAGTTGTTACCAGTTAGTGTATGCTCTTGCTTATTCTTTTATTTTTCAATAGTTCTTGATCTTTGGATACCATGGCGAAATTATATACATGTATAGTTGAACTTGTTAGATGCAAGTTTTTTTAGAGCCAAAGGTTACATGTTTTTAACCTGCAATTCTTTTATCCTGGCGATAGAGTGCACAACAATTCACAGCGATGATCCACCATATTCGCTGTTATGTGTCTGGGGATTCATAAAGTTTATCACTTTTTACATTCAGTCTTATAATTCACATTATTTCATCAAACCCTTGCATCCTTGGGATCAAAGCTGCAGGGACCTAATGTCATTTTCTTCTCTGGAATAATTTAGTTCCTTTAGTAATTTCAGTTTAACTGTTGTTTTCCTGAGTCTAATGTTCTGCTACTGTTGGTCCTTGAGTTCTACAAACGAGCAATTTATCATCCTTCAATAAAATGGCGGTGACAAGGCTGTACAGAAAAAGTATAACAACACCGAGTCTTGTAGCTTAGTTGCATAAAACCTCCCAATTTAAGTGGGACATTGCGGATTTAATTTATTGTAAAATGTGCTTAATCCTGCTCCGGAATGTATTGATTTAGATCTTCAATTAAAACTGAATCCATTAAGTCAGAAACTCTTGGAACTCTGATATACGTTCACACCAGCTTCCTTACAATTATATTATCTTTTAGCTTTAGGTTACATGAGAAAGGTTGGAACTTTGATTTTTATTCACACCCTGCCTTTACCACTTGATAGTTGCAGGTGGCGGAAAATTTATCTTGTTACTCCCTCTTATCCTTATTATAAGGTACCAACTAACAAGTGTTTTTGATCCTTTTTATAAGGCACTTGCAGGCTTGCAAGAAGCATTTAATTTATTTTTCCATGTATGCCCATATTTAATAAGGATAGTGGGGGAGAGAACAATGATTAATGGATATTTGAGTTTAGTGTAGTTGGTAAGGGTAATATTGTAAATTACTTGAATTTTATGACAACTTTAATGTTTTTAACTATCTTTATTGATTTGTGAGAATTGGTAGTTGGGTCCTTATAATAAGGGCCAGAGGGAGTATTTACTATTATTGGCAGGATGAAATATTGGATAAGGAATAAAACTATAATTTTTCTATAATGTGGAAATATAAAAAAAGAAAAAAAAAATTGGTGGGAAAACCCATTTGCAGGTAGCTATCAATTTTTAATTGGGAGAATTGCTGATAAATACTATTTTGGCAAATTAATTGCTGAATGCTACCATGGAAGATAGTTTGCACAAAACGGAAGATCGTTTGCACATTTATATGGAAGATTTTTGCACACATGGAAGATGGTTTGCACAAAACGGAAGATCGTTTGCACACAGGGAAGATTATTTGCACACTTGGTAGCAATCAGCAATTAATTTGCTCCTAAGATATTTTTGGACAATTCTCCTAATTTAATTTGGTGTCTGTCTGTTTTTTTCCTTAATTAAATGTTTTAATTTTGCTTCGTTAGTGATGTTACAAGTGTTAACAATGCAAATAGAATAAAGTTACATGAGTTAATTTTAACAGAACAAAATTAATGATTTAATTAAGAGAAAAAATACATGGGTACCAAAATAAAAATTGGCTAAAAATATAGGAATTTGTAAATGGGTTTTCCCAAAATTGGTTTTATGAAACACTTTCCCCCCAAAATATAGGTACTTGTAAATGAGCAATATTTTATTTTTCTAGAAATATGGCAAGGTGTCAATTTTTTCCATAACAGATATTGGTCTATTTTTTTTATTTTTTTGATGGGCAAACAAACCACACACATAGATAGGGTTTGATTTTCTATATCTAATAAATGTAAATTTTGTATTTGAAAAAAATAAATGGATCAAAAGCAAAGAGGAATAAAAATTTACCTAAGAAGTTCTTATAAATAGTCTATTGACAAAATTCTCATACAAGACTAATTTTGTTTAAGTCATTATCAGATAGTAAATATGACTTGGGGATATGAAGTTCAAACTTTAGTTTAGCATTGTGTCAAGCATTAACTCCTCTCATCAATCATATCACTATTTGATGGATAAAACATTAAATCAAAAGATGTCTAATTACAGCAAACTTTTCCTGTGAAAAAAAAAACTCAAACTGACAAACGAAATCGTCCAAAAGAAGAAAATAATAACCGTCGGCCTAACATACAAACACATAATATTGAATTATTGATCTTCATGTCTCCACCGTGAATTTAATAGAAGACCCAACAGTCACTGCCACCTCTCTGCTTCTCTGCCTGTGTGTTTCGCATATCAGAATCCTAACCAAAACGACGGAGAAGAAGAAACAACGATATAAATTTTGCGTCCTTCGCCGGCAACAGCCATTAATAACCTATTCATTCTCTCACCAGTCGAACGTTACGTTGAAGCTGAAGCTTGCTTATTGTCTTTTTACTCCGTGGCCTAATTTTTTACTCCGTGGCCTAATTTCTGAAACCGTACACTGCTCTTTTTTATGGCTAATTATTTCTATCCGTCATTAAACATATTTAAGAATTCACTTTCGTTTGGTGGTGGCAGAGTTACTAATAAACCTGACACATATATAGCATAATATATGGCGGTGAAATGTGCAGGTAAAAAAAAGCATATTCATTGAAGGCCATGGTAAATGGGGTAAAAAAGATATTCAGTATTATCTGGTGATGAACAAACATGCATAACGATAAAAGGTGAGATATCCCAGAAAAGTTGTCTTTTTTGGTTATCTTTTCCTCTGGTTTTTACTCTTTACTTTTTACAGTGCCTTTCTTCTTATTCCTTCCACTGGGATCAGTTCCATGTCTCTACTTTATAGATTTAATCGAAAAAGCAACTGATGATTTTGCTGACAAATGTGAAATAACTACTGGGTTTAATTTTTCTATCATGAAAAGCCAATTCCTCGGGGACAACTCTGTTGGAAACAAAATAAACTTGAGAGGATATTATGTGTTTTGGATAATTCCTAATTATGAACTGTTTGATTCCTTTGCCATTAATTCTCTGATGAGTACTGTTGGAATCACTTCTCAGACAAAGATACGTCTTCTTGTCTCTTTGGTTGCATATATTATTAGATGACTGATATGATTTTTATTTTATGTTTTTAATAAATAATTAAGCATGCAAAATATTTTATCTAAGATTATCATATTTGATACTAATATTAAATTGTTGGGTTAAGATATAAATTTGTCCCGAAAATTTTCATTGAGGAACAATATTACCTAGGAAATATTAAAATAGGGCAATGTTGCCCCTTACCGTTAAAAAATTAACAATCAATATCAATTTTTTAATGATTAACTTTAATTTCTTAACGGTATAGGGTAACATTGTTTAGTTTTGAAACTTCTACAGCAACATTAAATCTTAAAAAACTTCCGAGACAACATTACTCCTCAGCAAAAACTTTCGGAACAAATATGCACATTAACCTTCAATTATTATAAACTTAACTTCTAAAATAATTTTATCTATTGCTGATTCTGCTTGTTTTTTGTATTAAATAAATCATGCACTAGATGTGTTAAACCCTAATTATCCATATAGTAAAAAGCTATAACTAATAAATGTCGGAAGGGCTGGATTTCTGCGGAGTACAAGGAGAACAGATGAAGACGAAAGTAGTGTACAATGTCTTTAAGGCATGAGCAGTACTTTCCTTTAAGCTTAATTCGCCCCCACCTATTCCTATCTAATAGGGTGTAATTTGGATTGACGGGCGAATTTCCTACAAAATACAATGAAGACCCTTGAGTGTAGATTGTGTAAGATCAAGCGTTTCACCCAAGAGGGGGGTGAATTGGGTGATACTGAAATTTCTTTCGAAAATATAAAACTTTGACAAAAGAATTAAAACAGTAATGAGTAAGGAGAAATATCACCGAAGTGTACACCAGGAGTTATACTGGTTCGGTCACAACCACTTTGACCTACGTCCAGTCCTCAGAGCTTCTCTGAGAGTTTCACTATAACTTCCAAGATTCAGTGGGTTCTTGGCACCACAGTACAAGCAAGTTCCTTACACCTGGACACTCGCTCCCCCTTACAGGTTGTAATCCAATCCCAACTCAAGGTTCCACAACCTTAAGTTATCTCAATAACAAATATTGAGTTTGAATGAAATATCTCTCACAAAGAGTAGATGATAATCACTGAAGCATATGAATACAATTTCAACGTAAAAACAGAGCAATGAACTCAATGAATCGTTTGTGTGGATGCTTGGTTTTTTTTCTCTGTTTGAAGGTTCCCATATATATAGATATGTTGGTGATGACCGTTGGAACGTTTTTCTTTCGTCCGTTGGTGAGTGCGCAGCCACTGTTGACTTTTCAAGTTTTTGAAAAATATCCGTTGGCGGTGGTTGGCATTTGAACGTTTGATTTGACTTTCATCTCTTGAAGTGATTCCTTCATTGTTTATCTGTAAATAGACTAAGAATACTAATACAATGAAAGGTTAATCATATAGAAAACAAATCAATGAACGTTTGAATGATTTCTAAATTTCTGGGTCTGCTTACTCGAGTAGCTCCTCGAGTAACACTTGAAGTTTACTCGAGTAGCTCCTCGAGTAACATCGTGAAATCATTTATCAACTGCAAGTTAATGAACAAGTATATGATTACTCGGGTAGTGCATGGAGTAAGCTATATTTCAAACCTTTGGAATAGTTATTTACTCGGGTAGGTACTCAAGTAATCCACTCACAACCTTATGAGTTACTCGGGTAACACCTCGAGTAATCCTTTGAAAAAGCTTTTGATTACTCGATGCTCTACTCCAATAATGTTGGCAGGATTAAAATGCCGAGAGCACTTACCTCATTACTCGAGTAGCTCCTCGAGTAATGCACACATATTTGCATAGGTTACTCGGGTAGTGCCTCGAGTAACTGAGACATTTGAACATGACTTACCCGGGTAATGACTTGAAGTTTCCTTTGAAAATATTTGAGCATACTGGAGTTCATACTCGAGGAATCCACTTAATATAAATCATAAAAAAACTACTAGAGTAAGTACTCGAGGATGATAATATAAGAAGAAATCAAGTTAATCTGGTACAAACCTCAAGTTTTCATTTACCTTAGTGCATTACTCGAGTAGCTCCTCGAGTAACATTGGCAGTAGTACAAAGTGCCGAGAGCTTCACATTTTCAAATACACAGTTACTCGAGTAGCTCCTCGAGTATCACTGAAAACTTGAAGACTGACTGGGAGTTTCTGATCTGGTTACTCGAGTAGCTCCTCGAGTAACATTAGCAGTGGTACAAACTGCCGCGAGGTCCATATTTTAGGATACAAAGGTACTCGAGTAGCTCCTCGAGTATCATGAGGAAAACTTGAAGCCAACTGGAAGTTTTCACATGGTTACTCGAGTAGCTCCTCGAGTAACATTGGCAGGCCGAGAGCAACCTTGAAGTTTTACCTGGTTACTCGAGTAGCGCCTCGAGTAATGGTGGCAGGTTACTGGAAGTTCTCCTATGTTACTTCAAGTTTTGGGTCATTACTCGAGTAGCTCCTCGAGTAATGCCTTAGAAAATGCACTTTTGATTAAGTTCCTTAGCATTTTCTCTTGGCCAATCTTTACTACTTCCATGCTTTCCTCAAGCACATCTTATTCCTGTCATTACTTAGTTCAACCTTGATTATTAAACATTTCCTTTTCAAACCATGCTTTTGTTATCATCAAAACATGAGATCTAACATTCTCCCCCTTTTTGATGATGACAAAACTTGGTGATTTTGAACATGATTTTTCAAATTGGTTTCTTATTTAAGTTGATTATACCTTGCATACATAACAACTTCATTAGTCCAAACATGTATCATAATTCACAAACTTAAATGAAATCAAATGAAGGCATAATTTAAACACACTTGCATTAAAATTTAAGAAATTCAAATTACAAAAATTAATAACAAAATGCACAAAGCCCATTTACAACCAAATCCCAAAATAAGTAAGGACAAGTCCACAAAATCACTCTCAAGCTCTTCTCCCCCTTTTTGGCTTCATCAATCAAGAGTAGGGCTAGGAGGCTTCACCATAGAAATGGGCTTAACTGGAAGGACCAACCCACCACCATCTGAACTGGATGAATCAAAGGAGCTAGATGACTCAGGTTCAGGAAGATTGAGAGGTGGAATTTGGATATCATCTCTAGGCAGGAAAGGAGAAGGATGAAAGACAACCATAGTGGTCTGAGCTTCTGGAGGTGGAGTGATATATTCAGAGGAAGAAGATGATACTACCTCTGTTTGGGTAGGAGAGGGAATAGGTTTAGGAGTGGTCTCAGGCTGTGGCTTTTGAGGTGAATCATCTAAGACAATGTGAGTGGTTTCGTGGGTATCAGGATCATCCACTGTGAATAAAACATCTTTCTCTTGGGTCTCAGGTGGATCAGAAACCAGAGGGGTAGATGGTTCAGCCTCAAGAGTAGGGGTAGGAATAGGAATGTCTGAAGGAGGGTCTACTGAAGGTGGTGGTGTAGAGGAAGAAGGACCGGCAGAAGGTCCAGGACCCAGAGAATCCAAACGTGCCAGTATCAATCTTAGGGTCTCTCCCTGAGCCCGTTGCTCTGCTAGCAACTCCTCATGTCTCCTATCCATTCTCTCAACCAACTCCTCATGCCTTTTGTCAATTTTCTCAACCAATTCTCCCATCTTGAAGTTGGTATTGGTAATCAATTCAGCATTGGTATTGGCTATGTCCACATGGAAGCCACTGAGAATGTTCTCCATGAAGTGCTGGAGAGTGGCATTTAGGAAGGATGGTGAGGATGTGGTAGCAGCTGGAGCCGATGACTGAGTATCATCCATTCTACTGGTTTCTGCCTCAGTAGCCTTTCTCTTCTTCTTGGACCCGGACTCCAGTGGGCCTTTGAGAGGAATGTCGATGTTTAATTTACCAATTTGGTTCCTCCCCACTGGGGTCACTCTCTCAACAGGCTCCTTACTATCCAAATACCATATTTTGTTCTCTTTTAAGATAAGAGACACAATTTGAGGATATGGCATTGGAGTAGTCCCTTTTCCATCCACCTTATATCTCTTCATTTCTGAGAATATATATTCTCCTAGATCCTTTTCTTCTTTCAAGAGGAGTGAAGCAAACCACCTATAGTCCCTATCCGAAAAGTGGGTATAGTTGTTGGCTTTGTTCACTAGGGACCTAGAGTAGATGTACCATAGGACCCTGTGATGATCACACATATCACTCGGTTTGAAATTGAGAGGGCCAACTAACTCACCGGGCTTAAGGATAGTGAATATCTGGTTAGGCTCAAGTTCAGAATAGATATCATCCGGGGGATTCTCAATTCCTAACCATAAATTGATCCTAGAGGGAGATATAAGGATTTTCTGTCCTCTCACTGTGGTAGTCATCTCTTCCTCAACTGAGGTTCGGTCAGGCTCATCTATGATCTCAAGGTTGCAGTAAAAATGGGTGATTACCTTTGTGCAAAAAGGCAATCTGACAGACAACCAAGGCATAAATGGAATAAGATAAGGACTAAGATCAAACTTCACTACCTCTTGAAGTAGCTTCAGATCAACGTAGTGTGTTTTACACACTTTCCTTCTTGAGAACTGAGTTGAGTACTTCAGAGACTCCACCAATTTGCCCACATTGAATCCCTTTGGTGGACTAGTGATTTCTGCTTCAGGAATCTTGGACTTCTTAGAAGATTGACCCTTCTCCAATTGGTCAATGATCCCAGCCATTGCTTTAGCCACATTTTTGTCATATTTTGGCTTCTTGGGAGGTTTTGGAGTAAAAGAGGGTGTAGATGAATCTGAGTGAGAAGGTGAGGGAGTTTTGACACCTTTACTTCTTCCAGTAGATGTGCTCTTTTTAGACTGAGCCCTAGTTACAATAGGCTCTTTGATCACTACACCTTTGGCTTTAGGTGGAGATTTAGGTTGAAGAGGGGTTTTGGCTTTTGGTCTAGGTATCAACTTTCTTCTCTTTGTTGGAGGAGGAGAAAGAAGATCAGGATTTTGCTCAGAATCAGAATCAGTGAAGTTGAGATTCTTGGTTCTAACCATTTTGAATCAAAGAGAATCAGAAATCTCAGAAACAGAGGTCACTGTCGCTAGTTTAGGTCAGAGGGATTTTGAACAAAATAGGAAGTTTTTGGACTTGAAATCAGTTGGGTTTTGACGGAAATGGGGCAAGGAATTGATTTGGAAAAAGTTTTGAAAGGGTGTATAGTGATTTACTCGAGGAGATTTTGTGGAAATGACCAAGTTTGCGCAAGATAAAGACCTAAATCCCGACTTTACTCGAGGCCTTACTCGAGTAACATTCAACGTTACTCGAGGCCTTCCTCGGGTGTTCATACAGAAAAATTCAAAATAATTCACTTAAATTGCGTACCTTGTATGAATAATATAGTAATTATCCATAGATGTTCCCTCAATCATTTATAACTTATGTTGATCAGATTTGCATCATTCTTTATCAATTTGAGAATCTGGACTCCAACTTTACTCGAGGCCTTACTCGAGTAATCTTCAAGTTTACTCGAGGCTCGCCTCGGGTAACCTGTCTTTTGAACTTCTGACCTTTCATTTCCTCAAAACTGAACCGTTAGATTTAAATATCAAGTTACTTGATCCATTACTTCCAGTTTTGGGGGCCATTACTCGAGTACATACTCGAGTAAACTGCCACTTTACCTCAAGTTACTCCTCGGGTAAATCTTTTCTGTCACACATTACTTCAAGTTGGTACTCCAGTAATGGTGTCCTCTGATCACCTCTGTTTTTGTTTCTCAAAACAGAGTTTCTTTCTTCCTGCAAAACACATTTCTACATACTCCGATGCTTAAGTTAGTAATCATCAAAACATTATTAAATGACTTCATCTAATATTATGAAATGCTGAAATTACTTATAACTCATTGGGATTTACCATTCCCAATTCTCTTCTAATGTATAGAAATTGATCTTTTGCAAGGGGTTTTGTGAAGATATCGGCTAATTGAAGATGAGTAGGAATGAATATCACTTTCACATCTTTCTTTTGGACATGATCTCTGATGAAGTGATGTCTGACATCGATATGCTTGGTTCTAGAGTGTTGAACTGGATTCTTTGCCAAGCTTATCGTACTAGTGTTGTCACAATAGATTGGTATCTCTTTGAGATAAATACCAAGGTCTTGTAGTTGTTGTTTTAACCATATCACTTGTGCACAACAACTTGAGACTGCAACATATTCGGCTTCCGTTGACGACAGAGACACTGTATTTTGTTTCTTGCTGAACCACGAGACAAGAGATCCTCCAAGGAATTGTCCTTGTCCACTGGTGCTCTTTCTGTCTGTCTTGTATCCTCCATGATCAGAATCTGAATAAGCAATTAAATATTCACTTCTTCCTTTGGGATACCACAGACCCAATTCTGGTGTGTCAGCAAGGTATCTAAAGATTCGTTTAACCGTTTCAGCATGTGATTCCTTTGGTGCAGATTGATATCTTGCACATATGCCAACACTAAATTGGATGTCTGGTCTGCTTGCCGTGAGATAGAGTAATGATCCAATCATTCCTCTATATTTTGTGATATTGTAGTCTTTCCCTTTAACATCAGCATCAAGCAACGTTGTTGAGCTCATAGGCGTGTCTGAGCCATTTGCTTCATCCATTCCATACTTCTTCAATAGCTCTTTTAAATACTTTGTTTGAGATATGAAGATCCCATTCTTTCTTTGTTTGATTTGCAAACCAAGAAAGAAATTCAATTCTCCCATCATTGACATCTCAAACTCTCCCTGCATTATCTCAGAAAATTCCTTACATAGAGATTCATTAGTAGCACCGAAAACAATATCATCAACATATATTTGAACAATTAAAATATCATCACGTTTTCGATTTATAAATAATGTTGTGTCAACTTTTCCCCGTACAAAACCTTGATCGATGAGAAACTTACTAAGCCTTTCATACCAGGCTCTAGGAGCTTGTTTTAAACCATATAAAGCCTTTTTAAGTTTGAAAACATGGTCTGGTTTAGTTACATCTTCAAAACCTGGAGGTTGTTCTACATAAACTTCCTCCATGATGTAACCGTTTAGAAAAGCACTCTTAACATCCATTTGATAGAGTTTGAATCCTTTGATGCATGCAAAGGCTAAGAGTACACGTATAGCTTCCAATCTAGCCACTGGAGCATACGTTTCCTCATAATCAATTCCTTCTTCCTGATTATAGCCTTTGGCCACCAATCTTGCCTTGTTTCTGACAATAATTGCAGATTCATCAAGTTTGTTTTTGAATACCCATTTAGTACCAATGATCGTATGATCTTTGGGTCGGGGCACCAAATCCCAGACTTGATTCCTTTCAAATTGATTTAGTTCTTCTTGCATCGTTATGACCCAATCATTGTCTGATAGGGCTTCATCAATGTTAGAAGGTTCAATCTCAGAAATGAATGCAGAAAAACTTACTTCATTGAAAATTCTATTTCTGGTTTTGATCCCTTCATTCACATCTCCTATGACTTGATCTAAGGGATGACTTCTATTGTATTTCCAGGCTTTAGGTTGACCTAGGGATTGCTCTTCATCCTTAGTTTCATCAACCTCTGGAATAAGAGACTTAGAAATAGATTGACCATTTTCTTGATTTAAAACAACTTCCTGTTCTTCATCAATGGTTTTGTCAGCGGATTCAAATTCATCAAATACAACATGAATTGATTCTTCAACAACACAAGTTCTTTTATTGAAAATTCTATATGCTTTACTTCGGTTAGAATATCCTAGGAAAATTCCTTCATCAGTTTTAGAATCAAATTTTCCTAAGTTATCTTTACCATTATTATGAATGAAACACTTACAACCGAAGATATGTAGATGAGCAATGTTTGGCTTCCTTCCTTTGTATAGCTCGTATGGTGTCTTTCCAAGTTTCGTTCTGATATAGGCTCTATTTGAAATATAGCATGCTGTACTCATAGCATCAGCCCAGAAAACTTGAGACATGTTCTTTTCATTTAACATTGTTCTAGCCATTTCGGTAAGCACTCTATTCTTGCGTTCCACAACTCCATTTTGTTGAGGCGTCCTTGGAGCAGAGAAATTGTGATCAATGCCATTTGTATCACAATATTCTTCAAAAGCTTGATTCTCAAATTCTCCACCATGATCAGTCCTAATACCTGCAATAGACATACCTTTCTCATTTTGCACTTTCTTGGCAAAAACAATAAATTCTTCAAATGTTTCATCCTTTGATGATAGAAAGATAACCCATGTAAATCTAGAGAAATCATCAACAATAACCAATGAATATAAGTTTCCACCAAGACTCTTTACTCTTGCTGGACCAACTAAATCCATATGTAATAATTGTAGTGGTCTATTTGTTGAAATCTCATTTTTCAATTTGAAGGATGATTTAGTTTGTTTACCTTTTTGACATGCGTCACAAATCAAATCGTTTTTGAAATTTACTTTGGGTAATCCAAGAACTAAATCCTTTTTGAGTAGTTTGCCTAGTTGATGCATATTGACATGAGCTAATCTTTTATGCCATAACCAACTTTCATCGGCATTACTCAGAAAACAATTTTCAGATTCATTTCTACTAATATCTAAGGTATAGCAGTTACCTTCCCTTTTTGCTCTGAGCTTAGCCTTGATATTCTTCTTATCAAGTAGTAAGTCTTTCTTGTTGACAATTAGACATTCTTCTGAATCAAAGATTATCCAGTTGTCTTTATCTGCACTTTGACTTACGCTCAGCAAATTATGACATAAGCCTTCAACGTAGTATACGTCTTTGATTTGTATGCCTTTGTCATTTTTGATTTCACCAATTCCTGCTATTTTTCCGGATTGATTTCCTCCAAATTTTACCTTTCCACCTTCCTTAGGTTGTAATGTGGTAAAACTTTCGAAATCTCCGGTCATATGTCTAGAGCATCCACTGTCTATGAACCACTTGTTATTTTTGGATGCTTTAAGACATACCTGCAATCAAATGACTAAGTCTTAGGTACCCACTTCTTTTTGGGTCCTTTTGGGTTAGTATAAATGATTTTCTGAACATATGTGCCTTTAGGTACCCATTTGTAGGTTCCTATGTTTCCTCTCTTCTTATGAATGCATGAGGAGGTATAATGGCCTTTTCTATTACAGTAATTACAAAATGCAAAAGGATTTGATATACGCACAGAATGCTGGAAATAATTCAAATATGTCTTACCTCCTGCTTTCTTTCTTCCTTTCCTTTTATCTGATTTTGGATCATATCCAATACCAGATCGGTCATTTACAAATCGTTGTTCTTTTAAAATCACACTTAGCATCTCACTTCCTTTGGTAAACTTTTCAAGAGTTTTTGTGAGATCAGTGTTTTTCTTTTTCAAAGAAGAACAATTTTCACAATTCTTTTCCGAACTCTCTTTAAGCTCAATTTCTAGAGCTTTGTTTTTCTTTTTGAAAACAATTAGTTCTCTAACTACTTTGATGAATTCAGAATGTAAAGCATTATATTCGGATAATAATTCATCATAGGTAGGGTCAGAATCATTTACCTCTTCTTCTGTCTCTTCTTGAGCAACAAGACATATGTTGGCTACTTCTTCCTCATCACTTTCTTCGTCTGAGGAACTATCTCCCCATATAGCAGATATAAAGGCCTTCTTTTTGTTAAAGAATTTGCCTTTTCTCTTTTCTTTGCTCTTTTGATTGAGCTCTGGACATTCTGATTTGATATGTCCTGGTTTACCACATTCATAGCAAATGATATGGTCTTTGTTGCTAGTTCCTCCTTTTTGAAAGTGTTTGAAGCCTTGACCTTTCTTGTAGAACTTTCTGAATCGTTTTATGATTAAACCCATTTCATCATCATCAAACTCCTCATCTTCATCTTGATTTTCTTCTTTTGCTTTTAGAGCTAGACCTTTCTTTCTTTTGTCACTGATGTCGTCTAGTTCCCGTTTGAACTTTAACTTGCTTTCATATTCAGAAAGGCTTCCAAATAGAGAAGCAACTGATCTCATTGATTCTCCTTTTGCCTCTTCTATCGCAGTGACTTTGGCCTCCCACTCTTTAGAAAGAATATTCAAAATCTTTCGTACTTGGATATTTTGATCATAGACTTTACCAAGTGCTGCAAGTTGATTAACAAGATGAGTATATCTAAGTTCGAATTCAGAAATTGACTCACCTGATTTCATTCGAAGTAGATCGAATTCTGTGATCAAGGTGTTGATTCGATTCTCCTTTATTCCCGAAGTTCCTTCATGAGCTATTTCCAGAGCTTCCCACATTTCCTTTGCTGTTGGGAGTGTGCAAATTCTGAAGTATTCATTTTGACTCAAAGAGCTTTGTAACATCAGAATTGCCTTGCTATTGAGAGTGATAAGTTTCTTGTCATTCTCATCATATTCCGCTGGCGTCTTTGGAATTTTCTGAGAATCTACAGTCTTTGTAGGTTGATAATTTCCACTCTCGATTACATCCCATAGCCCATATTCAGTAGCCATCACGAACACTCTGAATTTTGCTTTCCAGAAAGAAAAGTGTTCTCCATTGAAACCGGGAGGTCTAGTGATGGATGCTCCGTCGGGAAGAATTCCTTCACCCATGCTTGCCATTGGATCCTTCTTAGGTTGTTATACCTTAACAAGAAGACCTACGCTCTGATACCAAATGTAAGATCAAGCGTTTCACCCAAGAGGGGGGGTGAATTGGGTGATACTGAAATTTCTTTCGAAAATATAAAACTTTGACAAAAGAATTAAAACAGTAATGAGTAAGGAGAAATATCACCGAAGTGTACACCGGGAGTTATACTGGTTCGGTCACAACCACTTTGACCTACGTCCAGTCCTCAGAGCTTCTCTGAGAGTTTCACTATAACTTCCAAGATTCAGTGGGTTCTTGGCACCACAGTACAAGCAAGTTCCTTACACCTGGACACTCGCTCCCCCTTACAGGTTGTAATCCAATCCCAACTCAAGGTTCCACAACCTTAAGTTATCTCAATAACAAATATTGAGTTTGAATGAAATATCTCTCACAAAGAGTAGATGATAATCACTGAAGCATATGAATACAATTTCAACGTAAAAACAGAGCAATGAACTCAATGAATCGTTTGTGTGGATGCTTGGTTTTTTTTCTCTGTTTGAAGGTTCCCATATATATAGATATGTTGGTGATGACCGTTGGAACGTTTTTCTTTCGTCCGTTGGTGAGTGCGCAGCCACTGTTGACTTTTCAAGTTTTTGAAAAATATCCGTTGGCGGTGGTTGGCATTTGAACGTTTGATTTGACTTTCATCTCTTGAAGTGATTCCTTCATTGTTTATCTGTAAATAGACTAAGAATACTAATACAATGAAAGGTTAATCATATAGAAAACAAATCAATGAACGTTTGAATGATTTCTAAATTTCTGGGTCTGCTTACTCGAGTAGCTCCTCGAGTAACACTTGAAGTTTACTCGAGTAGCTCCTCGAGTAACATCGTGAAATCATTTATCAACTGCAAGTTAATGAACAAGTATATGATTACTCGGGTAGTGCATGGAGTAAGCTATATTTCAAACCTTTGGAATAGTTATTTACTCGGGTAGGTACTCGAGTAATCCACTCACAACCTTATGAGTTACTCGGGTAACACCTCGAGTAATCCTTTGAAAAAGCTTTTGATTACTCGATGCTCTACTCCAATAATGTTGGCAGGATTAAAATGCCGAGAGCACTTACCTCATTACTCGAGTAGCTCCTCGAGTAATGCACACATATTTGCATAGGTTACTCGGGTAGTGCCTCGAGTAACTGAGACATTTGAACATGACTTACCCGGGTAATGACTTGAAGTTTCCTTTGAAAATATTTGAGCATACTGGAGTTCATACTCGAGGAATCCACTTAATATAAATCATAAAAAAAAACTTGTATACTAGAGTAAGTACTCGAGGATGATAATATAAGAAGAAATCAAGTTAATCTGGTACAAACCTCAAGTTTTCATTTACCTTAGTGCATTACTCGAGTAGCTCCTCGAGTAACATTGGCAGTAGTACAAAGTGCCGAGAGCTTCACATTTTCAAATACACAGTTACTCGAGTAGCTCCTCGAGTATCACTGAAAACTTGAAGACTGACTGGGAGTTTCTGATCTGGTTACTCGAGTAGCTCCTCGAGTAACATTAGCAGTGGTACAAACTGCCGCGAGGTCCATATTTTAGGATACAAAGGTACTCGAGTAGCTCCTCGAGTATCATGAGGAAAACTTGAAGCCAACTGGAAGTTTTCACATGGTTACTCGAGTAGCTCCTCGAGTAACATTGGCAGGCCGAGAGCAACCTTGAAGTTTTACCTGGTTACTCGAGTAGCGCCTCGAGTAATGGTGGCAGGTTACTGGAAGTTCTCCTATGTTACTTCAAGTTTTGGGTCATTACTCGAGTAGCTCCTCGAGTAATGCCTTAGAAAATGCACTTTTGATTAAGTTCCTTAGCATTTTCTCTTGGCCAATCTTTACTACTTCCATGCTTTCCTCAAGCACATCTTATTCCTGTCATTACTTAGTTCAACCTTGATTATTAAACATTTCCTTTTCAAACCATGCTTTTGTTATCATCAAAACATGAGATCTAACAGATTGTGCTCCTAACACTCAAGCCAAGGCAACAAGGGTTTTTACAAAGTGATAATTTGACTTTATCTTTGTGTGCACTCAAGGACAAAAACAATGAGTTTGATCTCTTGTTGTTGTGTGATTTCTAAAGTTGTATTGTGTTGTCTATCCTAAATGAAGTGATAGTGCAGGATATTTATAGACCATGAAGTGATACCTTGAAGTGGTATCTCTTAAAGTAATATCTCTTCAATTAAAAGTCATAATCACATGTTAGATTCATGAACCCTCATGAATCAATATAATTTTAATAACCAGGGTTCTTAAGACCGAATCGGACTGGCCGGTCTGACCCTGAAACTATCGAACCTGTAGTCCATTGGTCTGATCTAGTAACTGACCCCGGTTAGACTGGTTTTTAAGCAGTTTGGCCGGTTTTTTTTTATTTTTTTAATATTTTATTCATAATTTCATATAAATAATCCTAAAATCTTCCCTTCCTCACCGGTCTAACCCCAATTTGACTCTGATATGACTCACTGATCCTTGACCTAGTACTCTGATCAGTTCAATGACCGGTCCGGGTTTCAGAACCTTGTTAATAACCAATGGTTATTTAAAATAACTCTTCCATGAATTACACCTTTATAGTATGTAGGGTTTACTTAAAAACCAGCACAACTTTCCACCAAGTAGTAGTTACCACACCTTTTCATGGGTGTCTTTAGAAACTAAAAGGAAATGACTTTGGTGACCTTTAATGTTATAACTCCCTACACAACCCTTCATATAAATTTCTTAATTTACAAGAACATGACTTTTCAACAAATACATCTCTTCATTTCAAAATATTCCAACAATCCCCCACCATTTTAAAATGATCATAAACTCTTATTACTTGGGAAATCTCATGCGGTCAATAAAGGGATCTTGATGATTTGAACCTTTTTTTAAGTAAGACATGGTTTCACCCATCCAAAATGATATGGTAGACTAAGCTTTGAACCAATTATCCCATATGAACAGGTATGCATGAATTACACATGGGATCTCGAGCTATTGTATGTCACTTTAAATGACACGTTTATTCATGGCCTTGTGTCCGCATCCTTTTCATGAGAACTTTTCAGAATCAAGCCCTTGGACTCTTAGAAGCAGTCTCGCTTCACTCTCATATAGGTAGACTCCGTCAAGAGCATCACCATGATAAATGCTCCAACAAATATATGCTTACTGGTCCACTAAGAGCCATATTAGGCTCAATCTATCTCTTTTTAGTCTCATGGTTACCCATCAATTACTTATCCAACCTGGGATGCATTAAAAAATCTAATACTTGCAATCACTCTAATAGCGTACTTTCATCATTAAACTCTAGATTTGATATGATGATCAAGTGTGAGTTGGGTTTCCACTATTGGTGATCAAAGTTTATAGGGGTTCAATCCCATCCCTTTTAATGTTTTTAACACTAAATCTCTTGTCAGAACTTTCGTCAAATGATCTGTAAGATTTAATTCATATCTTATATAACTAACAGAAATTACTCCATTCAAAATCAAATATTTCACATGGCTATATTTTACGTCAATATGTCGTGACTTTCCATTATAAACTTGGCTATAAGTCCTTGCAAGAATAAATTAACTATCACAATGAATTGATATTAGTGCCAATTTCATACTAGAGTCAAATATTGAAGAACTATAATTACAATCAAATTTATTAACATATCATCAACTAATCGTGACTCATTCACTACAAAAAAAATGAAAATTACAGGTTTTGACCAAAACCGCTACAAATTTGCAACAAGTTACCTCCCGCTAAGTGGCACGCAGGTTAGGGTATGGACTTTGTAGTGGTTTATAATGTACAACAGCTATAAAAATTGGTGCCAAGTTTGCCACGGTTTATTTGTAGTAGTTGATATACATTAACCGCTACAAATGTGGCGCCAGCTTGGAGCCAAATGGCAAGAAGCTGGTGTGACTATTGTGGCGGTTATTATCAAAGTAATCGCTACAGAATGCAAAGAGCTGCATTTTTGTAGTAGTTAAGGTTAACTACTATAAAGTGTGACGCAAATTTGTAGCGGTTATAGCTTATAACAGCTATAGTATGTAGAGCGTCTGCAGCTTTGTAGCCATTATATGTAATCGCTATAAATCCGGGCGCTCCCCCTCCAATTCCTCATTTTGCCAATTTGATTTCTCACATACCCTTTGAGATTTTCCTGAGATATGAGGTTCTGCTGAAGCATTTTACAGAGTTTGCCACTTGAGGTTAGTAAAGTTAAGTGCTTTATTCATTTTTTAGCTATTATTTTATTATTTTGATATAAATTGTGCTAATTTTTTTTTTACAGTTATATATATTATGATTTCTGAGCGAGACAAGGGGAAGGGGAAGGGGAAGGAGGCTGAACTCCCCCTGGTCCTATTTTGTGAGGGAGTAGTAGTAGAGGGGGTAGTGGGGGAGGCAATAGAGGGCAACGCGGGGGTAGGCACGTCCCCATGCTCTCGTAACGGGCGACTGCGCCGCAACAGCAATAGGAGGCGGCCGCAATCACACCGTAATATAATATTTAATTATATTATATATTTTTTAATTAATTGTTTTTAATTAAGATTTATTAATTGTATCATTTGTAAGTAAATGTATTTAATTATTTTTTATTCAATTGTGTTACAGCTTAGGTTTGCAGTCCGAGACAACAAAAAGAGGTACATATTGATGAGGATGGGAGACAGCTGGAGGAATAGAAGGAATTGCCTCTTTCACAATATTATGAATAAGGATGGGATGATGCCTCTGCAGCAGCTAATTGAGAATGTCCCAGACGGCGTCCCACCGAAGGACTGAGTGAGTTTTGTCTAGTATAGGAGAAGTGTAGAGAGGCAAGTAATTTATTTATAATTATAATTTTAATATAATTTTCATTATTTTTATGTTTTTAATAATTATAATTGTTTTATATTTTTTTAATACTTTTAATACGATTTATTTTATGCAAGCTCTTCTCTCAGAGGAATACTGGGTGCCAAGGGCAGCAGATGATCCACTACACAGCAGGATCGAAGACATTTGCTGTCACTTATAGCGAGATGGTAATTTATTTATAATTATAATTGTAATATAATTTTTATAATGTTTATGTTTTTAATAGTTATAATTGTTCATAATACTAATTTATTGTTTTAATTGTTTTAGGAGAGGAAGGCTTAGTAGGAGAACCACCATATGGACTACGAGGAGTTATTCACAATCACCTATAGACACCGTGACGGGACTCCGAATTCTCAGAAGCAAAGGAGGTCATTGTAAGTTAATTTATTATTTTATAATAATAATTTATTGTTATATTTTTTATAAAACTACTTTATTGTGAATAAAAATAATAATAATACTTTATTGTTTCATAAAATGGAAAGAGCGGATGCAGCAATCATAGTTTGAGCTGCGAGAGACCCAGACCAAGGAGTCAAAGGGGTCTATAGACCCCACTAAGCCATTGAAAACGGGTCTGGGTCCAGTTGAGCACCCTGGATGCATGAGGGGTATAGGGATAAGCGCCAGACCTAGTATGGTTTACGGCAGGAGCGGTGCCTTCGAGGCTAGCAGCTCTTGAGCACGGATGTCCAGGGTCAGACGTCTGAGGGATGGCTCTGTTGATGAGCTCCTTTCAGAGGTTGCCAGGACATATGCTGTGATGGCCCATTAGATGCAGCAGATAAAACAACAGGCCGATTTCTACTACGCTCAGCATACGCAGCGGCTGGATATCATGAACTACATGCTGTCGCGTTCGTGGAGTTGCTTGTTCCCTGATGAGGAGCATCCATAAATCCCCCTTGTCCCTAGGTTTATTGTCCAGCCACCTCCTACTACCAATGATGATGTGCGGTTCACTCTACTCAGCGCCATGATCCTGCCCCACCTAAGGGAGGACCTGATGATCAGCGCCGTGATTCTCCCCCTCCGGATAGTTAGTTCATGCTTTTAATTAGCTTTAGGACAATTAGATTTTTCTTTCTAACATCTATACAAAAATTTGGATATTCATATTTTTATTAATGTCAAATTCTTCTTTCATTCAGAACTCACAAAAAAATTGAAAAAAATAAATAAAAAAATTATTTGTAACGGTTGTCATAAAAAAACCGCTACAAACTATGCAAAGTATGAAGATTTGTAGAGGTTAAGCCTACTAAACCATTACAAATAGGAAATACACATTACTTTGCAGTGGTTCTAGGTTATAACCACTACAAATTGAAATGAATCTTTGTAGTGGTTGAATAAACTATAACCACTACAAACTACAAAATAAAAAATTAGAAATATAACCAACGGTCATGACACTTTGTAGCGGTTTTCACAACTACAACCGCTACAAACTGTCAATTTGAAATTTGAATATTTTAAATCCCACCTATGAAGCTTTGTAGCGGTTTATCAGCACAACCACTACAAAGTGTCTTGCACATTTGTAGCAATTTCTTAACAAGAACCGCTACAAATTGAAAATTTGAAAATTTAATGTGTAATACCCACCAACGGTCGTGAATATTTGTGAGGTTGTATTAATATAACCACTACAAAGTGTCAAATATTTGAAATTTAAATTTCATATCCCATAAACGGTCATGATTGTTTGTAGCAGTTTCTTTAACTATAACCGCTACAAACTTATACTTAGTAGCAATTATGGTAGCGGTTTTGGAATTGCTACAAATTGTTAAACGTTGAAGGATTTGAATATAAGCTTTTAGGCACTCGTCATTCTGTATTCACTCATCTTCTTTGCTAAATTTTTCACTAGCTATGGATAAGTCATGGATCAAGTTGCCACGTAATTCTCTAGAATATTTACACGAATTAAACAATTTCTTGGATTTCGCATACTCTCATGCCAGCTGAAATGGTAAGATTGTCTGTCCGTGTCGGAGATACAAGTTTAAGAAGTGGCATACACAACAAGTTATTAAGGAACATTTACTTGTGAAGCATTTCCTGGAAGGCTATAAATTCTGGGAATTTCATGGTGAGAAACTCGATATGAGATATGTGATGCTTTTCCTCAAAGTTCACAAGTAAGAGTTCAAGTAGATGAAGATGATTCTATTAATGATGTTGTGTGTGATGCGTTTGGTTTTCAAGACGACAACTTCAACAAAGAAGTGTAGGATTCATATCGGTGTTCTTGAAGAATAAATCAGCTCGGGATTTTTTCAGCATAATAGATGAAACAGATCGTCCTTTATATCAAGGTTATCGAAAATACTCTAAATTATCTTTCTTGATCAAGTTGTATCAAGTGCTTGTGTGAAATCACAGATAAGGGAATGTCGATGTTGCTGGAATTATTACAAGATGTGTTCCCTGACGTGAAGATTCCCACAACGTTCTACGAGGCCAAGAAGATTATTAATAGATTGAGCTTGAACTACCAAAAAATTGATGCATGCCCTAATGATTGTATGCTGTTTTGGGGGGATAATGCTAGCAGGGAGACTTGTAAGCAATGTCACACATTGAGGTACAAGAGAATTCAGAAGGGGAAAAATTAAAACAATAAATCTACAAATATTCTTAAGTACTTTCTTTTAAAGCCACGATTAAAAAGATTGTTTATGTCATCCAAAATAACGGAGCACATGAGGTGGCATGAGGTTGATAAGAATGAAGATGGTAAATTAAGACATCCCCGGGATGTAGATGTTTGGAAAACGTTTGATAAAGACTTTTCATCTTTCACGGCTGACCCCAGAAATGCTCAGCTTGCTTTAGCGACCGATGATTTCAATCCATTTAGAAATCTTAGCACAAGTTACAGTATTTCGCCGATAGTTTTAGTTCCCTATAACTTACCCCCTGGATGTGTATAAAATAAAGCTCCTTCATTTTGTCTATGATCATTCCAAGAAAAAAGGCATCGAGTAATGACATCGTTGTGTATTTCCAACTGCTTATTGCAGAATTGCTTGTCCTGTGGAATGTCGGCATCGAGACATATGACACATACGAGAAGACATTGTTTAACTTGCGTGCAACCTTGATGTGGACGATTAGTGACTTGCCTAGCTTAGGAACATTATCCGGGTGGAATGTGCATATTGGGTTGGCATGTCCAACTTTCAATTTTAACTATGACGTAGTGCACCTTCCCCACAGTTGAAAGTGGTGCTTTATGGGGCATCGTTGGTTTCTAGATGAAAAGTACAAGTTTAGATTGCAACGGAATCATTTCATTAGGAAACTAGAAAAAAGAGAATCACCTTAGACTTTATCCAGTATAGATATCTTACAGTAGCTTGAGAATGTTGAATTCGAGTTCAGAAAAAGCGACGATGCAGCAAAAGCAGGGCAAAAGACGGGTAGGACTTCTGCTTCTGTGCCTAGTCAATGGAGAAAGATATCACTCTTCCATATTGAAAATCTAATTTACTTCACCATAGTCTTGACGTCATGCATATTGAAAAAAATGTATGAGACAATGTTCTATATACGCTGCTTAACGAACCCGGCAAGTCAAAAGATCATCTTCAAGTAAGGAAAGATTTACGTGCTACGGGAGTTCTTGAAGATGCGTGGCTAGATGAGCATGACAAATTTCAACCATCAAAGTTCACCCTTACAAAATCGAACAAGCAAGTCTTCCTTATGACATTGAAGAAAATAAAGTTCCTAATGGGTATTCAAGCAACATTTCATGATGTATTGACATGCAGACTCGAAAGGTTATTAGTCTGAAGAGTTATGACTCACATGTTCTTATACAATAGTTACTTCTGCTGGCTATTAAGAATGTACTTCCTCCCGATATGTTTATCATTTTGGTGGAGCTATGTTCTTTCTTTTGGAAGTTGTGTACCAAGATTTTGATCGTTGAGGAGCTTGATCAGCTGCAATCCAAAATCATTCTTACGCTTTGTTATTTGAAAATGATATTTTCACCATCCTTTTTCACTATGATGGTTCGCCTTACAATCCACTTAGTTCATGAAACAAAGATCGCTGGCCCAGTTCAATATCGATGGATATATCCTATTGAGAGATACTCATTTTACATATGTGCATCACTATTAGTTCTTATGTTTACTAGTCATCCTTTTCAACATTTAGTATCATTTTTTGTTCTTTACTTTGTAGGTTTCTTGGAAAATTGAAATCTTATTTAAGGAATAAGGCGTGGCCAGAAGGTTCTATAGCTGAAGGTTATATAGGGGATGAGGTCATATATTTCTGTTCAAGGTACTTGGATGACACTGAGACGGCATTCAACTGATCACCTTGTGTAGACGATTGTCTTAAACGTGCGCTAACATCAGGAGAGTTGTTAATCCCTCGTGTTGGTAAACCAATTAGAGGAACTAAGAACTTCAAACTAACGACAATTGAGAAGTCGCAAGTACATAGACATGTCTTGATTAATTACACTCAAGTTGAACGCTTCCTTCAGTAAGAATTATATACTCATATGTTATTCTATATCCATCCTTACATTTCATGATGCCTTCTCATGATTAATTGTAGGGAATTTAGAAGTCATGTGAAGCGTCAACTCAGGATCCGAACACAAACATCCTCCGAAGTTGACAAAAAGGTCCATTGAGAATTCCCAAGCTGGTTTGCATTTAGAATACTAAATGACCACAACTCACACTCACCAGATTTCAGAGCTCTCACAATTGGCTCTTTTGACCATGCAAAAAGTTTTATAGCATACAATGTCAATAGTTTCAAGTTTTGCACGGTTCCACGAGATCAAGGATTACAAACTAAAAATTCGGGTGTTTATGGCACCTTTGGGATAAGGAGTTATGCGAGAAACAATGACACCAACATGCAATTCGGAGGCGTCCCTTGCTATAGAAAGCTTCTTGATGTCGTCAAACTATATTACCAAGGCTTTTTCACCATGACACTGTTTAAGTGTTTGTGGGCAAATACCACTACTTCCCAGGGACTCACAACTGACAACTTAGGCATCACATCGGTAAATTTCTCCTGGCAAATTCACACGGGTAATCTGAAGATGATGAGTAGTATATTTTTACCTCAGAGGTATACCAGGTTTATTATGTCAAGGATGAGAGACACGGGGATTGGAACATGATGGTTCAGTTAAAGCCTCGAGACCTTTACACATGGGTGATGGTGATAACATTACCTACGAGAGTGAGCCGTTCTAGCTCGCCAATTTCAAAAACTTCTTCCCTGAAGGCGATGATAATTTACCTATAGTTCGGTGTGTTTTTTAAGTTCACATAATTTAAATTTAATTTTTGGACAAAATAATACCACATTAACATTTTCTTCACACAATTTTTGTAGGGATGGCGACGAAGAATAATTAAACAAAATTACACTTTTGTTCTTGTAAACCTTAATGTATATTTCTTTAAAAAAATTCAGAACATTATTTGTAAAACCACTACAAAATCAACTAAAACTGCTACAAATGTAAAAACCGTTATAAAGAACATCATAATAACTGCTATAAAAGTCAACCATTGCAAAACTTATCACATTAACCACTACTAGTGCTACACAAAACCCTATAAACACCCCCACCACACCTCATTTCAAATACTTCTCCATTTCATTCAACCCTTCTTCTCTTTTGTTTTCTCTCATCTAGAATTTTTTTTTAATGACTAAGGAGCTGAACAAGATGATCAAATATGGTAAAAAGCTTTTCAACTCTTTCACTTCAATATGTTTTTTCCCTTACATAATATTTATTCTCACTATTTTCCTTTTTTGCAGAAATTGAAGGAAGTTTCTTTACCATTTTCAGTATTCCTTCCATAATGATAACCACATAGTAGATAACATAATAATTTCTTATTAGCTACATATCCTCGATAATATTACATATATAAAGTTTATACTTATCCAATTTAATTTAATCATTCTTTTTAAATAATAACTACTATCATCTAAACTATTTAAATAATAAACTATTCTATTCAATATTATAAAAATGGAGACATATAATTATATTTTTTTTTAATTTTCACAAAATTTTGTAGCGGTCTTAAGAACCACAACCGCTAAAAATTTAAAAATAAAATGGGATTAAATTTTTAGCATTACTTTTGAAATTTCTTATGATATTAGTAGTGGTTTAAAAACCGTACAAAGTTTTGGCGCCATTTTTTTAAAATTACCATTTCAATTATGTAGCGGCTTTGTAACCGCTACAAAAATTGAACCAAATTTTCATTTTTCATTTTCCGTCATGCGAAATTGTGGCACTAACATATAACATTTGTAGACAGATAATGTGTTATCAACATGAGAATATTGTAGTATTTTTAATAAGCCGCTACAAATATAGTAGTGGTTTTTAATAACAGCTACAAATCCATTTACAACAGTGAATTTTGTAGTGGTTGACATTTGTAGTGATTAAAACCACTACAAATATACATTTTTAACCGCTAGTAAACTGCATTTTTTTGTAGTGATTTTCTATTATTATAATTACCGTAGCCAACACATGTAAATAAAATTTATAATTCTATTTTTCCCTTGAGGTCTTATGAGTCTGTCTTTCTTCCACTATGCGCTCCTTCTCATGAGCATTGATACCTTTTATATCATAGATCATTAACCATTATCTTATCTTCTTCTAAGTGAAGATAGTCCCTAATTGCTCAAGAGATATTTACTTTTATGTTTAAGACTCTTGCTAAGTCTATCCCGTGAAGGAGCAAGTTTATCTATGATTGATGAGATGATGACAAATCCATCCACACATGCATTGAAATTATTCAAACCATGTTCTATTCATGCATTTATTTTGTAACACATTTTCTTCAATTATTTCAATCAAAATCAAAACACGTTATAATTATCCTCTCATCTAAATATCTAATTGACCATAGAATTTAGCATGATAATAATCAATTTAATAAACTCAAGATCAATCATGCTTCTTATCACTTTAAAATCATGATTAAAATATTCCATGATTCTATATGCCAATAAACCACATAATTTAAGGTAAAATAATTGCATCATACCAGATCATGAATAAATCTCATGATTCTATAAACTATATTCAATAAAGAAAGATAAATAGATACTTATCTCTCTCCTTTGCCATTAACCAAGTGAATTCAAAATGATTCCTTTGTGAAGTTCCCGAATCAAACCATCCATTTTTTCTGGCAAGCAAAATCGATGTCGTCTCAAAAAGTTGCCCCCATCAAATATTTCTAACTTGACAAATTTGTAGTCTACTCCCTCAAAGATGCCATTTGCATTCACAAATTTAAGCTTAAGGATTGTTGGAGGAGATGGATCTCTGAGGAGTATAAGGAGAAGAGATCAATAAGAAAGTAGTGCACAATATTTTCAAGGCATGGGTATCACTTTCTTTTAGGCTTAATCCACCCCACCTATTTCTATCTAATATGGTGCAATTTGGATTGAAGGGCGAATTTCCTGTATGATATAATAAAAACCCTTGAGTATGGATTGCACTTCCAACACTCAAGCTAAGGCAACAATGACTTTTACAAAGTGATAATTTCACTTTATTTTTGTGTACACTCAAGGACAAAAGCAATGAGTTTGATCTCTTGTTGTTGTGTGATTTTTGAAGTTGTGTTGTGTTGTTTGTCACAAATGAAATGATGGAGCATGATATTTATAGAATATGAAGTGATGCCTTGAAGTAGTACCTTTTGAAGCAATACCTCTTCAATTAAAATTCATAATCACATATTAGATTCATGAACCAACATAACTTCAATAACCAATAGTTATTTAAAATAACTCTTCCATGAAAGGTTACACCTTTTTAGTATGTAGGGTTTTCTTAAAAACCAACACAACCTTCCACCAAGTAGTAGTTACCACACCTTTTTATGAGTGTATTTAGAAACTAAAAAGACATAACCTTGATGATCTTTAGTGTTATAACCCCCTACACAATCCTTCATATAAATTCTTAACTTATAAGGACATAACTTTTTAACAAACAAATCTTTTCATTTTAAAATATTCCTACAATAAACAAATTGTAGTTAGGTCAAGTAATCGAAGTCACAAGGTAAATATTGATAAAGTGACTTAGGGTGGGTATTGAAAATATTTTGGATTACTTGGTTCCCAAAAGAACTTATGACCTATGGACATTGAGCCACCTAATATTCACGAGATAATATAATGCAACTTATTATATGCTCCCTCTAGACGTAGTCATGGGCCAACTAGCTAGCTTGGTTGTAAAATATAGCACAAAGATGCAGAATGTACATTTTTTTTAAATCACGACCCTCCTGCATTTATTGCTGTTCTTATATTATTTTTCATGGGAATTGATATGCTTCTGATACTAATAAGCCCCTTCATTAGTGATATTAATTTTAGTAAAGAGTGATAAAATTGACAGAATGACTCGTAAGTATATGAAAATTAATTGTTAATTAACTATAAAGAAGTTGTTCATTTGGATAAATTTGGCCTGCCATACCAAGCCCCATAAGCTACTTTAAAATCCCTGAGAAGATTAAAACTTTCATGTGGCTGGCGGCGCACGGGAGAGCTCATACAGCACAACTCCGGACTAGGAGGGGTATAATTGATCTTGCTTCTTGCCCTTTTCAATGTGCGGAGGACGAGGACTTGATGCACCTCCTCAGAGACTGTGTTAACGCTCGTGAAATGTGGACCTCAATTGTTAAGCCAGGTATGTGGGACAATTTTACTAATTTGCAGGGTGCTGAATGGATTGAGTGGAACCTGAAGAATGCTGCGGGTTGGGATTTCACAAAGAAGGTCAGCTGACCAACCTTATTTGGCTATGTTTGCTGGGACATCTGGGTCGATAGATGCCGGAAGCTGTTTGGAGACGAGGACAACATTGACTATCAAAATGCCCTATCTAGTTTCTTTCGGGCGAGCTGGGATATGGACTTAAGTGCTCATTGTAATTTTTACTCCCAAGCTGCTAGTGGGACTGGAGACCAACAGGCGAGAGAACAGGGCTACTACACTCTTGAAGCGGACGGATCAGTCCTCGACTCCGGTCAGAGTGGAAGTGCGGGTGTCATCAGAGGCAATGATGGGGGCTGGGTGTGTGGGTACATGTGTAAACTTACACACTTGCCACCCGTAATTGCCAAAATTATCGCAATCATCCAGGGACTTCAAATCTGCTGGAGTAGGAACATCAACAACCTTATTCTCTATACTGACTGTATTGAAGCTATAAATTTAATCACTAGGGGTTGTGACCATACACACCCCTTTAGAGAGGTTATAGAGGAGTCTAGGCTCTGGTTGTCGAGAGATTGGCATATTCGTATTAGACATATTTCTAGGGATCAAAACTGACAGGCCGATTACTTAGCGAAGTTATCCCATGATTGTATTGAGAACTTTGTCATCTTTGATCACCCACCACCTCCTCTTTTGGTAGGCGGTGGTTGATGAGAGTTTTTTGGATGTGCGCCTCTGTTTGAGGTGTATCTTGTACTAATCTTTGATAGATTAATGAATTCCAGTTTTTTATTCAAAAAAAAGGACTCTGCTAACTTTTTAATAATATATTCATACACTAATTAATTATAGGAAAAATTTTAGTTAGCCCCTTTGTTAGCAAATTAATATCAGTCAATCTCCAAAACTTTCTGAAACTTCACTGCACCCCATGGTCAAAATGAAATTAATTTTTATGGGTGAAAAGACAATGATGCCCTTCTTTTATTATTATTTTTTTAAGAAAAGTATTTATAAGACAAATAAAGGGATTCGAAAGAACCTTACAAAACAAATATGGAATATTTTAGTCATTTACAAAACAAATATGGAAATTCACAATAAGACAAATATGGGCATTTACAAGACAAATAAAGATACTTACAATACAAATAAAGAGATTCAAAAGAATATAGGAATTAAAAATATTTTGGTCATTCACAAGACAAATATGAGCATTTATAAGACAAATATAACAATTTACAAGATAAATGACATAAGGGCATCATTATCTTTTCACTCACAAAATTTAATTTTATTTTGATCATGGGGTGCAATGAAGTTTCAGAAACTTTTGGGAGTTGATTGAAATTAATTTGCTACTAAGGGGGCTAAATGAAATTTTCCCTTAATTATATTATGCCATCTCATTTTTTTTCTAGCTAAACAAAGATATCCTTTTATTAAAGATAATTCTATTTGAGATAATATTAAGCATTAAATATGAACACCTCTCCATTATTCTATCTCATTTTAATTCACTCCAACTTCAGTTTGCAAAATTCAATTGAAATAGACTGTTACTTTCACCAACGTTGATTTAAACAAGCACTGAGTCATTAACAATCCCTATAGGCTATATAACGAATGAGATGAGAGATTTTTTTTTTTGAAAAAGTTAAGGACAATTTAATAAATGCACAATAAAACTTACTTACAAGTAATTTCACTGTATTTAAAGAGTACTTTTTATGATTTCAAGAAACTTTTTGATAGTTTGGTATTGTTGTGTGGAATCTAAGAATGATTTTCTCTAATATAAACGGTCAAAAGTAAAAACAAAGAATCAAATGGTTCCTTTCCTTCTATTTTAAGAGACACATATATTCAACCAGAGATGCTGGTATCTGATTGCCCTTTCATTTTTCTGTGTGAGGCTCTTTAAGATCCGAATTTTCCTTAAATAGGCCCCAAAACAAAAACCACACTGAAAAACTCATCAAATAAATTTTGAATCTTTCATGACTTTGTTGAGATGTTTCAAAGCTTTTTCAAAACTTGATGATGACTTGCACAGTAAAAAAATTTCTCATGTTTGTAGAGGAATCATAAATAAGGAAAGGGTTGTCCTCCACAACTGCAGCCTGAAAGAGCAAGCGGACCCATTTTGTAAAAGTTGCAGAGATTCCTCATTTCATTAATTAATTTCTTGGAAGAAATTGAAATGTACAACAATTTCACAGACCAACTCTGAGAGTGCCACTTAGTTATTTACAATGAAATTGAATAGTTTCACCAAACCCCTTTATTGAATTGAGGTTACCACAACAAAGGATTAAATAAAGCTGTCACTGAATGGAAAGGGCCATGGGCATCGCTGACACGCATCAAGTATTTATTCACATTGTGGCAATTTAAAGACCGTCCCAATTTTGCAGTATTATAACTCGTCTTTTTTCTTAAATATAACACTCAGTTAATTTTTTTAAAAAGATTAAAAAAATTAATTAAATTTTTTTAAAATATTTATATTTATTGTTTTTTTTTCAAACTAATTTTTCAAACTTATAAATTGATATATAATTTAAACGTACACAGTATATGATATGATTAAATAGCTTATTTATATTTTTTAATCTTTTTAAAAATAGCCAACTAGGTCTTATATTTAGGATCGAAGGGAGTATGATTTTTTTTGGAAGGGTTGAGAAATTTAGGAGGGAAAATCATTGCTGAGTCTTAAAGAAGTAATGTAATACATTTTTTTACAATAAGTAAATAGGATGCAATAATAAGTTATGTGCAAGAAATGATAATAAGTTTACATTGTTCCCATATTTATTATTAAATTTTTTTTGTTATATTCATTCCTTAAGGTTTTACAGTGATTTTTGCTATTAATTAGTATATTTCCTCATATTTTATTTACGCATAACTCAAATTTTAAATATATTTTTTAAAATTTACCCTTCATATACATGTTGATAGGATAATTAACAGGATGTATGTAAAAGAGATAATTAACGTACATGTTGATAGAAATTAATAATGAGATGGATGAACTGTAATGGCGTTTGAAAAACTTGCAATTAAACTACTTTTAGATTATGTCTGGGTGTGTGAGAATTGCTTGTAAAAATCTTAAAGTGTGTGTGTGTGTTTAGCGGGTACGGTATATATATATATGTATATATATATGATATATCTATTTAATTTAAATATGTCCATGAGTACAAGGTGGATTCACAAACTGCATAAATTGGTTCTTCACATTATAATCATATATTGGATCTAGCATGTAAAAAATTAAAAGGAAAAAGTAGCTAAAAGGAAGCAAACACAAGTAGTCAAGTAGAGCAATTCTTTTAAAGTTCTCATCTGCCTCTCTGCGCACAATAACACTTAGCAAAAGCAAAGATAATTTTCAAGAGTAAGAAAAATAAAAGAAAGAAATTTTATATACTGTTCGCAAGATGGTTATATTTAGTTTTTGTAATTCCGTTATGTGGAAAATCTAAATTTAAAAGAACAATATATTTACGTCGTAATCTCTTTTGTTGCATCCATGAGTTTTAAGTTGTAATAATCTTCAAAAGGAGACATTTGAGGGCCCACAAGGCAGAAATTGACATTATGGGCTTAAACAATTTGGAAATTTTCCAATGTAGTACGTTCGTCATGTTAAATATTAAAGGACACTTGAAATTGTAAGAGTAAATGCGACATGTGACAATAAAAAAATTAACTTGTTATTTTCAAGTTAATTACTTTAAAAAACATAAGTAAAATTTCTACATTTGACAACAGCGTATTTACATTTTGACAAGTCAATCCCTTTTTTTTTTTTTTTGCATCTTTAGCTATGCTCCCAAAAAAACCTGCGGTAGAAAGGATCAGAATGATATTGAAACAAGGATATTGTAATCATAATACAATGATTTTATGTTGGATTGAGCTAGCAAAAGAAGCAAATTGAGAAAATAGAAAACCCAAGATAATATTTAAGAGCAAAGGTTTAATTTCTCATAAGTTTACAATACAAACTAGCTAGGTAAGATCAAAAGGCTAATTAAATTAAGCTAATAATAAAAGAGAGATCATTAAACTTAGAGTTATTCTCTAAGTTACATATACTAAGTCCTAATAAGAATAATGACCTAATTAATCAAACCTACTTCAGCCTTTTCATTATTGGGAAGTCAATACCCGAACCCAATATCCTTCGAAGATGGTAATATTAACTTTTAGCTTCTGCAACGGATACTTCAAGGTGCGTTCATTGACTTTTCCCCCTGCTTTCCCAGCTTTTTCTCCTTTCTCGATATATCTTCCCCCTAACAACTTGAAGGAGAAACAACTTTGAGAAATGTATCGCAATTTATAGAAGGGAAAATTCCTATAAGATTTCAAGAAACAAATAGAATCATTAAAAAGCTCCGTAATAAGTGAGGTGCAACATTAAATAATGATAAATTTTAGTACAAGAAATGTGAACAAATTCATAGTACTACTCACTTGTTATTAAAACTTTTTAGTGATTATATTCGTTATTTGAAATTCTCCCCTTATAGAAAGATAAAAATGAGTGATTATTTGAAGATATATAAAAGATTACCACATTATTTTAAGTTAGATGACCGCAGCCTTGATCCTTTCAACAGTGCACTTAATCAAACTGTTAACAGTAGCGACTGAGCCCAGAGAGAGTTTTGCTGTTGGAACAGAATCAACTAAGATCTGAAATGCAACAGTGAGAAGAGAACCTCCTGATAATGATGATGATGATAATCCAACATCATCAACAAAAACATTCCCTGATGATCCTCCTCCTCCATTATTGTTGTTCAGTGAGGAGGAGCCATCAGGAAGAATGGCAAAACCAGAGGGCAAGAGAGCAACATAGTCAGGGTCTCCTCCTCCAAGCACATTGTTCATCGCGACAATATCCACCGGAGCATATATCACATACGACCCCGTCGCGTCCGTACAGCTCTCCTGAAGTATCACCATGTTGCTCTGGCTTGAATTTGCACTCTGCAATAATAATAACACCCACACACCTCTTAATATTCATGTATATATGATTCACAAGATATTCTTACATTATATAAAGAAGCTAGTTAAGCTTCTTACATTGACACGAAGTAGAGACACAAAATTTCCTGGATCACGACCATTTGCTATGTGAGCCATTTCTTGGACCATACCTCCATTGGATAAAATATCCCACTGCATTCAAATTCAACAAAATCAGACGACGTACTATTAGATTTTTGAGATGTAAGTATATATTAGGGCTATCTTTTTATCAAAATAGCTTCGATCATTTTTCTAATTAGTCCATATGGGACTCTTATATTTTGATACTTACAATAGCCAGCTAGCAACAAGTGTTAGATTTGGGGATTTAGGTATACATTAGGTTGGTCTTTCTTATCAAAATGACTTAATTTAACAGGACCTGCTTTAAGATTATTTTCCTTCTTTTCGATGTTCATGTAATCAATGTGAGGCTTTTTTTGATGTATTCTAATAACAAAAACTAGCAGTAGTAAATTAATAATGAAGCAATGATGAAGTACCTCGCTTCGGGAGCTTTCATGTCGGAGGAAATTGAAGACCCTGTTGGGAGGAACAGGGAGGCAGAAGGAAGTAGCAGCACTGAGAACAATACCAGGAGGCCTGCCAGGATCATCCATACTCTTTCTGGTCATCACCCTGACATCATCATTCCCAGTTGCTGATAGTGTTGTCCATGCATGTGCTGTTGAAGCCCCTACTCCTGCACAGAAGCTCATCACCATTCTCTCCGCTAGCTTCAGCATACTCTTCCTTCCCTCTGAACTTGTTATCACTGTTCATCATTCATATAGGAATCCATTACTATGAATAGCTATATAATAAAGAACCATATATATATATATACATATATTTGACCACAGTAAGCTTTGGAGTAACGCTAAAGGTTGTTGTCATGTGATTAAGAGGTCATGGATTCAAATATTAAAAACAGCCTTTCTACTTGTGAAGATAAGGCTGCACACATCTGACCCTTCCCAGACCCTATCTGATGGAAGTCTTGTGTACTGGGTTGCCCTTTATATACACACACACTTGAGTTTGTGTTCGTTTTAAATGACAGGTTAATTAGTCTCATACCACAAAGGTCCCCTGCAGGTATGTTGCAGGCCATAGAACTAGCAATACGTTCACATTGTCTATCTAGTGTGGCCACCCAACGTTTAGCTCCAAAGGCAAGGCCAGAATTGACTAAGGGTCTGTATATATTGTGCAAGTTTCTATCATCCATCACTTCTACATGCTCAATCCAAGTAACCTGCAGAGATGCATTATTAGATTCATATATAGAAGAAGAAGAAGAAAACTAGTTAGACGACGCACGTGTACAGTTCTTGAACTGTATGAGCAACATATATACGAGTAGCAGTGTGAAATGTCACCTTAGAGTATCCATTTGGCAATTCTTGGATGAGACAACCAGAAGGCCTTCTTCGGCTTTTAGATAAAGCAGCTGGTCGTAGGTTGTCTAAGGAAACATCGACCACTGCCCATGTCCCATCTGCGTGCTGCTTACAGTACCTAACGAAGTGGTTCTCTCTTGTAGGAACAAGAGGTGAAGGCACTTGGAACTCAGCTGACATCTGTAGTAATTATTAAGACCAAACATATTCTTACATGAAATCAATAATCGAATACTACCTCTGAATCTTAATATAAAATCTCACTTGCTTTGTAAATTGCACTATGAGATCTTATATCAAGGACAGGAGGTTCATATTGATGCATTTTAATTTGTCTGCTTCATTTCAATCCTCAGATTAAGGTTAAAAAAAAAAATCAATTACCACTTGTAGTGCTCCGTTATAGTTTCCTGCCACTCCAGTTGACAGGACTTCAAGTGTCATTGCTCTTGAAACAATGCCGCAAAACACCCTTGACCATTGATTCTGAAACCCGTAATCAATTATATATATATATATATATATATATATTACTAGCAAAGTCTTTAATCATGGGGTTGAGGTGCAAATTTGTTAAGGAAGTTTTTATTGAGAATCAATGTTGCCCTAAAACTTTTTCTAAGTTTTGTTTTGCCCCAAAAATGTTAAAATTGAGTAATATTACCTCTTACTGTTAAAAAATTAATAGTTAATATCAATTTTTTAATGGTTAACATTAATTTTTTAACGGCATAAGATAATATTACTATATTTTAAAATTTTTGATGTGATATTAAACCTGAAAAACTTTATGAGATAACAGTACTCGTTAGTGAAAACTTACAAAACAAATTTATAGCTTAGCCTTTAATCATTAATATAAAGAAATATGAAAATGAACACATAATTACCACGTCCATGAGAATCTCAACAAGGTTAACATGGTTCATGATAACGACAGCGGATTCTCTTGACGCTTCAGATATTAATCCCAATGGTTTAGGACCCGATAAGCCCCTAGGAAAAGTCCTCAAGTATTCCTCTTCATTAAGAACTTCATTATGGTCACTAGAGATAACCCACAAGGGTTCTCCAGCCTGAGCCAATCTGGTGAGTTCCTCCATTGCTGCAACAGCAAGCTCCACAATCATGGGCTTGTCAGCTTCACAAGGCACTGGCAGTGATGACCTCATAAGATCACTGTTACTCACACTACTGTACATTTCCCCTACTGTCCCTGACTGTGACACAAAATTACTACCAACTCCAAGATCTTCCAGCGACCGCGAAGGAAGGTGATGAGATGAAAAGTGTGAAAAGGATGTCACTGGCTTCCCAACGTATTTGGCTGCAATTCCTGATATCCTATCTATCTGATCAAGTAGAAAAAGAGAAGGTCAAGATGATTATTATTATGATCTGATGATGTAATTTTGAAGTGTTGGCAATGTTAAGATTTATACACACACATATATATTGTTGATGTGAGTAACATATATACATATATATATAATATAATATTTCAGAAGTCCTTATTTTTTCTTTACACCAATGTAATCCTTCAAATTCCAACATATATACCTCTTCTCTTAAGCGAGCATTCTCAATCCTGAGGTGCTGTTCGTCAAAGGACATTTCACCAAGAGCAGCAGGGCCTCCACAGTTAGGGCATGAAGCGTTGCTTAGGGCTTCCTTGTACCTATTGTTCTCAGCACGAAGCTTTTCATTTTCAGCCTTCAAAATAGAATTCTCATGGCGCTCATGTTGTGCCTGTATATATGTGTGTGTGTGTCAATATAATCATGATGAGAAATAATGATTATTAAATGATGATGCAGCTAATATGATTAAGCCTTTTAAAGAGATTGCATTTTACACTGAAACCATCTAACCAAAAGCTTAAATATAATCTAACTTTACCTTCATTTGGGTGCGCTTGTTTTGGAACCAAAACTTAACTTGCAAAGGCTCTAATTCCAGCTCACGGCTCAGCTCTTTCCTTTGTTTGTCATCTGGGTGAGGACACTCCTTGAAGAAGCTGAAAGAGAAATTTTTACACAATTATAAGTAGCTAGTTTTGGGGATTCAGACTCAAATTGAGTCAAAGGTCAAATAATTATAATACATACCCTTCCAACTCTTGTATTTGGCGCTGCGTGTGGCGGTGGTAGCGCTTCTTTTTGGGACGTTGCTCGGCGGGGTCTTGGTCGTCGCCTGAAGGAGTTTCCATGGTTGTTTCAGTCACCGATCTGGTCTCGAAATCATCTTCATTGGTCTTCCTTATTCCCATTACATCACTGTCCGACGACATCTTGTGGGACATGTCCAGCATATTATTAGAATCAAACATGTTTGGCTGTTGAAACATTTTGGCCACACAAATCCCGAAATTCTGGAAGCTACACGGTTTGCTCTTTCCAATCTGCCAGACACAGATGTTAAGTCAACAACAAAACGGAAAAATAAAAACACATTGTAGAAGCAGGCTGAACTGAACAAGAAAAAAAATTTTAAAAAAAGTAGAAAAAAAATTAAAAGGGCTTTGGGAAAGGCCCTGAGGAAGATTTAGTTGAGGTTTTGAAGGATCAATTTCTCTATCTTGGGATGATACTCTCAAAATAAGATCATTAGTTCTCTGTTGAAATTTGAAGGATTATATTGATATTCAGATACTTACACAGTATGGCAAGAGAAACTTACAATGTAAGAGAACCCATATAAAGGACGCTGCCCTTTTTCCTCGCCAAAAGAACCCTCATTTTCTTCTTTATTTAAAACTTTTGGTTATTGAAATATTACAGCAGAAACAGAAACCAAAATATATATTATTGCTTCTGTGATTATCAACTATATTCATGATAAAAACTATTGTGTTACATGTTTTCTCTAAGAAAACGAAATTCCCACTATATATATATAATGCTGCTGTTGGTGAGAAAATACGTATTAGTTTTCGCGTCTATTCAAATATTTAATTTCTGTTTTCCTAAAACTTGGCAAAACTTAAAATCTTCGTACAACAGGGTACTATCATCTGTTTTATTAGGGGGAAAAGCAAAAAAGAAAAGATAAGCTCACCTGAACGTATATGGAAGATGGATTAGCTAGCCTTGAAAAAGAAGATCGCTATAGAGAATAATCCTCTTTCTTTGCTTAATTAAAATTCTGTGGCATGCACTTGCAATTCTGATGCATGTTTCTTCTTCCTTCTTCTCTCTCAGTTCAAAGTGGTTGAGTCACTGAAGAAGAAATTGACATTTTTCTGGAGAGTTTGATGAGAACAAAATCTCTCTGGATCAACGAGAGAAGAAGCTTTGAACAAGAAGAAAGAAGATTGAGCAAGTTTTGGGCTTTTCTTGTAGTTGTAAAAGAGGCATAAAAAGACTTTTGGGGTTTTGTTTTTAGTACTTAATACTGCTCTCTCTCTCTCTCTCTGTTTACGTGCAAGAATTGGAGACTCTAAAAGCCCAAGAGGCGCACAAAATCAGAAAAGACAAAACGAAAATAGGGTTGACATTGTGTGAAATGGTTGACACAGAGACTATTGTAAGTTGTAACGCACTTCAAAAATCTCTCGCTTTTTATCTTCGGACTCGACAAGTAACGGAGAAAGCAGGTTAAAGTAGCAAGTCAAACTTTGGAGAATGGTAGACCCAAAAGGAACGGTTAAAAGGGCACATGCAAGCAGAAGAGACTTTGTAGGGTTGGAGAAGGAGAAGGAGGCAGAGAGAAAGATGTTTGAATTGTTGGAAAATAGGGACCTGTAATTTGCGATTGAGACGTTGTAGTGTTAATTATAACAAGGGTTTTATAACTTTCATTAATGGAAGCGGATGGTGCGGTGGAAGAAGAAGAAGAGGAGAGAGAGACTGTTGGGGGGAGGGGGAGAGAGAGAGGAATCAAGAGATAGATGAGGAGGAAGAAGATGATGGGGGTAGTGCGGAAGAGTTATTGCAGAGGGTATTGAGGTGTAATGGCATTTATGGAAGGCGAATCGACATAAATGCATTAGAGAGAAAAGAGAGATATAAAGATCATGATATGGTTGGAAGAAAATTCTCACTCTCTACCCAAATACTAAAACCGATCTTTTTTATAAGGAGCAAGTACCTTTTATCTGAAATTTTAATCTGGGTTTTTAATTTTTGCAACTATTAAATATATACCATTTATTATTTTTATGTAATATATATTCACATTTTATCTCTCATATACTCTTTTTTATAAATAAGGATATAATTAAAAAAAAAGATACATATTTCATATATTTATTATTTTTAACAAATATTTTTAAAAAACATGAATTTAATAGATGTTTCTTATAAAAAGGACTACACTGAGTGTAAGTCACTTCTATTAATTGACACCCATCAATAAAAGTATCAAGAGTATCAAGATGATTCTTATTATAAGTTCACTTTTAGAATCAATATTTAATCCTAAATATAAGTCCACTTATATGTTATCAATGAAGTTTTCCAAGTTTATTGTTATTTAATTCTTGTTGAAAAGAGAGAAAGAGAAGAGAGATGTGAGAGTGATTTGTAAATGAGGGGAGAAATTTTTTTTAATAAAGATAAACTTGAAAAACTTTAAGCATGTTTAATGACTTGACTAACAATCATTGGTATATGAGAATTAGTTAAAATAGACTTATAACAAGGATCAGAGTGATAGTTAAAAATATTAAATTTGTCATAAAATTTGCATGACCACATGCCATATTTTTTTAAATATTATTACTTGTATCATTTAATTATAAATTCACATAAAATAAATAAGACACATTACTGTGTGTGATTTGAAAACTTAATTGACAACAGATATAAAGGAATTAATCTAAGTTTTTCTTTCTTTCTAACATTATCCTTATTGACTATATTAAAATCCAAAATATATGAATTTTTATTCTCTCTTCACCCTTCTTAAATATGAATATATACAAAAAAAAATATTCAATATTTCTTAAAACTAGGAAATGCTTTTATAAAAACTAGTAAGGATACCTTCTAAGCCACCATGTAGAGCTGGTAAAAAACAGGGGTTGGCCCTTCATGGGTCAGGGCCTAAAAGAGTTGGCTCTTTTAAGCCTGGTTTAAGAAAAATAGTCATTTTTTGAGACACGGCCATTAAGCATAAGGGTAAGGCCGGCCCGATAGAGCCGAAGTTATTTTAATAATCTTTTACTATTTTTTCAACTTTTTTGAAAGAAACAAAATTACAACAATAAAAGTCCTAATTCAACATAAAAATATTGTCAAAATTAATATGTAAACGGTATGCATCATGTAACAAACAAACACAGTCAATAAGTTATAATCAAAGGTAAATTATTATCCATATACTACAATGACAAATAATTAATGAGAAAACTTAATAAAATTAAAAATACTTCTTATAAATATATCTTGAAATATGTAAGTAGTCAACAAAATAAACAACACAAGATATAAGCAAAACATTCACTAGAAAATAAGTCAAAAAACCCAGGTTGTGAAACCCGGACCGGATCGGCCCGGTAACCGGCGAACCGGCCAGTAAACCGGTCCGGTTCCTGGTCCGGTCCGGGTTGGTGTTTTTAATAAAAAAAAAAAAATTTCCTTTAGAATTTCATACTATAAGTCTAAAATTTTCAATTTTTCACCGGTTTAGCTCCGGTTTGACCCACTGACCCTTAACCCAGCACCCCGACCGGTTCAATGACCGGTCCAAGTTTTAATACCTTGCAAAAAACACAAAATTAGTAAGAATACTTATGAAATAAGAAATATCTTTTATAAGTTTTTAATTTTTATGATTCTTAATACAAGATGTTCTTATTACTTAATTCTAAAAAAGATAATAACAAATAAATATTTGCATCACCATTAACAAAATATAAAAAAATAATAATATTATTATCATATAAATAATTTTAAAAAAATACGGGCCTAAAAGGGCCGGCCCTTGACCTGACAAAGCTGACCCTTTTAATCATGCCCTTATAAATTCAGAATCTAAATAGGTCGATCCAAAGGGCTTAGCCCATTTTTCTAGCTCTACCGCCCCGTAATAGGGAGAAAGGGAGTACAAATTTATTACAAAAAATATACAAGACTTCATAATTTATTGCTGAGTTATTGTATATGGCCCAAAAAATTTAGTTACATTGAATATACTATGTAGCACTTTTGTCTTTTTTATTTTTACCTTAGTTGCATTAAATTTTTGATAAAAATTATGTGCATGATTCATAATATAAGTTATTTCTAATTAATTCATATGAACTAAATAATGAAAATTAACTTGTTAAATATATCTTGAATTGAAAATTTTCCAACATTACCTATATTTAATGAAGTTTTGAGGGAGAAGAAAAAATATAAGAAGTCACATTTAAATATTAATTACAGAAGTGAAATTAGTAAATGAATATAAATTATTTTACTAGTGATTTATATTATGATCAAAAAACCCCCTTATTGCATAAAAAAAAATCCCCTTAGAAGCTACTTATATTATGAATATGAGGGAGAGTGTATTTTAGAATATATTTTTTTTACCTTGAATGTTTTTGTAACTTTTTAATCCTATAAGAAGATAATTAAATATTTTCTGACAAATGGGAGAAAGGTATCTTCATTGATTTTTCTCTCCATTTATTTTTTATTGAGAGTATGTACCATTAAATCAATTTTTAATAGTTAAGATTTAATAATATGTAAAAAATATCATTATAATAAAAATCTATCATGAAAGATCTCAATTATGGAAAATTGATCTAATAATAAATATATTTAATAAAAAATAAACAAAAAAAAAAATTCAACAGAGACACCCCCCACTCACAATCCCCCCACAAACGATGTTGACTACTTCTGAGGTTACGGCAGTCCTTTTTCCTAAATGGCAGCCACAAATTAAATGAGTTTACAGTAGAGACGCAAAGGACGTACCTTAACGAGTTTGGGCTCCTCAACGTTTTTTTTGACATTCAGACGTTTTAATGTATTTGAAGATGCATTTTTTATTTTTAATCAAACTCACGAAGATGATACAATATGTGAATATGGAATCAACATATACGTTGCAACGCTTGATTATATGTAGTAAGACTAATAATTGCTAGTAATACAAACGGAGAAATAGTAGTACAATTATGATTATTACTGGTTATACATTTTGTTCACCTCAATGCATGCACATGTAGTACTATTTTCCAAGTTAATTAGTGTCATTTTTTTTCTCGATTGGTAATTCCATACCCGTCTGTAAAACGATTGTCTCATTTACTATGGTGATCAATAATATTTATTAAGCAGTGAAAATAATGGTAAAGTAGCTGCAAAATTATGGCTTTAGTAACTGCTTGTAAAAAAAAAATTTATCAATTGTCGTTGATAATTTTTTTATATGTACTACTAAATAATTATTTGAGCATTATATATCATGTAAATTTAAGAGAACATAAGATGAAAGAATTTAAATGTGACTGATCTAGGACGGCCAATTGTCCGAAGAGAATTAGGCTCAAAAAACGCGTCTAATGACAACTTAACAATTGTCATTGTTAAGTTTTGATTATAAGATATACTACCTCTAATTCTTAATATAAGATCTTATTTAATATTAAGGATTCGAGGTAATACTAAATTTAGATATGATTATTCGATTGGGTTAAATTTGAACACTTCAAGACTTAATTGAGAGTATCTCATTCAAATGTGTTTTCTCATTCACATGGACTAGATTGAGACGTTGTGCCTATAGGCAAAACCCAGCATTAATTCTTTCACGTTGTGAAGAAGGTTTCTTCTTCTTCTTCTTCTTCTTTTGGGCATATGGCTATGTTTGGAATCACTTATATTTGAACAATAAATCCTTATTACGTAAGCCGAGATAAAACATCTCTTACATACTTACCTCGTATACTGTGAATCACGATTTATAAGCACTTATTACCCAAAAATAAATAATTCCAAACGAGCACTTAAACGTTTTAAAAAAGGTTTAACTCATGCATTTAAGCTCCACTTTTTTTTTTCGCTTTTTGGTATATGATATAAAGAATTTCATTACCTCCAAAAGAATAGGCTTTACACTGCACAATCAACATTCTATAAAATTATTGTTCATTCTTCAAACAATAAAGAAATCAACAAAAGGTCTATTACAACCTAATCATTATTAACAACGCAATTCTTCGTAGAAAACTCTTTTATCAATTAGAGTATCTGTTTTTGACCTGCACATCTATAGATCACGTCAACCTCTCTAAGTTACAAACATCCATTAACAAATTACAATTCTTTTTATTTTGTTTACATAACAATTTACAATTCTTTTAGCCATGGACATTCATTGGAAAACACTATTACAAAATATAAATTTGGCGGTGCTAATCTTATGGCACTTCTTCAAACAAGTGATGGAGGATACCTCTACTTTCTTAAAGAAAAAAAATACATGTGACAGCTATTACGTTGGACCAGGAAAGCACTATAGCTGGCTAATACCTTATATGGCACTTGGCTGGAGAAGCGTCATACAATGGGTTATGTTTTTAAAAAAAAAATTACCCCCCATATATAGTGCTTGCCCAAGAAAGCGCCATACAAGGTATCAAGTAGCTACGACGCTTTCCTGGTCAAGCGTCATACAATGGGTTATTTAATACTTACTAAATTTCAAAATCTCACCTCATAATAAAATGCACTATTGTTTGCAGGGAAATATAAATATGATTGTAAGTCTTTTTTTTTAATGTAGAATCTTTCATCAATTATCACTATGGTTTTTTTTAAGTTTAAAATCTGTTATGAATCTTAACTTATACTTTTATGTGTACTTATATATTTTTTTTTTCAGGTATTAGCTTGAAGTTATAACTCTTTCTTAAACTTCCTATACATTATAAGTTTTTTAATTTTTAAGCTTACAAATATAATTTTATTAGTTGTTGCTTGTTTAATTTTCTCAATGCCTTTTATATTTAACTTATTACTTAAAATTATTTTTTAAAAAAAAATATTTTCTATATTGCCTACTTGCTTGAGAAAACGTTAAAAAATGTGTATTAAGCCTTTAATGGCGCTTTCTCAAAGGAGTGCCATTAAAGGCTGTTAAAACCTTTATTACACCTTTTTCAACATTTTTATTTTGTAAGACTTTTTCAACGTTTTCTCAAGCAAGTAGATATATAGAAATATTTTTTTAAAAAAAATAATTTTAAGTAATAAGTTCAATATAAAAGACATTGAACAAATTAAATAAGTAACAACTAATAAAATTATATTTGTAAGCTTAAAAATTAAAAAACTTATAATGTATAGGAAGTTTAAGAGAAAGTTGTAACTTCAAGCAAATACTTAGAAAAAATTTATAAGCACACATAAGTTAAGATTCATAACATATTTTAAATTTAAAAAAAAAAACACCATAGTGTCAATTGACAAAAGCTTCTGTATTAAAAAAAATACTTATAGTCAATAGTGACTTTAATGGCGCTTTCTCAAGGGAGTGTCATTAAAGGCATATAATATATGCCCTTAATGGCACTCGCTTGAGAAAGCGTCATAGCTTCTCCCACCATGTTGTTATATAATTTTCATTGCCCGCTATTTTCATTTTCATTTTCATCTTCCAGCATTCCCTTTAGCTCCTCAATTTCCCAAACCTTTATTGTAGTACAAAGCTTTCTCTCTCACCTATTTTTTTCCCCTTGTCTCAGCCTCCTTCAGAAGCTCGCTAGCGTGAAAGTGTTTTTTTTAACAACATTTGGTCCACGTTTTTTTTAATTAAAATCTCTCATGAATCTTACATGTGTGCTCATAATTTTGTTTGCAGGTATTTATTTAAAGTTTTAACTCTGTCTTCTTGAACTTCTTATATATTGTAAGTTTTTTAATTTTTAAGCTTATAAATATAATAATATTTAGTTTAATCCTCCGTAGAAGTATAATGTGTATGGCTCAAGTTTAAGTAAGTTAAATACTGGATATCTTTTATGCTTAGTACATAAAAACACAATATTACAAAAGATACGTGCTATGTTATTTCATTTTGTTATGGATTATATTGTAAATCGCTGTGAATTTTAGATTGGAAATGAAGGTTTACATCAGGAAAAAAAATAATTACGATTTTTTTTTAAAAAAAGACTTCCTATAACACTTCTCCAGAGAAGTGCTATTGGAAGTCATTGACTTCCTATAGCTCTTTCCTAGAAAAGTGCCAATTTCCTACTACACTTCCCCCAAAAGGCGTTATAGCATTATAATTAAAAATAAATAAATAATCAAGTTATGGCGTTTTCAAATATTAAGAAGAGCCATAATTTATTTTAATGGTATGGGCAGCTATGACGTTTTCCAAATTCTATAATATTCTTTGAATTCAGCATCACAACTTGTATGTTTTTGCAGTAATGAAAATAAACACTCCACCCATTCATCATTCATCAATCAATTCTTGTTACTGTTATTATCATTGCAGTCTTCTCTATCATCAGTTGCTGGAGGTGTTGCCATCCTATAGGCTATAGCCAAACGTACGTTTTAATATATATAAAAATTGAATTTGAAAATTAATTAATGAATGTAAGAAATAAAACAAATTTTAATTAAATTAATTGAAGAAGGGTAGTGTAAGCAAAATATGTGAAGGCATAGGATTCTGTAGAGCGGAGGATCGTTTGATTCCGTCCTGCGGAGTTCCCCTGCAAACACTGGCAAGCTGTGTCCAACGAGACAGCTTCCCATTTCCTCCATGTCGCACCCATTAATTAATTTAATATTTATTTATGTTTTTAATATAAGATATATTTATTTAATTTGATTACATTAAAAAAATTAGTTAAGTTAGTTAATATGTTATGTATTTTCCTAAAAATCTTTAATAATCTTCCTTAATTTCATCCACCTCTCTCATACTTGATTATTGTGAAAAGAGCAAGATAAATCAACAAAATGTTAATAAATATAAAAAATATGTTTTATATCGAGTTCAGCTACCCAATTAGATAATGTATTAGGGACCCAAGGGACTACTTACTAATTTCCACAATATTATAACTACTCCTTCGGTCCTAATTATAGGACAACATTTGGAAGTTAATGTTGGTCCTAAATATAATGTATAGTTTATATATTTGTCAATATTTTCTTAATTTACCTTTATTGATGCTCCCTCAACAATAATTAAGGAGGAATATAGAATTAAGAAATATGCTTAGGGCGTTTTAGAAAATACATGTCATATTAATTAACTTAACCAACTTTCTTAATCTAATCAAATTAGGTAAATATGTCTTATATTAAAAACCAGAGAAGTAAACTATATGATGGAAAGGGATCATATCATGAAAAGTTTACAATTTCATCTTTTGTTTATTTTGATAAATTCATCTTTTGTTATTTCAATAACACTTAATTTGGAAAAAAAAATGGGATAACATTTCGACTCTTATAAAATATGCAGCCTGTCGTCTAAAAATATTAAATAATAAATAAGCTTCAATAATTTATATAAAAAATTAATTGATTAGATATGAAACTAATTCATTATGTGATGGGATGAAACGTGAATGATATTCATCAGAGTCAGATTCCTCTCTTGGTATAATTAAAAAAAAACATGAATATATATATAAATTTAAATTTATTTTGGTATAGGAACAGAAAAGAAGCTAATTCATGATGAACCAATTAATATAAAAAATATTCCCACCCCTTTCTGGGCAATAATAAACTAGTCCGAGTGAGCATGTAGATTAACCTATTTCAAGTTTTTTGATGTTATACGAAACAAATATGTTAGAAATTTCATTTCGTAAATTTAATGAAAGCGATTCTCTTGTTTCTCAAAGACCCCTTGTGGAGTCTTTTGGGAAGAACACACCCAAAATAAGGCAACAGTTTCCTTAGCATAATTGCGTGGTTTAATTTTGGATTGAAACCTAGCTAACTGATGAAGGCAGGAACCATTGTCATTGAGAACAAGAATCTTCCCAAGAATTTGTGAACAATTTTAACCCCAGCCACACACACACAAAATGTCCCTTCAAATATTATTTATATTCCATGCATTTATTTGTCAGGAATGGACTTTAATGAGTGAACAGTGAGAGTGTGACATCTTAAATTGAATAATGTAGTTTTGCATTTATATTTCACTGACCTATATTCTGGAAATGATATCTGAGCAAAAAAAAAAAAAAATAGAAATGATAATAATAATAATAATATAAATGCGCCAAGTAATTAAGTTGAGTAGATGCATACAGATACTGACAAAAAAAAAGAGTAGGTGCATTCAGAATAAATTTTGCACCCTTCTCTATATTTTCCTCATTAATTTGATTCACGCGTACGTTATAAGAATTCACTTCAAAAATCAACACACAGATACGATCATTATTAATTTTTCAGAATACCATCATGCATGTAATGCAAGTCTTCAGCTTCAAGTAAGTGTAGATGATCATTACATATTGGGAGAATTGTTAAAAAAGACTTCACCAACAACTTATTTGTTAAATGGGACCTGGGAAGATTATCTGCACACGGAGGGAAGATATCTGCACACAGAGGGAAGATGTCTGCACACGCAGGGAAGATTTCTGCACACGTATAGTAAAGAAGTTTGCACATAGGGAAGATCATCTGCACACCAGGGAAAATATTCTGCACATGTGGAAAATGAACTGCACGCGAAGGTTCCATTTAACAAATAAGTTACTGGTGGGGTCTTTTTTCACACTTTTCCCTTACATATTTCAGTAATTTTTAGGCATTTTGTAAGGGTAACTTCTCTTACAGCGACTAAGATTTTCTCCCATTTCTCTGACAATCGTAATAATCGATTGTAAGGTGAAGACAGCTCGATCAACATTTTGAATGAAATTGAATAAAAACAATTTCCAATACAACACGCCAAATTGAAACCACAACTTCTTTCATATCGCACAACTATCTATATTTATTAGTATAAAAAAGGGTTTTTAGACCGGAATATTTAGACCGGTTATATCGGATAAGGTCTTAAAAATATGACCGGTGGCATTTTTGTAATTATGACGAAATATTAAGACCGGTTATATTAATAATCGGTCTTAAAAATAATTTTAAGACCGGTTATATTAATAACCGGTCTTAAAAATAATTTTAAGACTGGTTACAAAACAACCGGTCTTAAAATATATACAATAAAAAAATATGTAATATATTTTCTAGACCGGTTTTAAAAATAACCGGTCTAGAAAATATTATCTGAATTAAAGACAATTATAAAAATAAAATGTTTATTATTTTTAAGGCCGGTTGTAAATAAAAATCGGTCTTAAAAATTCAAAATGCAAGACCGGTTATTAATTAATAACCGGTCTTAAAAAGTTTCAATTTTTAAGACCAATTATTTATTAATAACCGGTCTTAAATATATATTTTAAGACCGGTTTTAAAATAGAATCGGTCTTAAATATTACTTTTAAAACCGATTGTAATTGACAACCTATCTTAAAACTGACCTGGATTTCAAAACCCGCCTAAATTTAGCTTTGAAATTTTATTTTAAGACTCAAGCACATCAGCGAAACCCCTGCGTCTGTTCGCGGAAGCTCTTCCTTTCTCCTTCTCTTCTCCATCCTTAACTTCGCCGTCGTCAACGGAGATTTGCTGTTGAATTCATTGACTAAAGGCTATCGTCGTTTGTTCCCTCCGATTGGTTTCGTTCTCAACCTCGTTTTTATTGTCAGGTTTGTGTTTCCATTTCATTTTTGGGTTTTTCATTGAAATTATGAGATTACTTATTCTCCATTTTCTTTGTTTGATTCCTGCAGCAAGTGGCCAAGGACTGTTCAAATCCAGAGGAATAAGAGGATCCTCAAGCAAAGGTTTAAGGTACGATTGAATTATTCTGAAATTGTGGACGTGGGTTTATTTTGGTGGTTTTCCATTTGCATTACAGACTATAGTTTAAGCTGGTTACTTCTCGTGGACCTGGGTTAATTATTTCATTTGAAAGTGATGATTTTGAGAGTCGTAGTGATGATTTTGATCCTAGTACGTTGAAAACTATAGTTTAAGCTTATTGCTTCTAGTGGTGTAGCTTCTGTTATATTGTTTTGTTTGGTTTAAGCTTGTTGCTTCTGTTATATTGATTTTGTAGCTTCTGGTTTCCTTCTTTTGATTCGGCCCTGCGATTTGAATTTAAAATCTTTACTAATATGAAAATTTGCTTTAGGGAATTGCTTTTGCAATTGCAATTAATCATTCCTCCTTCAACTTTTGCATTGCAATTATTTGTTCATGTTTGCATAATTTGGAAATTGCTTTTGAACGATGCCTTTGTAGATAGTGCCGTGTTATAACAATAAGCACCGTGTAGGAAAATTGCCTTAAATAGTGTTTTTAAAGTGTTTTTAGACAATGAGTCGTCCTAGTGAGGGTACTCTCGATCCAACTAATCCAAATCAAAGCGAGCCTAGCAATGCTCTGAGTCAAGAACACAATGAGCCACGTAACCGGCCTAAATGAAGGGGTAGGAGAGCCACCCGATTGAGAGACATTTCTCTCAATCAGAATACCGGGGGAAAGATTCCGATTGAGTTTGATAGATATTGGAAACCAATCGGGCCTAATGCCCAACGGTATAGGTGTTTTGTCGGCCTCCTAGCACGCAACAAGCCTAACATCTTGATAGAGCAGTGGAGAAATGTCGATAGAGGTGTGAAGTGACATATTTGGGAAACTATCTAGCTCACTTACGACATTCCTGAGAGTGAAGTCTTGTATGACAAGACAATGACGTATTGTGATGAACGCTGGAGAAAGTTTAAGACAAATCTAGCCAACAATTACTTTCATATCGAGGTGGAAGAAGGTCAGCCTCTTCCTAATCCGTGTGATCAGTATTCTTTTATTAACGAACAGACTTGGCAAGAATTTAGACGGCTTCGAACTATTCCAGAAGCATTGGTGAGTTGTTAACTTATTTTGCAATTGATTTGCTTATGAATTATGAATTGTCTTTATTGATTTACAATTACTTAATTTTAATTTCTTATTTGCAGAAAAAAAGGAAAAAGGCCCAAGAGAGTGGTAGAAAGAATGATTGCCCCATACAATGTCTCGTGGGGGGTATGCGAAGGTCGAAAAAGACTTGTTGGCGGCCAAACGGAAGAGATTGGAAGAAGCAGCTCAATCCGATCCTTCTGTTCTTCTTTCTCCACCATCTCCGATACGTCAAGAAGAGGAGTGGTTGTTCGCTCGTCAAAAGAGGAGCGGGTTTTATACGAGTGAAAAATCTCGTGTAGTCGGTGAGAAAATTGTAAGTATTGTTGTAGCGCTCGAAATTTTGAAAAACATGGAGCCGCTACCAAAATTTTTGAAAAAAGGATAATTTTGGAAACCTTTTTAAAAATGGAAACTGGTCTATAAAAACCATTTAGGGTTCGGAAGTCGATTGTGTATGGGGAAGATGTTAGGCACCCCACAACACCCATTCATAAGAATGGTTATCCTAAGTTAATTATTTAAAAATATTATGGCCTTTAACTTTATTATATTTACCCAAATAAAAAAAAGAGAATATTTACAAAACTAAATGAAATGAAAACTAAAGAAGAAGAAAAAAAGAACACTTATTTACAATAAGAAAAAATATATTTATTTTTTAAAAAAAGAACATTTATTTATAACAAGAAAATAAGAAAAAATATAATTATTTACAAAATTGGACTTGACCTATGATGAAAACCTAGGGCCTACGTACCCTTTAGAGGGATCAAAGCTCACGTAGTTCGGGGGGTAGAAATGCGTGTTATTTTGTTTGTGTTTTTTTAGAAAAAAATTTTTATTTAATTTATTTGAGAAAAATAATTTTTTTATTTGGTTTGTATTTTTTATTTTTTTTAAAACGTTTTTTTTATTTTCTTGTAAAAGAGAGTTTTTCTATTTTATTTTCATTTATCAAAATGTGTCAAAATATTTTTTTTCTTTTTATGAAAGAGGACCTAAGAAAGGGATTTAAAAAAAAAAGAAAAGTAGTACAAGTTAAACAAAAAGGAAGTCAAATGTGAGGAGATTTATACGTACCTTTTATCCTTTGAACTCACTACAACAAGAGATAAGATGATAGAGCCACAAATACCTCTTGATCCAAATGCCACACATCCAGCAACAATACATAAGACAATTCAATGAGGCAATGGAAAGCAAGTCCACATAGCTCTTGATCCCAGATTTGAAACGTCCAGCAAGGCCAACATATATGAGAGTAGGTGATTCATGCAAATGTTGAGTCATCAAGATAAACACAAAGCCAAGTACAAAATCATAAAACATTACAGTGGTGGGGAGAGTTAGTCAAATTCATCATCTTGCACATATGGTTAAATATTATCAAAAAGAAGAGCATGCAAATTTAATCACAATCAAAGAGTAGTGAGCAAAATAAGATGGGCTCTTATGTTAACTACCCTTCCCCATGAGAATTATGTATGAGCAATAAAATTAACTCTCTACCTTGCCTCCCCCTTTCTCCCAAAATTTCTGTCTCCCTTACTTCAACCTTTACACTCTTATTTATAGTCTCAAGGTAGGGTTTTCTTCATAAATGCTCCTTTTTTTTAAAAAAAATTTCGTTTTTTGATTTTTTTATGTTAAGAACTACCTAATTTGACCCAATCACCATCAATGGAGATTTTTTTTTTAATTTTCGTTTTTTAATTTTTTTGTATTTTCTATTGATAAAACTTCCTAACTTGACCTAATTACCATTAGTGGAAATTTTTTCGTTTTTAATTTTTTTTCATTATTCTCCCCACAAGTAACTTCCTAATTTAAACCTATCAACATAAATGAGATTTTTTTTTTATTTTTTTATTTATTATTTTCCTTTAATGAATGACAATGCCAATCATATCAATGAGGGGATTTATTTTAATTTTAATTTTTTTATTTTTTTCCTTTCGATGATGATTGCCTATTTAGACACCGATCATCCTCAATAGGAGGATTTCCTTATTTTTCTTATTTTCATTTTTTTAATTTTTTCTTTCAATGATGATTGCCAATTTGGAGACCAATCATTATCAATTATTTTGTATTTTTTAGTGGGGCCCGGACAAAATAGGGTGTTCACAATTGTTGTTGACTTGTTGTTATTAATTATTTAGTAAAAAAATTTCATTACTAACATTTGTCATCTGTCTTATAGGAGGAGCTTCAAAAAAAACAAGCCGAGGGACCGTTTAGGTCGGATGGGAGGAATGACATCCTGACCGTAGCTACAGGAAAACCTGAGCATCCCGACCGTGTCAGGGGGATTGGAGGAGGGGTAGGCATAAGGGATTATTTTGGAGCAACCTCACGCCGTTCCTCAAGTGGTATGGTGACTAGGGAGGAGATGGAGTGTATATTGGCCACTGTGAGGGCGGAAGCTAGGGTCGAGGCAGAAGCATCATTTGATGCACGATTTGAAGAAAGGTTCAGCAAGATGAAGGAGGAATGGATGATCATGACGAGCATAAGACAAGCAATAACCAGTGCTCCCCAGGCTCATTCCCTAAACCCTAAACAGAGCACTAAAGGGAGTTGCATTGGTCAGACATCAGAGGGTCCTGACGGCCAAATTGATAAGCCTTGTGACTTATTTGTAGAGGATCCTCTAAGACGATTGGTTGCACGGGGGAGCATGCACAACTTGGGATCAACTATCCACCACCAAGAAATAAAGGATGATCAAGTTAGAGTGGAAGTTGAAGAGGTAATCGTTGTAGATGCACCTTTCCCTATCTCTGTTGATGACTTCAAGGTTATGGGCGATGTCATCAACTCTTTCATCTTGTAGCCAAAGAACCTTGTTTCTGATCGAGTTGAGGAATCCCCACCGCCTCCGCCTCCGCCTCCCTCCACTCAAGATGTTTCACGGCCTCCATTGAATGTCATGCAGCAAGTGATTTTGATGACATATGATACGTCATTTGCAACAAGAAATTGGGCTGCTGAGTTAGCTGTTGGCAAGTCAGGGGCGCACTGCTATCTTGAGAGGGATGATTTAATGTCCCTGATAGCTCCTCTACAACAGCTTACGATTTCGATTGTCCAGTTCTTTTTGATGTAAGTATATTCTCAAATTGGAAGTTAATATTTTACAAATTACGCCGTTAAATTTTGATTTAATGTCCCTGCTTGAATTATTGTAGGTTGATTCATCGTAGGTTGGTTGACTATGGAAAAACCTATAAATTTGGACTCCTATACCCAGTTCAACTCTACGACAAAGGGACCACTTCTTCTATCAGACACACATACTTATCGCACAGGCTTAGTGAAACGGCAATTGAGTGTTTCTTGACTCCATATTTGCATGGGTAAGACAAATTTATATTTCATACTATACATAATATTTTATATTTGCTTAAAAATTTTTCCTTTTTTCAGTGATCATTGGCAATTGGCTATTTTGTGCAAGAGGAGTTATTATGTCATCCTCTTATGCTCCCTCCACCTCAGCAAGCCAACTAGTGAATTGAAGAAAAGCTTGAACTCGTAAGTTTTCTTGCATTATTAATTACCTTTCGTGTGCAAAATTTATGGAATTTGTGTAAAATAAGAACCTTTGTGATTTTGATGATATAGGGCTATGCGGACATTCCAACACACTGCTTGTGGTAGGCCTATGCGTGAGGTAAAAGACCCTACATGGATCTTGCCAAAGGTTAGTTACATATTGATTTGTTTTAAGAATGTATTCAATAATAAGTCATGCTTTAATTTTATACTTGTTTTACAATATCATATTATTTTTCAGACCCGTAGGCAACTACCGGGGTCCAACTTGTGTGGGATGTATATTCTGAGGCACATGTATAATATTATTACCCTAGGCACGACAGAACTTACTGAAGAGGTAAATGTGTATATATATATATATTTCAAAAATTTTGTACTATTATTTTTTTAAAAGTGAATTTAATGTTTTGCCTGGTTTTGGTGTTTCAGATGTTTGAACTTGCTGACCCTTTTCCAGGAGAAGATATTGAGCACATTCGCAAATGTTGTGCTGAATTCATTTATGAACTTTTACAACAGTGAGTTCTTGTAAAACTGAGGAATTGTTTGTGTATATTGATGAATTGACATGGTGGTTAATTGGGTGCAAATATTGTTGGTTGCATGATTTGACATGTTTGTTGGTTTTAAGATGATTTTTGTATATTTTGATGAATTCACTAGCTTGTTGGTTGCATGATATATATGACATGGTTGAATTCATTTATGCCTACTGAACATTGTAAGTGGAACTGGTAAGTGGAAGGTTAAAGTAAAAGGAAATGGTAAGTGGAAAGTTAAAGCAAAAGGACATTGTAAGTGGAAGCAAACTGAACACTATATGGCACTTAACAAGTATGGCATTGCAGGTAACAATTCAAGGATGCGTTCTGGTAAAAATCTAATCACACACAATTAAAAAAAAATATAACACTTTTAAGACCGGTTATAAAAATAACCGGTCTTAAAAGTAATTTTAAGACCGGTTATTTTTAACAACCGGTCTTAAAAATTTCTCTAAAACCCCTTCCCACAGAGGTTTTTTAAGACCGGTGCTCATGACAACCGGTCTTAAAATTGTTACTTTTAGACCAGTTATTAATACAACCAGTCTTAAAAGTTAAACTTTTAAGACCTGTTTTGAAACCGGTCTTAAAAATGACATACTTTTAAGATCGGCTGTATCAAGACCAGATCCAAAGCCGGTCTAAAAAGCCATTTTTCTACTAGTGATTGCCTGCACATGCTAAATCATTACATCTTAATTTGTCCAACACTTCACCGTACATGTTGCAACTAACGAATCCAAGTTTGTTACACCCTCATTTTATTTTCACCTATTTCAGAGTATTTGCAGAAATAATATGCAGTTTAATGGGCAATATAGGAATAACATACATATACTGATATTATGTGCGCGATTACGGAAATTCCCCATACGGGTTCGTACTTGATAATTACAATTAATGTAGCCTCATAGCGCTACGTGGGTGTCTAAACACGTTTCAGTGAATGGAGACATCTTCTCATCTTCGTTCCACCACCGCAATCCCCTTCGTACGGTTCTCTTTATTGTTCTCAGCATACGTTCTGTCTTTTCCTGTCTAAATTGTTGGTAGGGGAGGATGAGATTCTGGGGAATCTCAGTAGGAAAACAATACCAATACGCATACAAGATAAGTGCTTAATGCATGACATGCTTGCATTACATAACTCATGCTCACACAATGACATATATGCGTGCTCAATGTTTCAATCAACATACATATGGCCATAGCATAAATAGAAACAGAGCTTCAATTATTCATATATGTTTCACATAATCAAGCAAAGCAATAATATGCATCAATACACCAGCACAAATATCAAATACATTCAGGAGAGGTAAGTTCTCTACCTTAATCGCCATTCCCTGATCTTTGAATAACGTGCCTTGATTTACGTGCCAATCCCTCGGGCTCTCTACTTGGTCCTAAAACTTCAAACGTACCGTTTAGATACTTCCATAATGTTTCTTATGTTTATATTATTCTATGATGAAATTTTACCAAAATGCTCCCGGGACCCCGGCCCGGCCCCGCTGTACCTAGCCCGATGGCATATTTTCTCAAAAATTTGACTAAGGCTATTCTGACTTATTTTCGCCCAAGGAATCCATCTCCTGGCTCGAAATCACCAAATTAACTATCAAATTACGAAAATACCCTTGAAAGCCCCTATTTAGGGATTTCAGTGGCGTTTTCGTAATTATGCTTTTTCGGCCTCTATCGAAAAAGTTCTCAACTGTAACCCCGCCTATTTTTGCCCACTGAATCCAATGGAACCATTTTTTTTATGAAAATCCAGCTCCAATTACATATTTACCCCTGGCAGCCCCTATGTGAGGGTTTTAAGGCTATTTTTGTTATTTCACTTTTTAGGGCTTTTCTCACTTCGCACCCAACATGAAACCTACACAATTTTCCATTCTAAACACAATGAAATCATCAAAAATACCAAAATCCAGTCCCAACATTTCCCAACACAGATCTGGACAAAATTCTTTAATAATTGTAGAAAATAGAGTTTTATGATTTCAATTCATAAAACACCTTCTTATGACCTTTAATCACTTGTTTAACCACTTAATCGCATTCTAAACATGATTAGACTAAATTTGGACAGCACCTCCCCTTAGGGTTAGGACTTTCCAGATTTGCAAACTTGACAAAAATCACTAAAACCAAACACAAACCTTAACAACAACAACAACATACTAGTTTAGATATAAGGTTTGTGAGGTTACCTCTTGAGATCCTGAATCTTCTCTCTCTAGACATCTCCTCTCTCTCTTCTTGAGCTAAGAAGGGTGTCTTCAAGATTATGGATGCATGAAGAAAAGGAGTTTAGAGAAGGATCTTTCATGCATACTCACAAGAAAAGGCTTAAGAGACAACTCTTACCTTGATCTTCTTCCTTCTCTCTAGAACTTGAGAGCTCTCTCTCTCTCTCTCTCCTCTTCTTGTGTAGGGAGAAAATGAGGAAGGGGAAAGGAAAGGGATGTGTTTTATGAAATCTCTCTTCTTTCATTCTAGCCCTTGATTTCATCAATGGTTGAGATTGCAACACCATTCTTGCACTATACCTCCCTCCTTGCTTTCACCATGCCTCCCTCCATGCTTTCACTTTATGTCATACTTCCTCATAATTTAACTTACTTGCCCTCTTACCATCACCCTACCATGATCATCATGTCCATACTTCATGTCATAACCACTTTACCATTATCATCATTATTCTTTTCTTGTAGAATTTTGGACATGTGCTCATGAAATTAAATCATCACCTAATCTCCTCTTCATTTTCACATGTTGGACAAAAATATGGAAGAGAAGAGAAGGAAAAATGTGTTTCAATAATTCCATAATTCAATTAAATGAATTATGTATAATTCTCTCTAATCTCACAATTCTTGATTTATTCCATCAAGAATAATCCAATTATACATTTTCCTTTATTTTCCTTGATTAATTGAAATTAACTTCAATTAATTAGAAAACAATTAATCTTGGGCTAAATTGGTAAAATTATGATTTTTCTATCACCTTTGTAATTTAATGCAATTCTTGAATTTATTTGCCCATTTCCTTATGAATATGAATATTTCAAAATTCACAAGATCTAATTTCCATGAATATTCACCATTCTATTGAATTACTCAAATAATTACAATATATTTTTGGTAAATATAAAATTTGGGATGTTACAAAGTTACTCATCCGAAACTTAATGTAAGATCTATTTATTTAATTTGATTAGATTAAAAAAGTTAGTTAAGTTAATTAATATGACATATTTTTTCTTAAACACCATGATTATCTTACTTAATTTTCCCCATCTATCTCCTACTTGATCATTGGTAAGGGAGCATCAACAAAGGTAAAGAAAAGATTGATAAATATAGAAAATAAGTCTTATATTTATACATTTATGACCAACATTATTCCCTCCAGTCCTTTTCATATGCAATTTTTTTCTTGATTGCGCAAAATGAACTGACGGTTAAGATTAGTTAAAAACAATAAATGGTCAAAAATATCATTTCTTTCCCAAATATACCCCTATTTATTAAAAGAGTATAAGAGAGAGAATTGGTAATAAAAAATACTAGTATGAGAGAGAATGAGTAATAAATGATTGAATGAAAGAGAATTAGTGATAAGTAGGAGATAATTAATATAAAAATATGTATTTAATAGGGGTAGAAAAGCTAGTTTAAATTTTGAGACACAAAAAAAAAGTTGCTTATATTAAGTATCAGGCTTAAGAGAGAGAAATTTACATATAAAAAGGACTAGAAGGAGTAACTCTCAAATTTTTTTTTTGCCATCAACAACACTAATAGTATTAAATCCAACTAAGTTACAATGTCTCAAAAGTTACACCATTAAACACATTAAAAGAGACAAGAACCAACTTACACCAAACAAACACAGTGATATAATAAATAAGTCCCAAGACCAAGCTAACAATCTAGAGAAACAAATATATAAATATTCTTCAGTACAACCAGAACGAAGAATTGAGGCTTCATCCACTCCATACGAATGGTATGCCTGCAACTGGTACGAAGGTCGAAATGCCCAAACACAATGGCAAGACTCTTCCAATGCATCTTTGGTAATCCTCCCAACTACCAAATCTGCTTTTCTAGAAACGCACCTGCAAGAGAGGTTCCTAACTAAATTCCTTGATACAAAGATGTACTCAAGGATAACAACAATCAAACTTTTATCAAAGGATGCACAATCACATAGGCAATAGGCGAAGGAAACCCATTTCCACCTTGAGAATGAGTAGAAAAACCATATGCACTCAACAGACCATTTCTTGTCCTATAATGAACATCGTTAATCAAAACGCTGAACAGGCACACGATGAGCCAAAGATGAACAACGCATACCATCATACTCATACTAATCAGGTCCAGAAAAATCATAATTAATTGACTAGCTATTGCACATCCCTTAGGCATAATACCCACAAATAACATTACGTCTCTCCCCCAAACATCTACCTTCGACTATACAACACTAAGATTCAATAATACATCACTGGGCAAGTATCTAATCTGGAGCAAGCTACTCACCTCATGAGCCAACAATCGCAAGATTGATACCTTTAATTGTGGTTGTTCTGGCACCTTTGATTTCTGCAAAGCGACTGGAAATCCCCAGCTTGGACTTCTCCAATGAGTCTTCATCATCACCTTACCTTTACCTGAAAAGCCGACGGTGGAAGAGCCCTCCGATTCCATGGCTTGATCTTGTGTGGCCGTTGTTCTCTGCTTTCTTGTGCACCACATCTCCACCGTAGATCTTCATTCTTCAATCGGACGACCACTACTCTCGCCTCTCAGATCCCCAATCAAATTTGTCCTTGCTGTTGACGAGAAAGAGAGCCAACTTTTCGATTCACCTAGCTACCACAGAGGTTATGGGGGTACCCATCGGAGGTCCTCGTCGGATAGTGTTAACGGCACCAGAGTGTTGAACACCTCCTAGTGTCCATCGGCCCTACGCTCCCGCCCTTCTCCGTCACGGGACTCACTCTCAAGCAACGCATCCTCTTGGCACGACGAAAGGGACCAACTAATAAACTCCACCGGAAGGGGAGAGGAACCCCTACTGAGATGGAAGAGCCGTCGCCACTCACCCATCGATGGGCCGCCACTCATCCCAACGGAGGGAAGGGAAACCCTAGCAGAGGGAGTTTTTCGCACCCAGGCGAACTGAGTAACTCTCAAATTAAGTCATACATTAAGGACCAAAAGGGATATTGTACACTCATTCCGGTTCTTTTGTAAACAACTTTCTCTTTCTTGGGTCTCATACTTAATATAAGCAATTTTTTCTTGTATCTCAATATTTAACCTGCTTTTTTCTGTTCTACCATTATTAAATACATATTTTTATATAATTATCACCTACTCATAACTAATTCTCTTTCATTTAATCATTTATTACCCCTTCTCTCTCATATTTTATACTCATTCTCTCTCCATACCGTTTTCATAAATATGGGTATATTTGAAAAAATGTGACATTTTTGACACATTTATTATTTTTATCTAATCTTAACTGTCAGTTTATTTTACACAATCAAGAAAAAAAGTTGCTCATAAAAAAGACTAGAAGGAGTACAACTTAATTGCTAGGCTAGACTAATTAGTTTTTCCCCAATGAATATCTTACTTTTTTGAGTCTCACTCTTCAATTCCTCATAAGTGAGATGTAGTTTATAAGTTGAAGGAGCTCCCTTTTTTAATAGGCTAGTCTTTAAATAAGAGCACCTAATGATCTTGTTAATGGCTACACATAGAGAGTCACTACTACAAAAAGGATAAAAGGTGGCGTACATTTTGTGGCACTTCTTTAAACAAGTGTCACACTTCCCTTTTTTTATTTTTAACCTGTATAATTTTTTTTAAGTACCAGCTGTGGCCCTACACAGGCGCCACACTTGGTGCCACACAAGCAGCTGTGGCTCCTGACCCACCAGGCGCCACAGCTGCATCATATATCATGTGTGGCGCCTAATGCCTAGGCGCCACAGCTGATGAGGCAATGTGTGGCGCCTAATTAGTTAGGCGCCACACTTGCCTATTTTTATAAAAAAAAAGGAAAAATTTCAAATGGATAATGTATATCTCTTAATTATTTCATTTCCCGCGTAGTAGTTCCGTGTCCGTCCCCCATTCCTTCTCTTTTTGACTACTACTCCACTTTAATTATTCAACTACTCTCTCATCCATTAAATTACTTTCCCTTTCTCATCTTCTTAGTAGATCTGTCGGCCCCCTCCCTCCATTTCCTATCATCTTCACACTAAAAAACACACTCAAACGCTCACTCGTCACTCAAGCTAGCGTCACCAATGTGGTCTCCCACTCCCTGCGCTAGTCAATTAATAGATTTGTAAGAAGAAGACTATTTCATTCTAGCTTGCTTTGTTTAAATTTTTTTTTAGTCAAGATAAACCGTAATATAACGTTTGCCTTTTTGTTCCTAGTTAATAGGAAAGAGTGAAAACCTAACTTGTTTCGTTTGCCTTTTTGCTTTGTTTAATTTTTTTGCCGATAAGCTTGCGGTTTTTAGTAATCTTTTAATTTACTTAATTAGTTGTTGATGTATTGTGTTTACATATTAAGTTCTTGTATTGTGATATTTTTTATGTTAGTTTTGGAGAGTATTAATATAAGAACATTATTGTTGGGGAACTTGAATTTTAAATGTGAAAATTATATATATATATATATATATATATAATAGGTTGAAATATAAAATAGAAAGATTGACAATTTGTGGAGATGATAAATATGAAAGCCACTCAATTTATATAAAGCTTCACAATCAGGAAGCATAAAAAAGGGCCACAGGAAAAAAGAAGAAGAAGAAGAAGAAAAAAGAAAAAGAAAAGAAAAAAAAGGACCCTCCTGTGGCGCTTGTTTGAGAAAGTGCCACAGGAGGGGGTCTCCTGTGGCGCTTGCTGACGTAAGCGCCACAATAGGACCCCCTCCTGTGGCACTTCCTCAAACAAGCGCCACAGGAGGGTATTTTTTTTTAAAAAAAAAATTTTAAATGTTGTGGCGCTTCCAAGCGCCACAGCTTTTTTTAGTGGCGTCCAGATATGTGGCACTTCTCTAGCGCCACAATTAATGCAATTATAAGCGCCACAGCTTTACCTTTTTGTAGTAGTGAGTCTGATACTCAAGAGGCTGAGTGAAGTACCCCATTGGGATTGAGCTCTTCTTTTAAACCTTAAACCTGTGTTCATGACGTTTTCAGAGCTTTCTGTGTTGTGTCTGTGGACCATTAAGGTTAAATCAACATCTATCACAAAATGATTTCGGTAGTTTCTTAAATATTTGCCATCAGTTTACCGATAACATTAAATCACGTACTTGGTTCTAATAATTAAGCTGTAAAAAATGTTCACCCTCGTCATATTTGTGTGAGACAAACTAATAACACACCAATATATATATATATATAGATATAAGTTTAGGACTTTAAGCCTTGTCCCTATCTTTACATATCATACAATTTCTTTTCTTTTTTTCTTGCATTTTCCGACATCTAATAATTGACGTCTAGACTTGTACTGTTGGTGTTGCTTCACTAAACGACGAAAGCTTTGACTTTGGGGCTCTTGATCGTCTTGTTGAGGACGAAGATGATGAAGAGGACCTAGGAGAAGAGGTTGACTTGGTTTTTCTGTTCTTGTTCTTCTTAGAAGCATTACTATGATGGTCCGTGGATGAGCTGTTGAGTGTTCTTGGTTTGCTTCTCATGGGCTCCTCCATATCTGTTTCATGTGACCATCGTCATGCATTAAGTAAAAGATCGTACAAATGAAAGCATACCAAGAATCAATTGACATGCGTAAAAACCTTGAGATTAATATTTATTTTACATTGACGCAAAATTCCTAGAGAACAATATTATTGTTCATAGATTTGAGCTTAAGTGAAAGATACTCTAAAATTGGTTCAAGGGGCAACTTGTATATATTGCAGGAGAGTGTAAAGCAAGTTATGCACATATCTCGCTTGATATTTATATAAATATTCTTAGTACATCAAATTAAAAATGAACTGCAACCATCTTACATTGATTCGTTATAAAGAGTATAGTTGATGTGGAGAACGGTTTGAGCGGCCCTTTTTATGTTTTTTTAAAAGAAATGTATATATGTTTATTATCTTCTTTTCATCATGCTTTTTTACTAACTTTAGTCTTCACTATAAGACCCAATTAATTTTTTTGAAGAGATTTAAAAAGCTAATTAAATTACTTAAAAGTATTTATATTTATTCTTTTTTCTTGAAACTAATTTTCATGACTTATAAACTATAATATAATCTAATCATATACAATCTATGATATGATTATTTATTTAGTTTCTTTAATATCTCTTAAAAAAAATCAATTGAGTCTTATATTTAGGACAAAAATCATTATTTATCTATGAAACTACTTCCACCAATATGTACATATACAAATCATGAAAATGAACTACGTACGTTCTACATTTTTTTCAAAAAAAAAGAAAGAAATGTGAGGTTATTGCCTAGCCTTGGACGACAGACCTAATATTTTTAATAAGGTGACTCTAAATTTAAGATTAAACCTGACACCTAAAAGCCTATGAGAGCCCAGCCCAGACTTGCCCCTTAACTGAGCCCATCAGGACCAGACCACAAACAGGTGTTCTCCAAATGTTGAACTAGAGTCCAGCTATATTCCAAAACAAAGAAAGAAAGAAAAATAAAAAAGAATAGAAGGATGGATCTTCAAAAGAAATAAAATTAAAGCAGAGTGATTTAATGAAACGTGTGGACCACTTAATATAAAAAGGACTGTGAGTGTAAAGTGAGTAGGCAAGGCCAATAGATTATTGAGAACGTGTTATGGTGATAGAACAACCATGATCTTCCCAAGAAGGAAGCAAAGAATATATATATATATATATATATATATGGTTTTATGGCAAAGCCCTCACCCTACTTACTTCATTCATATAATCAAATTCATGAAAAAGTATATGAGAATCAAATGTAGTATACATACTATCAAATTGCATCACAAATTATATCTTATATATATTAAAAACGTGAGGTACTACCTGGGTTGAAGCAAGTAGTGAGGGGTACAAGATTGGTTGGGTTGTCAAAGGACGGGGTTGCAAAATTAGGTGATGTTCTAAATTCATTCATCTGCACATATAAAACCAAGTTAATCAAAACTGATGCATAAAATGTGGAAAACACTTCATTCTCATGATCTAACGTACATGCAAGTAAAGGTCAAATTCTTGGAAGATAATTACTTACTTTGTATAAAAGGTTTTTATTAAAAATAAATCTGATATACATCAAATTTCATTACAGATCAGATTTATTTTTATTAAGCCTCTTAATTATAAGGATACATCTCCTTATAACTAATCGTCAAGAAGAATTGTGTTCTCTCTCCAAGAGGTTTGTGAGACAAGTTACCACATAAATGCAAGATGTCTTGTGGCTTCTTTCTATCCAAAATCATTTCTCTCTCTAGCTAGACAGAAGTTAACCTGCTTAAACTTCAGTTGTATTTTTAGCAACATAGATAATAATGCAAGTAGAGAGCGGGAGACATTTGGAGTAGGTTAAAGCCTATATTTATCTTTTCATTACATCAAAATCAAAGCCACCCAGTCATCTCAAATAGAGAATTACATATATTTAATTTTTTTAATATTAATTTTTAGTTCAACAAGTGAACAAACCTCACTAATATTGGGCACCCAAGAAAATTTGGAGTAAAATGAATCGGAAGAGAAGCATACCCAACTTGGTCCGGTGACGGAGGGGCTATCCTGTCCGATGTGAGCCACATGTTTAACGTCTGTAGGGTACCCTATTTCCATCTCACGTTCTTTCACTGCTATAACAAAAATTATCCATTTCTGTTTATCAATACACGTACACATTTGAGAACCCAGCCACCAATTAATAAGAGAATGAAAAACTTACCAAATATCTGGGAAATGAATTTGAAACTTTTATAGATCCCTTTTATCTTCCTCGCCATATATATCTGCAAATCACCTCCTTCAATGTATTGGAATCAGACAAATATCCTATAATATTGGCCAGGCAATTAAACAGGAAGACATAGAATGCCTTTTTCCTGTTCAGAACTGGACGAGTTGAGATCATCAGATTCTGAGTTAAAAAAGGAGTAGTAGAGTATTAGCTAAGGTTTTCACCAGCATGTGAATTAGGAACCTCTTTTTCCCTCCGGATCAAGATTAGCATCTCAGCATTTAATACTAACGCGATTCTACGGTGTAATATAAGGTATAAGAATTAGCTTTAAACTCTGTGAATATATATATACCTGAGAAGGATTTTATGGAACGATCGAGAAGAAGAAAATATCTCTGGGTTGAGACGTAGAGAAATTGGTGATACAAGCAAAACGCGTATGTTATATTATTTAATTTCCAAAAGTAGTTGAGAATTGTATATTGAGAATTGTGTGGTTATAAGTCTCAGATTCTATATGAATTAGGAATCAGTACAATGTAATTATTCTATATGAAATGGACACGTCAAGAATTATACGTAATGCGACACTTGTTTGAGTGTAAGCTACTGAAATTGGCTTTGCATTGCTGGCAAATATGGCGATTGCTGTTGGCACGTTTATACTATTATTACTCGAACACCAAATATGAGTTATACGAATAGGATCAAAGATGTTGCAGGCTTGCCAATTTTTTTAATAAAATTCATATTTGCTAGGAAGGAAAGGGGAAATGAATCTTTTTCTCTATAATTCAATTTTTGTTTTCCTTTTTTGGTTCATATGTGTCTCTCTATTTTCTTTTTTTGATATTATCATTCGGTATCCAGTTTAGAGTTTGTGGTTGCCCCTTCCACCATAAATATCTCCTTTGAAACCTTAAGACCCAAAAAGATCTAAACGAGTTTTAGATTATATTAACTCTAAGTTAGTAATATGTGTCTCTTAATATTATTTTTTTTCCTGAATAAATTAAAACTTCAGCCCATGGGTCTTACTAACTTCGATTGCCCCAAGCCCGCAAGATTGGCCCAAATCCTTAATTGATGAGATTGAGATCTTAACTTTTGAGATTATTTTCCTATTTAATATTCAAGTTTTTCTCCGTTAAATATAAAAGGAAAATTAAAATAAAGGATATATAGAAAATCATTTTTATTATAAAAGATCATAAAAATTGTAATTATTTAGAAGGATGAAACATCATAATATAAATTTAAAATTACTAACTTACCCCTAACTAAACTTCCTCCATTATTTCTTATATTTATAATTAAAAAATAACCAAAATCAAAACTGAAACTACCTATCATTCACATGTTACATGATCGTATTTTTTTTTTTCACAAGCTTCATATTTATGTAATCAATACATTATTTAATTAACATTGATTAAACTCATATTTTTTTAATATTTTTTTCACCAAGTTCCATATTCATTTAATCGATATATTATTTAATTATTTAGATATAATAAATTATTTATATTTTTTAATTTTATTAACATCACATGAATTTTCTTAGGACACATAAATTTTCTTCTAAAAAATAAATGGTATAAATTTTCTTGGTTTAACATATATAACAAATTATAAAAGACCTTGAGTTTTATTAAAATTAGGGAAAATACCATATAAAGCTATTTAAAATAGGACAATTCTAAATCAGATTGGTAAATTTAACAGATCCCTAATTGAGTCATCAACCTAATTTAGAATTTCAAAATGTGAGTAAAATGACTTTAATGTCCTCTCATCTCTCCTCTTTAAAAAGTTTCATTAGTTTGTAACTTATGTTTTTCTATATATATATATATCAACATTAATATTTAATAAAATAAAATATAATTCATTTATAGTTTAAATATATTAATTATCATCATAAGAACAAAAGCTTGCAATATTTTTAAGCAAGGGGTTCATTTTATTAACACGAACAAATTTTTCAAAAAAAATATATGTCACAATAAAAAAATATTTTTTAAATAAATATATTAATTATAAATTTTACTATATTTATTTCATATATAAAGTTTTTCTTGGAAAGTTCTATATTTCAATAAGTATTTTATTGTTGTAAAATACTAATTAAGGTAGATGTCCATGAGCTCCCAACTCTTGACCTTTCATTTTCTACATCCCATAACCTCTCCAATGAATGATCTTTAGGAGTTTTCATGCCCATAACTCAAAGGTTACAATGTGTGTACTCATGAGGATTAAAGTTTGCCATTTACTTTATGTAACTCTTAGTTGTGGTTGAGGGCCTATAAATAGAGCACTATGTACTACACTTTATGGGCATCCAAATGAATAAGAATCATTCCCTCCTTGCTCTCTATTTCTCTCTTGTATTTCTTCATTCCCTTTATCTCAATCTCTTATACTTTCCTGATTTTATAACACGTTATCAGCACGAGTCTCTACTGAATCACTAGTTCATGGCATCTTGTTGAAACATGTATATTCTTGTTCATTGCATGAAGAGATCCAGATGGTGTGGTAATGCATCAAGAAGATATCCAGATGGCATGATAGGTTTTCTCCGATTGCTTTGGTTTGTGGCAAAGGAAATTATGAGTGGCAATGGAGGACTTGCTAAAACAAGATCAAAGGGCCCATTGTTCCTCCTTCAATTCCAACCAAGGACGCGCCAGTCAACATGAAAAGAGGCAAGTATATATAGCTCCCTGCTTGAAGTCGAAATTTGGTGCTTGCATTTGAAAAAATCATAGAAAATTTGAAATATTAGAGGGTAATTGTAGAAGAGATGATCTTGGTATTGTTATATACACACATAAATAAATTCCTACTATCCGTACAAACACTGTTTATAAATTAAAAAATAATCGTAACTTAGTATAGATTTCATATTTTATAATGATAATATTTTAGTTTTTTATACATACAAAATATGAGGTAATTCAATTGCAATATATTAATTCTCCATACACACATATATAACAACATGTTTTTTTTTAGTTGCATCTTTAATTTTAATTGAAATAAGGTGATATGAAAATTGAGTAAAAAAAAATATTGTTACCTCGTGTGTGCTCTCTCTGTTCACTAGAGCTCATTTCCTGATTACCATACCAAGATCCATGGGATGATTTCCTTACTAAGAAAGGGAGATATATATATATATATATATATATATATTTCTTGTTCTTTGACTACAAATTTATTATCCATACAATTTCATATGCTAATTATTATAGCCTACTATGTTATAGCAATGGCAGAACATAAATGTAAGGTTTTCATAGATATATGCTTGTAATAACAGTTAAGTACATCAACAGACTTTAAAGAAAAGAATAAAAAGATAGACATAAAAGTGAAACAGCATTTTGTTTTTTTTAAAAAAAAATTCAACCCTAAGGTTTTTTTTTTTGTGAAATCATATGAAGATTCTTGCTCAACACATGAAGCATTTAAACCAGCATATGGTTGGCTATGGCGGTTATGAACCCCAAATGCTAAATTTGCCTCTTTAATCGGATTCATTTAAAACCTCATAGACACTACATTGGGGATAGTAAGTACCAGAGAGAATATCATGATAGTGGCAAGGTACTTGGAGTTGCCTTATATTATGCAGACGATCCATGCACTGTTGAACATGCTTCCTCCAGGATAATTTAATCGAGCACGTGACTATTGGTCTGATCTCGCCACAGGTACATGTTCTTCTGATTTAATAAGCATTATTGTGGTAGTGAAGTGTTAAGGCTGAAAAGGAATAGTTGTGAAGATTTCAAGGTTAAGCCCTTTGAGCTGTACTAGTAATTTAGATTTTGATTTCAAGTGTTTATGAGCCAAAGGCATTATTTGGGTTTTTCAAAATAAACACCAGCGTATATATTATTAAAGAAATTGAGGTTCATTATCTGACATGTGAAATGATAGGAATTCATTGTGTTTAAATTCATTTTCGTAATGTCTGTTGTGAAACTATTTGAGGATACTATGAAACCATTGTGTGTAATTGTCTAGACTCCGTTTAGTATGACGCTATTTTGTTATATTGGTAAATTTAATAATTTGTTGAATTCTATCCGTTGATGAATTTAAGAACCACTAGTAGCATACTGTTCATGCTATTAACTTTGTTTCTATCATTTGGAGGTTATTGTTTTTGATTAATGTTTATATTAAATTGATTCTAAAAATCTGTTTGTGAGGAACCAAAGCTAAGTTTTGGTTCTGGAGATAGGTTTCCAAGAAAAAAAATCTGTCATGGTTTCATTTATCGAAATGCCCTTGTAAATTGTATAGTCTCTATTAAAATGAAAAACAACGCATGGCTTAACCATCTATCTGGAATGTTGACGTTATAGGTGATATATAGATTGAATTCATTTGTTACATTGTGAACAAACACGAGGTATGAAAATTTAATCATTTATCTAGAATAGAGATAAATGGTATTATTTGTGGGGATATTATTTATAATACTTTATTGCTTTAAATTTGATTTGAAAGCATGGGTGATTCAAATGTGATTTTAGGTCTTGAGGAATGATGATTATATATAATATTTGGAGATATTTCTGAAATAATGGATATGTTTAATTTAATTTTCATCATGTTACTTTAAGCCTTTCACATCATGTATCATTGTATTGTGATCTTTATGTATTTTGATTTTAATCCTCTTATATATCTTTAAATTTCTCTTGAATTTCTTTGTAAATTCAATAAATAAGTTTTGAGGTGTTTCAAAATATATTTAAAAGGAAGTAGTGTTATTCAATAAAAGGATATTGAGAGAATATGTGGTTGATAAATAAGGTTATATGATGAAAAATTTTAAACATTTCATTCATTGAAAATGCATCAAAAGAAGTAAATTGAAGTATATTATTAATGGGTAATCAAATTATATAACTATGCGATACTATATATTAGTTCCTGAAGAACATAAATGTAACAAAGTTGGTATAGTTCCTAAAGAATTAATATAGTTTCTCTTAAATTCTATGGGCAGCAGAAGAATTGATTAAGGAAAGTTATAACCCATAGATTTACATTAGAGTTTTACTCTATTACAGGGTTTAAATGATAGTCCAATTGACTGAAATTCATGATTAGTTGTGAGTTATGAAGTACTTGAGTTTTGAAATGCAAGATATATTATTAGCTTGCTATATACAAATTTGTCTTTGAAATAGAGAAATAAATAAAGTATATTTATATGACTCACATTTGAGGGGAAGATTGTTAGAATATAAGTGAGTTAATATAAGTGTGATTGAAAAGTTTTACTCATATACTTCCTCACAAAACCTATTGATCTCCTAAAAATGGATGTCATATTGACATTTTCTATCAATACTTATGGAAATTGAAAAGTTTTGTTATTGGTTAAGCAACATGTTATAGTAAACCAGCAGTTTACTGATCCAAACAAATATATTGTTAGCATGACTTGTTTGATTCATTCGAGTCGATCATATATAAAAGATTACGTATGCCATCCATTGAAGAACCAGAAGATTCTTCATAAATAGCCAACATAATATATAATTCAAGAATTATCATATGCTACTTGTTCTCAAAAAAATTTGATTATTAGAGTATTACAAGTTATGATTTGGAATGGATCTCTATATTTCTGGAAATAAAATTCATATATGGGCCCATTCAAATATCATGTAAACCATATCAATATTTAATAATTTTGATAGATGCATCTATAAGATGGTTACATGTGATATTACTATTAGTTTGCAACCTGAAGTTTGTAAGAACGTTTGAATAAATTATTATGTTAAGCGCGATTTTCAGATTATAAGATTCATTCATTGAAGCCTCCAAAAATAACTAGATTGATACTTATGAGAAAAAATTTATATTTCAATGTTGGCATATTTAATCTTACATATTGCAGCACTTATATTAGCCAACCAAATTCTCCCGATATAATTGGTTTTTTTCTCAAAAGCCAGGTATATTCCATCTTAAAAGGTTTGAATGTGCATTCATATTGATTCACCACAACACACAGATGGATATTTAAAGGAAATTGAGATAAATGTTGGGTAAGAACCTCCTTATTCTTGTTTGTCTCTAAATGAAACAAAGGGATATTTCTAATGGAAACAAATGGATTTAGGAGACTTATACTGCATGATTAGTCGATTGTCATTTGACAAAATTTTCCTAACATGAGGGGGAGAAATTAAATAGCTGGAAAAGAAAAGAAAAAGAATGCATTATTACTATCAAATATAGATCCTTAAATATAACAATATGAACCAGAAGTTCATTTGGTTTGCATTCATGAAATATTACATAAAATCTGCCAAATGCAATTATTGACCTAAATGGGAATTACTAAATCTCATATTCCAACTATAAATGGTCTAATCAGCATAAATGAAAGTGAGACATGCCCGAAGTATAAGAGAATAATCAGTTCCAAAAGAAAAAAGAAAGAAGCAAATAAACAAGATAATCATATTAAAGAGGCAGACACTCTAGAAGAGGTCAATACATAACTACTTGCAGAACCCTCAAAAGAGGTTCAGGTACCTGAAAGTAATAAAGAGATCTCAATGAATTATGTCATAACAAGAAAAATGAAATTGAAAAAGATAAAGTTGTCGACAACAGTTTTAGTAATAATATCACGTGATCAAATGAGGATCTTATACATAAATATGTCGGTAGAAAAAAAAGGTGATTAGCCAACTAAAGAAGGAGATAAGACGTAATGAAAAATGTTCTTTCAGCATGTGAAATTTTTGGACTTGTAGTCCAAAACATTTGAAATATTAAGTTATTTGTGATATATGAATATGCATGTGAAAATAAAGATTTTCACAAGGTTTAATGATGATTATGATGAGGTACAACATTTGATAGTGGATATAATAATTGTTGCATATATTATTAGTCTGGCAGTATATGCAAACAAAATAATACGTCTATTAGATATCATTATATATAGCATATGCATATGGATAGTAAATATTATATGAGAGTCTTTGAAAGATCTAAAATGCCAGAAGCATATACAAGAAAATTATTCTATATATAAAATGTTGTGCGAGTTTGAAAATAATTCAAGCATGTATAATTAATTGAAAAATATATTGAAAAATGAGTAATTTTACATTTTACTTGACTTGTAGGTCAAGTTATCAAATGCATCAATGATTTCAAAATCACATATTTTTACCGTGATGAATTTTCTTGTAAAGATACATTGAATTTAATGGTCCATAAGTACCTTATCTTTATGAGAATATTTTTGTATTATGCTAATATTGTATCTATTATGATTTTATTGATAAAAAATTAGTTCTTGCAAGTGCAGAGTGGATAACAAAAATGAAATTTGGTGTGATAGTCCTATTAACATATTATATAATATTATTTTGTTCAAAACAAACTAAATATGTGGATGTAAGATATATTTTGATGATTTTCGGAATAATTTTTCTTCATTGTTTTCACGATGAATAAGATAAAGGCATAATATACTGATATTTTAGCATATCCAGAAGATATGTAAGAGGAATACATCTAGTAGAATATTTGGTGACAATGTATCATTCATAGTTTGGTGGCTAAAAGAATGATATGCTCAACAATACATTAGAAGTGATGTTCTTATCAGGGAAGTAAAACTGATGTTATTATCAGGGGGAGTAAATAAGATATTATTATTGTGTGAAATAGAGCCTATGCTGTACTCTTTTCCTTAACCAAGGTTTTGTCCCACGGGGTTTTCCTGGTAAGGTTTTTAATGAGGCAGTTTCGATTTGTATTGTGTACTCTTTTTCCTTCACTAGGTTTTTGTCCCATTGGGTTTTTCCTAGTAAGGTTTTAATGAGACACAATATTTTTTTTTATGGACATCCAAGGGGGAGTGTTGTAAAATACTAATTAAGGTGGATGTCCATGAGCTCCCAAATCTTGACCTTTCATTTTCTACATCCCATAACCTCTCCAATGAATGATCTTTAGGAGTTTTCATGCCCATAACTCAAAGGTTACAATGTGTGCACTCATGAGGATTAAAGTTTGCCATTTACTTTATGTAACTCTTAGTTGTGGTTGAGGGCCTATAAATAGAGCACTATGTACTACACTTTATGGGCATCCAAATAAATAAGAATCATTCCCTCCTTGCTCTCTATTTCTCTCTTGTATTTCTTCATTCCCTTTATCTCAATCTCTTATACTTTCCTGATTTTATAACATTTATGATATTTTAAGTGCATTTAATATTTTTATCTAAAATATCTTTAGTAGAGTATCAAAGTTTCTCACCTTTTCTAATATAAATGAATAATTCATATTTAAAAATTGAAATATGAACTAAATTATTTTTAAGAAATTCAGATTTATGCATTAGGGAAAATTATTTAGAGTTTGTTTAGCTTAATGTTGGTAAAATTAGTTTTTATTTCAATTGATTTTTGCAAATTGAAATTGGTAAGTATTATCCTTTCTTTTTTCTTTTGTCTCACTTGATAAAAATAACTACATTATTTTTTTAAGAAAACTTGTTTTTTTTTATCTTTAATATCAATTGAATGATTTTTGGTTGAAAAAATCAAATTTTTTAATTGATTTTTAATATCAATTAAATGATTTTTAGTTGGTATGTATCATAGCTCCTTCTTTTGTTTGCTTGAATTATTTTTTATGATGCTTTTAGAGCATAAAAAATTGGGAAAATACCATATAAAGCTATTTAAAATAGGACAATTCTAAATCAGATTGGTAAATTTAACAGATCCCTAATTGAGTCATCAACCTAATTTAGAATTTTAAAATGTGAGTAAAATGACTTTAATGTCCTCTCATCTCTCCTCTTTAAAAAGTTTCATTAGTTTGTAACTTATGTTTTTCTATATATATATATATATCAACATTAATATTTGGGAAAATCCCATATAAAGCTACTTAAAATAGAAAAATTCTAAATTAGGTTGGTAAATTCAACAAATCTTTAATTAAGTCATTAACCCAATTTAGGATTTTAAAATATGGGTAAAATAACTTTAATGTCCTCCCCTTTCTTCTCTCCTCTCTTAAAAGAGTTTTATTGTTATATGACTTTATTGCTCTATATATTTCAACATTAATAGATAATCAAACAAAACATAACTTTTCTAAATCAAAGGAATTTTTTAGGGAAAATCCCATATAAAGCTACTTAAAATAGGAAAATTCTAAAATAGGTTGGTAAATTCAACAAATCTTTAATTAAGTCATTAACCCAATTTAGGATTTTAAAATATGGGTAAAATAACTTTAAGGGAAAATCTCATATAAAGCTACTTAAAATAGGAAAATTCTAAATTAGGTTGGTAAATTCAACAAATCTTTAATTAAGTCATTAACCCAATTTAGGATTTTAAAATATGGGTAAAATAACTTTAATGCCCTCCCCTTTCTTCTCTCCCCTCTTAAAAGAGTTTTATTGTTATATGACTTTATTGTTCTATATATTTCAACATTAATAGATAATCAAACAAAACATAACTTTTCTAAATGGGAAAATACTATATAAAGCTATTTAAAATAGGACAATTCTAAATCAGATTGGTAAATTTAACAGATCCCTGATTGAGTCATCAACCTAATTTAGAATTTCAAAATGTGAGTAAAATGATTTTAATGTCCTCTCATCTCTCCTCTTTAAAAAGTTTCATTAGTTTGTAACTTATGTTTTTCTATATATATATATATATATATATATCAACATTAATATTTAATAAAATAAAATATAATTCATTTATAGTTTAAATATATTAATTATCATCGTAAGAACAAAAGCTTGCAATATTTTTAAGCAAGGGGTTCATTTTATTAACACGAACAAATTTTTCAAAAAAAATATATGTCACAATAAAAAAATATTTTTTAAATAAATATATTAATTATAAATTTTACTATATTTATTTCATATATAAAGTTTTTCTTGGAAAGTTCTATATATTTCAATAAGTATTTTATGATATTTTAATTGCATTTAATATTTTTATCTAAAATATCTTTAGTAGAGTATCAAAGTTTCTCACCTTTTCTAATATAAATGAATAATTCATATTTAAAATTTGAAATATGAACTAAATTATTTTTAAGAAATTCAGATTTATGCATTAGGGAAAATTATTTAGAGTTTGTTTAGCTTAATGTTGGTAAAATTAGTTTTTATTTCAATTGATTTTTGCAAATTGAAATTGGTAAGTATTATCCTTTCTTTTTTCTTTTTTCTCACTTGATAAAAATAACTACATTATTTTTTTAAGAAAACTTTTTTTTTTATCTTTAATATCAATTGAATGATTTTTGGTTGAAAAAATCAAATTTTTTAATTGATTTTTAATATCAATTAAATAATTTTTAGTTGGTATGTATCATAGCTACTTCTTCTTTTATTTGCTTGAATTATTTTTTATGATGCTTTTAGAGCATAAAAAATTCCTTTGATTTAAAGATTTAAAACATACAAGTGAATAAAAAATTCAAGCATTCTTTTCTCTTGAATTCTATAAATCTTTTCTTTTGAAGTTATCGCTCTTTTATTACACATATTTTTATAACAAACTAAAAATGATATTCTCAGTTTTCACCTTTTTTTTTTGTTTTATCTCTTTACGTTTAAGGGGACAAAATTGTAATACTTTAATTTATTAACTTCTAGACAGGATCAAACTTTAGTTGGCTGCTTTATCAATCGACCCCACTCCCAGGCCTGCCATTATCAATTGTCGTTGTCGTTATCTCATCTGATTTGTTACACAAAAGAACAAAAATCTCATCTCTCAATCTAATGAAAAACTCGAGATCAAGTGGTGAAAAGGAGTTAAGAGAAATGAATAAAGAGCACAAAATTAGATCCATAACGACAGTGGCAGTTCTGAAGGTGGGTGTTCCATCGACGAAATTCAAACTTCCGGTGATGATCGTCGCATCTTTACCATCACCCACCAGCATCACATTCTTCTTCTTCGATCCAATCTCAACATTCTCTTTATAAACTCCCTTCTTCACATATATCACATACCTCGTCTTACTGTTATCTGGTGCCGAAGCTACAGCTTCACTCACAGTCTTAAACCTCCCACTTCCATCCTTAGCCACCACAACGTTGGCCTTTATTTCATATGCAGAAGCTTCCTCTCCTTACTCGTCACCCACGAGGGAAACTATGTTGTAAATATTGTATGTGAGTGCGTCAAAGGAAGAAGTCTTGTATAATTTAAGATCGGGAACGTCCTAGTATACAATTAAATATGAGCTTGAATTAGTGAAAAGGATGATAAGAGAAGTCTTTGAATTGACCGTTGGAATTTTAATTGACCAGTTTTAATGATATTTAAAAGGTTTTATTACATTAAATTGTCATTAATACTTGTTTTGTAACTGTTGTTTTAATTGTCATTAAACCGTTGTTAATGGTCATTATAACTCCCCAACGGTCACATGTTTCTACCTATAAAAGGCAATGTTCTTTGCATGGTTAGAAGACACCGAGGTCTCCGAGCTCCTCTCCTCTCTCCATTCTTCTGAGTTACACTGATAGCTTTCTGCAGTTCTATCACCCTGCTTTCAGCAGGAAGGGTTTGTTTTATCCTAGGGAGTGCCGCTTCCTAATCTACTAGAGGGATTGCGGAATATCTCCTAAGGACAGCGTCCTTGAACGTGACTCAAACTATTTTTTTGTTGTGTTTCAACAGGTGCTGCCGTTGACAATCAGTATGGTGTGAGGTGCTGATGCCAACAATCTTAGGAGATATTACCTGCTATTTACATTGTGAAAGTTGCCTATGCGCTTATGAAGAAACACTCTTTTATGCATTGTATCAAGAATTACCATTGCGGATTGGCAAATTTATATACGTTTTTAGACTAACGAAAATAACTGGTTCACTTTCTCATGGGATTTGGTAGTCGCTGAAATTATCAGCTACTCATCAATTATTGATCAACAAACAGGTGCGTCTCTTTATTCTCTTCTATAAAAGCATGTCTAAGTGAAATGTTGTCCTTACCATGGTTAGAAGATATTTTATCATAGGTGTTGTGGTGTCTTCCTAGCATAGATGGCTGAATGAATTTTGTTGAGGTTGTGGTACTGTTTTTTTTAAAAAAAAAGAGAGAATCTTTCTTTACCTCATGAAAAGGAAATTTTAGTTTTACTTGCATGATAATATATTTGGCATATGTCTATCGTTGGTGTTAGTAGTTTTGTGTTGAAGGGAATTATTTAAATTCAGTTATGTACGTGGGCATTAATGGGAGTTTATTTGTATGTTATTGCATTGCTAATTTAGTAGTAACCTATTTCCATCCGTGGGGTTGCATGGCAATAAAGGGAAAAAGCATTTTAGTATTTTACAACATGTGGAACATTTTACTATTTTATACATATTATTTCAAATTATATAGTGGATTATTTCTGAATGAATATCCAAGTGTTTGCTATTAACTGCATTCAAGTTGATGATGGTGACTTGGTTTCTAAATTTAATGTCACGTGATTGGGTTTGTGGGATTTGAATATTATTATTATTATTATTATTATTATTATTGTGTTGATAAGCATGGTTAAGAGATTATTTTTCCATGTTATTGGGTGTTAAAGTTAGAATGACCCAAACCTCTGGTAACTATAGAGACCAGGGATGACATGAGCAATTGAGTTTTAACTCAAAGTGATACCCAGGCACGACCACCTAGTGTGGTAATGGTAGATGTGAACCTGATGAAAGCATATGTTGAGGCAGTGGTCTGATGATATTTATGAAATAAGGTTATGAGGTGTTGTTATATGCTCAAGTGGGCATTGGTGGTTATGAATACTAGGAGTGCCAAATTTACCTCTTTAATCAGATTCACTTGAGACCTCATAGACATTGCATTTGGTCTTTAAAAAAACAATTCAAGATGATAGTAGTGGAAGAGCTTGAAGAGAACTATGTGGGATTATAGAGATCACAAAAATGACTTACCATTATACAAAAATAATGGATCGGATATGTTGGTGAACACATTTCAGTCAGGATCAATTTTATCTTGATCTTTTCTTACAGGTTCTCTCTTATTCCTTCGACTTTAATAGTCTTTGGTTTGTCAGTTATGGCTTGGTGTCATTTGCCTACTAGAAGTTTGATCGGCATGTTACTATTATTATTTCATACAGAGGCTGAAGATACGTTTATTTTAGAATTGAAGTCCTTATTAAATTAATTAAATTAGTGTGTATGGCTTGACTCACAATTCCCTAGTGCCAATTAATTGGAGGAGGAAAAATTGCATTGTTCAAATTGGTAATTTATTTCCTACCATTGGGGAGTTATAATGTTGCAATAATATAATATTATGGATATTATATTGTAAATGTTGTTATCATATGTTAGTTCATACATGTACAGGCCAATGGTTTTCAATTTAAGTTGTTTGTGGAAGGAATATATATGAGAGATATGAGTTTGGTGGATCAATATTGCTTCATATGCCATAATGAATCCACTTTTGGGGTTACATGTATTAGTTGTATGCATTGATTTATAATCATGGTGGTGGTATGATTTGCATATTGACATGCAAATAGTCAGTGTGATATTTTTGTAAAATTAGAATGATAATATTGGAGGATATTCTAATTAATTAGAATGGATTCTAATTAAATTAGAATTATTATTGGTAAGATGTGTAAAACACTATTAATTGGTTGACGTGGAGGTGTGAATGAAATTTTATACTCAAATTTAAAAGCTCATTATCTAAAGATTGTTTATTATATGGGTAAACCATTTTTTGTACAATGCATATGTGATGCTTGATAGTTTGGGGATACAAACTTTGGATATTAGAGTGACAAAAATTGAGGAATATTCTAATTTAATTAGAATGAAAGGGGATATATAGCGAGATTCTAATTAAATTAGAGTTATTATTTATAAGGTGTGAAAATATTTTTGAGATATTTAAAAGTGTGGGGGTGCCTACATGTGGAGGTGCCTTATAAATTTTTAAAGTTGCAAATTATTTCTAGCCTCATTTGATAAAACCAAGTTGTGGTTTAAAATTAATTATGTGAAGGTTTTGTTATATGCTGCAGAGAGCCAATTTGTGAATTATTCGTGTGATGTGAAAATTTAATCATTTATCTAATGTAAAGATAAATGTGTTTAAATTTCATGATATGTGAGTATATATTTATAGTGGTATAAATATACATAACTACTGTGAACATTGAATTTTTAAATGTAAATGGCATATGTGTTATAATATGTCTTACAAAATTATATATTGCTACCTCATTTTACAAATACAAGATGTGTGCTGCAAATAATTAATTGAGTGGAGGCTTTGCTATATTTGCTAATGCGAGCAAATTTTGTGGATTACCAAATATTTTGCTTGAAACAAACATTATGTGATATGAAAATTTAAACATTCCTCTATAGTAGATGAATGTGATATTTTCATAATTTTGAGGCTATATAATTATCTTGGTTTAAGAATGTGTCTGAATTATGATTCTAACACGGTTTGAAGTGGTTTTGCAGCTCAATCTAGATATGTACAAATTTTTTGAGAATTTGTTGCATTAATTGATAGACATTAATCCTTATGATATAGCTTATGCTATATGGAGATTGGGCACATATATAGATATGTGAAAATAAAATATTTGAGGGGTACCATAAATGTTGGTATCAAGTACAGTGGATTCCCATTGTATGAGATACACGGATGTTAACTGAATTCATTTTATCCAAGAAAATCCACTAGTAGCCATGTGTGTGTGTGTGTGTGGTACTCTAGAATTGGCTAAATTTGGAGGCTAAGTTGTTGAAAAACTCTTGGCAAATATTTTGATGAAAAACCGACACTTAATGTTGATGATTTGAGATTGTCAAATGGCAATAGCCATTGTGAAAAATAATGATGTAAGTGAAAGTTGATTGAGATATAATGTGAATAAGTTAGCTTAAAAATTGTGGAATTATCTCAATCAATTTTGTGAGGTCAAAGAGTTGGCCTATGGATTCGTTAACAAACCCCGGGAAGAATTAAATTAGCTGAGGGGAATGGGACTAACACCAATACGAAATTAACGGTGATGGCAACCCAACCTCTGTGATTGGTGATCCCATGAAGGAGGTTCAATAGGTAAGAACAAGTCATTTGTTAGTTCTGTTAGCATTAAAATAAATGACCAGTCCCTTCCTATAGTAAGAGAAAGTGCAAGAATGCATTTTGGTGGGCTGAGCAAAAGCTCTTAAAGATTTCATAATCTTACGGGATGATGTACTCATTGCAGGTACATTTCATGAAATTACCTATATGAATGAGGAGTAGGGCCGCTCTTATGAGATCATGGCAAAATTTCTAGAGCATTCGTTAAATACTAGGACACGCGCGTGGCAATTTTAACGTGCAAAACCGCGTTAACAGTGGAAAATATGGGGGGTATAATCTGACTTTTAATGCCTCTAGTATACGCCCAAGAGATGAGCGGTTTTAAGTTCATAGGACCACCGATATCTCTGTGTACTAAATGTTATCAGTCTAGGTCTGATTTTAAGTTTAAAGGACTACCAAATACAATGGTTATATCCATACGTGTGTAACTCAGCTAATGGGACTACGAACTTCCTTAGACATATGTGGGGGATTGTTGTAAATATTATGTGTGAGTGCGTCAAAGGAAGAAGTCTTGTATAACTCAAGATTGGGAACGCCCTAGTATACAATTAAATATGAGCTTGAGTTAGTGAAAAGGATGATAAGAGGAGTCTTTGAACTGACTGTTGGAGATGACAGTTGGAATTTTAATTGATCAGTTTTATTGACATTTAAAAGGTTTTATTACATTAGATTGTCATTAACAATTGTTTTGTAACTTTAGTTTTAATTGTCATTAAACCGTTGTTAATAGTCATTATAACTCCCCAATGGTCACATGTTTCTGCCTATAAAAGGCAATGTTCTGTGTATGGTTAGAAGACACCGAGGTCTCCGAGCTCCTCTCCTCTCTCCATTCTTCTGAGTTACACTGATATCTTTCTGCAGTTCTATCACCCTGCTTTCAGCAGAAAGGGTTCGTTTTATCCTGGGGAGTTCCGCTTCCAGATCTACTAGGGGGGTTGCGGAATATCTCTTAAGAATAGTGTCCTTAAACGTGACTTGAACTATTTGTTTGTTGTGTTTCAATAGGTGCTGCCGTTGACAATCAATATGATGTGAGGTGCTGATGCCAACAAACTCACCATTAAGTGGCTCATCAATGGCATCAATTTTAGAGGGCATAACATGAATGGGTATGGCTAGGGTAGTTCTGGCTCTGGAGACTAAGTCATTGAGCTTTGATTCTACAAGGGCTCGAGCTGATCCTTCTAACTCATCAAGGCAAGTGATTTGGTTAGTGAGGACGGTGCTAAGCCATGTGTGAGCATCTTGGTAGGATTTGGTGCTCTTTTCTGTGAGAGCCACCACTGAGTCCCAAACTCTTTTGAGAGACAAGTCCAGAAGCCGCTCACAGAGTTGCAGAGCTTGTTGCTGATTTGAACCGTTGATTCTATATTTGATGGCTCTTGTTGAGTCTAGAGTTTTCTGGATTTGTGAGGTGGTTTTCATCAAGAAGGATTGAAGTAAGTAGGATGATTCTTTGTCTTGAGAGGCGAAGATTGAAACTTTGGGTAATTCAGAGAGATGGGACAAGCATGATGATTTGTGGAGAGCGTGGTTGCAGATATGGTAAGGGTGAGAGAGGTTGAAGATGAAGGAAGTAAGAAGAGCAGAGATGAATAGAGCAACAAGAGAGAGAAGAAGTCAAATGGTTCTAGAAATTGATTTTTTGGGCTTGTCAAGGAGAGATTGGTGGGAGGCAACCATAGTTGAATAATTGGGGGCAGGGCACATTTTACTAAGAAGTAGGGTTGCTTGCTTAGGGTTTGTTTGTAAAAGGGTTGTCATGGCTCATTGTACGTTTTTCTTAAAAAAAATCTATTGGACAAAAATGTATTGTTTGGCAAAGCCTTAATATCTATTTTCCTTATGTTACTATTGGCTTTTTTCTGAAGCTCCTTTGCGTTACTTTTTCCTCCACTACACTTCTAATAATATATATATATATATATATATGTAGTATTCAATACTCTTTCCGGTCTTAATTATAAGATAAAGTTAAATTTTTTAGAGAAATTAAGGAAACTAATTAAATTACTTTAGAATATTTATATTTATATTTTTTTTTTCAAAATAATTAGTTTGACTAATAAATTAATATATAATATAAGGATATATAACATATAATATGATTAAGTAATTTATTTAGCTTCCTTAATTTCTCCAAACAAAAGTCATCTTTGTCTTATAATTAGGAATGAAGATAGTAGCATCCATGCCCTTTTCAGTTATTTTGCATCTAAATGGGTTTTTTAAACTCTAATCCAAACATGTTCAAGGTTTTAAAAAAAGTCACTTCTACCACCACTAATCCAAACACAAATCACATTTACATTTTTACTTTTAATCCTACCTTATTTTTCTAAAAGTCAGATGGTAAAAAAAGTCACTTCTCCATCGTTAATCCAAACAGACATTTATATAGAGAATCAAAGTTGCATTGTCTTCGGTTGGAGAATGAAAAAAAAAATGCGGCATTTGAAATAAGGGATAAAAAAATCATACCCACACACACACCCACACAATCTTAGCTACTCTACAATTAATTATTGTTTTGTGTTGTCCAAATATTTATAATTTTCCCCCCTTTCATTGCTTAAGTTTTAACCCTTAAGTTGCGCGAGAGTAATTGTAGTGAATCATTAATAATTGAAACCAAGGTATTAAAACTTGGACTGGGCACTGAACCGGTCGAGACAGTAGGTCAAGGGTCAGTGGGTCAGACAGGAGTTGACCCGGGGGTCAGACCGAAGTCAACCTGGGAGTCAGACAATTTGAGGATTAAAAAAAATTCCATAGAGGTTAATGAGCATCATAGTATCATATTGTAATCCAATAACATCAAAAGCAATAATCAAAACAAACTCATAGTAATAGAGGTTTTTTCCACCCATAATCCTTTAAATACTTAACTAATCATCAATTAACTCCATAATCTTCATTAACAGCATTCAAATCTGCAGGTATTGCAACATCAGGAGGTGTAGCTGAAGGAGGAAAACCAAAAGTACTAGGACCAACATCATCATCAACATTCAAACATGGAAGTTCAGGAATGGCCACATATTTATCACCTACATATAAAATATTGAAATGAATTAAATTCTTCATATTCATAGTTTTGTAAAGAAGAAAACATAATTATGTACTATTATATAAGAATATAATCTTAATAAACCATTAAACCTTCATAATTCCTTGTAAGTTCTTCAAGTTTAGAATGTGCCACATCTGGATTATCAAACTCAGGAGTTGGATCATCTTCAACAATCCAAAAGTCCACTTTATCTATTGATTCAAAATCAATCGGATTGTAACTTTCCTTCTTCTTTGCCAATGTATCCCTTTAATGCCGAAATGAAAGAAGTTCAACATTAGTAAAAGGCATATTAAATAAGTTCTATAAAAGCAAATTAAGTCATAAATTTTAAGATTACCTATACTTTAACTTCAGATTGTAATTTGTGAAAACCAAGTCATTGAGCCTTTGATGCTCCAAACGGTTTCTTCTTTTTGTGTGGATGCGTTCAAATAAACTCCAGTTTCTTTCACAACCAGAAGAAGAAGTTTGGCTAAGTAGACGAATAGCAATCTGTTGCAACTCCAGAATTGAACCACCATAGTAGATCCACCACTCATCTACATTAAATAAAAGACATTCAGTTAAACATAGTATGAAATATCGAATATGTATTAATATGTCCATAAAAATTAAATTTTCTTACAAGGATTTAGTTTTTGGGCAGCTTTTTCACATGAAACCTTATTAAAGGATTCTTTACGATCACGGTAGACACTCATTTGCTGCATCAGTGTGACATAACGATCCATATCATCATGTGAATGTGCCTCCAACACATCGATCAAAGATTGCATTAATTTGTTCCTTGTAGCAAGTTCTGCATTGTAGAAGAAGGCAGGATTCAAAAGATAAGCTGCTGCATGAAGCTCACTCTTTAAATGTTTATCCCATCGAGCCTGAATAATGCTAGTGTATGGTTTGTACAGCTCCTCCTTATTCTGAAACACCTCCTTGATTGTTGTTTTAGCCCTTTGCATGCCTTCATAGACATAAGGCATGGAAGGCTTGCCATCAAAATCAACAATCCTCAATAATTTAATAATCGGGGAAACAATCTTGACAATTTGAAAACATTCGTTCCAAAACCGATTATCAAGGATGATTGCACAAAATGTTTTCCCAGGCTTACTGTTAGCTAATTTGTGTTGCACAAAATGCTGATCAACAACTAGAGCTTGTAAGTCATGTTTGTGCAAAAAAATGCTATGTAAGGTAATAAATGTGGTGGCAAACCTTGTAGCACCAGGACGTACAATTTCCTTTCAACCAGGTCTTTTCCGTAACCATAATAAGAAGACCATATGATTATAAGCAAAGATAGAGATTTTAGATGCCTTTTTTGCAAGATCAGACACATGAGGCATGGAAGCAATATCTTTCAAAACAAGATTCAAACAGTGAGCTGCACAGGGAGACCAATAAATGGTTTTATACTTCTCTTTAATCAGTCTGCCGTATGCTACATAGTTAGCGACATTATCAGTCACCACATGGACTATATTCTCAGGGCCAATCCACTCAATAACTTCATTGAACAAAGAAAATAAAGTTCTTGCATCTTTAACTACATCTGAGGCATCAACTGATTTCATAAACACCATGCCTTGCACTAAATATACTAAGAAATTAATCAAAGTACATTGTCGAACGTCAGTCCAGCCATCAGCCATTAGTGTACAGCCATTTTCTTTCCACTTAGCTTGATAACTATCAATCAATAACTGACACTCTTTTTTACGGTCTTGCAACAAGGTAACTCTATACTCATGAGCACTAGGGGCCTTAAACCCAGGACCAATGGCAGCAATAGCATCAACGGCTTTTTGAAACAAAGGGCAATTCAATACATTAAACGGAATGCAATTCACATAAGCCCAGTCAGCAATAACAACCTTAGCAGCATGTTGTGCTTCTTTACTTGCCCAAGCACTTTTGATGCTTGGTTGATCACCCGGGGTTGTTCTAGATGCAAAATACTTGTCAAGCTTCCCAACCCCAGTTGCTTTCCTTTTTGTGCCACTACTCTCATTGGATGTCCTAAGTGGATGTGAAGCTATTGGCTCTTCAATTTCCATATCATCAATCTCTTCAACATCGTCACTAGCAATAGGTTTTTTCTTTGCACCCTCTATCAACGATTCTTTCATTCTAGCTCGTATATCATGAGATACTTTCTTACAAGAAGACACCTGACCACTTACACCAGCTAGATGTTGCTTTAACCTATTAATTCCACCTCCCCTGTAACTTGATGCACACAAGAGGCAAGTAAAAACATTAACTCTTCCCTCTTTTTTGACAGACACATATTGCCAAGCAGGATCAGTTTTTTTGACACTTCCTGTTGACTCTGTGGGATTAGAGACATTCGGGTTAAGGGGGTTGCTAGACTCTTCTGTAGGGGCAGTGGTGGTAGGGGGATTATCACTTCCTTCACCACTTCTGACCTCCATTAGCAAATAAGGGAGCAAATCCAAAAATAGGGCCTTTTCAATCAACAAAAGAAAGTAAACAAGAAACATCTAGTTCGATCACAAGCAATCTACAAATCAACATAAAACAGTCTCAGCCACTACAAGAAAGAAAACAATCAAACCAGTGACCAAGAAAACAATCAATCCTTATGTGCATCCAGTATAAAAATCCAATAGAGGTAAAGGAAATAAAGAAAGCAAACTGAAATCAATCTCCACCACTCAAATCAGTAACACCGTCAACTATGTCTCTCCCTCTCTACCACCAGCAAAATCAACACAATCTGAATGTCACTAGGTGTAGATGCAAGGCTGCAAGGAACATACAATACAATCTAATCACTAATCAAAAGAATGTAAACCAAACCAACACAATCTAATCCAACAAACATAACACCAACAAAATATAATCACTAATGCAAACCAAACCAACATAATCTAATCCAATAAACATAACACCAACAGAATCTAATCACTAATGTAATGCAAAGTTGCAAACCAAACCAACACAATCTAATCCAACAAACATAACACCAACAGAATCTAATCACTAATGTAATGCAAACCAAACCAACACAATCTAATCACTAATCAAAAAACTCAAAATACAAAGAGCTACGACAAACAGAAAAAATGAAAACGTAAATGTGTCATCGAAAAGGGGAAGCAAACTGACCCAACCTCCATCACCTGAATCACCGACGGCGACCATTACAGGCGACCAGAACAGACACATGCGACGGAGTAGCGGATTTGGGGATTGATTCGAGACTCCCACGGCGTGAAGGTCATGCCACAAGAACACACACACGAGAAGGATTTGGGGACGAAATCTGACGGAGCGAAGGATTTGGCGCCAGAAATGAGACTCCACCACCGGCCGAGGGACGAGTATGGGGCAGAGCACACCGGCGAGCGTCGACTAGGGCAGAGGCGTTCGAAACTTGAAGGAATGAGAGAATAATCGTTGGGGGCGAGGGGGATCGACGAGCTCTGGTCCAGTTTTCATTTCAACTTTGGAGAGCTTGGAGGATTAAGGGAGGAAGTTTATGAAGCATTTCTCTTCCCTTTCCTTCATACACTTCATGCATAAACACAAAGAGAAAGAGAGAGAGAAAGTGCTTTGGAGAGCTTGAAGGACTTGGAGGTTTTTTTAGAGAGAAGGAGGAAGAAGTTCAAGGTATGTGTAATCTCTTAAGTATTTTCCTTGTGATCTTACATGAAACTATCTCTAAATTCTCCCTCTTCAATGGAATTCATGTGTTTGAAGACACATTTCTAGTTCAAGGAGAAGAGAGAGAGGACACATAGAGTGAGAGGAATCAAGAAGTCTAAGAGATAACTACACCAAATTCAAATTTATACTTGTATGAAGTTGGTTTTGAAGTTTGTTGTTAGTTTGGTAATTTTTAATTGAGTTGAAAAATTAGAAAAGCCATAACCCTAAAGGGTTATACTGCCCAAATTTCTTTAAAGCATAGTTAAGATGTGTTTAATTTAAATAAGTTAATAAAGGATTAGAAGTGGAAAAGTACAAGTTTTGGAAGCTAAAACATAAAACTTCAATTTTTCTATTTTTCTTGAATATTTTGGCTAGCACTGTTTTAGGGGATAGGAGATGGATTTTTATGAAATAAATGGTTCCATTGGATTCAGTAGGCAAAACTAGGCGGGGTTACAGTTGGTCACTTTTTCAGAAAAGGCCAAAAAAGTATAATTACGAAAATGCCCATGAAATCCTTAAACTGAGGCTGTTAAGGGTATTTTCATAATTTGATAGTGAATTTGGTGATTTTAAGTCCGGAAATGGATTCCTTTGGCGAAAATATGTCAGATAGCCCTAGTCAAAATTTTGGAAAAATGTGTTATTAGGCCGGGTATGGCGGGGCCTAGCCGAGCCGGTGTTCCAGGGGCATTTTGGTGAATTTTTACCATAGACTAATAGAACCATCAGGAACACTATGGAAGAGTCTAAAATGATACTCGGATAGGTTATGACCTATTTCTTGTACATTTAATATTTTAGGACCGAGTTGGAAGTCGGAACAACACGCTTTTTGATGCATATTTAAAAAGGGGTTTATAAAGCTTTGAGGTAAAAACATTATCCTTTATACATCATGCCATAGTTATATAATTGTATGGTTGTCATTGTTGTAAATGTACTTTATTAATCAACATGTTTTGCCCAGAGAGGGGTCAGTAGTGCTAGAGGCATTTAGACTGGAGTTGGTAAAAACCCAACCAGTGCAGAATAGTGGGGTTGGGCCCTACTCATGTATACATGTAGATGATGTGTTTATATTGTTCATTAATTGGTGCATTCATGACGCATATCATATGTACTTTTTGTATTTTCTATGAATGATAGCATATTTATACTGGGATTTTTCAGAATCTCACCCTATTTTTAAATAAACATCTCAGCGGGTGCCAGAGGGTCAAAGGGCAAAGGCATAGACGCTAGGAAATGATTGGCACGTGTCATGAGTGTTACGAGTATAAATGATCCATTAAATAGTGCAAGTGTACATTGTCATAAATAAGTAATATAGAAGTGAGTAGAGTATCGTTCCCATGAGGATTTATCACTAAGTAGCAAAATGGATAATTTTAATTCTATTTAGTCGATCGAGTAGTTGGTAGTTGAGAGAACAAAATAAAATAACTAAATATGAGTGTAAATAATATGAAAGCAAATATGAGAAAAAGCCCTAAAGATCATATTTCACTTAATAAATTTTGGATTGAATCACTTATCTATTCTAGCCTAATTTATTTCACATGATTGATAGTCGAGTTTTCCTAATTTAATTACTAGCCTCTTCCAAGGTTAAGTAATTCTATAATTTATTGTCAATCCAATATATTCCTATATGAATTTAAGCAATTAATTATGCATTAAGATTTATGGAACTCGGTAAGACTACACAACTCATATGAATATATTCCTATTTCATATGCAAGTCATGGTTTTAATTATATGATTTACACACACGCATTTCCTTCCGGTCTCAACATGCATATTGAAATCATTCAAAAAGTGACCAATCAATCAAAAGCATTAAGAACAATAAGTAAAACTCAATCATGAAGGAGAAATTAAAACTAGATTTAATAAGTTAAGATTTAATCCGTCATTAGTAAGCTACATCATCACCCTAAGAAAATAGAAATTTAGGTCATGATGAAATTAAAAACAAAATAAAAATAAATTAACATTACATAAAACTAGAATGAAATTCTCATAAATACTTCATAAAACTTGAATATTAAATTCTCAAACATAAATATACAACCAAAAGATGCATGAAAAATGGAGAAATCTAGCCGTCCATTTAGGAGGTAAAACCTTCTATGTGGGCGGCATGTAAAAAGTAATACAATTATAAACCTTCCATATAGGAGGCATACAAGAAGAAATAGAAGAGAGGAAAGTAATGGATATGAAATGGTTATATGTGGAGAAGAGATGAAAGTAATGAATATGAATTGGTGTGTAAAATGTGAAGGGGAGGGTGACTATATATAAGGAAGAATGGAGTAGGGTAGATGAAGTGGTGGATGAAGTGTTGTAGATGAAATAGTAAGTGGAAATGAAGATAAAATGGTAGATGGAATGTAGTAGATAAAGTAGTAGATAAAATGTGATAGATGAAGTAGTAGGTGAAAAAGAAGATGAAGTGATAGATGAAATGGTTGGTGGAATAGTAGATGATTCTCGATCTCAACTTCCAAGCAAAATTTGAAACCTTTGGAGATAGAACTGGATTTTGGTCTCAATATAAGAGTTGTAGAGCTCTTTCTTAGCTTTTTATCCATATAAAGAACGTCCCAATCCGACATCTAGAGCTCCAAATATTACCTGAAAACTAAAAGAGGGTCTGATTTAGTATTTTTCAAGAAATTCTATTTCATGCCAAAATCGTTATTTATTTATTAATTACACATAAATTTATTAAATTGAGGTCAAATTTCATCCACAAAATTATCATATAAGGAAAAATTAATATGTAAATATTTTACTTATCAGTGAAGCAAAGATATGATCGTGGTTATAATTAGTTTATGTTTAGATATTTTGGAGAATTATGTAAATATTAAGTTTCTGCTGTATTTTCTGAATTTCGTTGACAAACAACGTGGAATTGTAAATAAATATTTTTATCAGTATAATTGTAATTTTCTGTATACCCATTGAATTTCGTCTTTATTACTCTTCGAATATAGAAATGAAAACGGCTGTTGACATTTGACCTGCACATCTATAGATCACATCAACCTCCACTACTACAGAATATAGATTTTGCTACCCTAAAGGACGTCCTTTTTAAAAATAGGGATGTCTAAAACATAGGCGGTGGTATTTTTGTAATTCTGTGTGGGAATTGGGTAGCTTTAGACGTCGGGACTTTAGACTTCTCAAATGGAATTTGGGACGTCTAAAGTAAAAAAAAAAATTAATTTTTTTTTACACTTTAGACATCCCAAATTCCATTTAGTACGTCTAAAGTAATTTAAAAATTTTCTTGCAAACTGTATTGAATATAAAGGACGCTAGTGCCTCTATTAAATAAAGAGACGCTTTCATTCTTTTCTCTCTCTCTCTCTCTCTCTGTCGCTCCCACAGCATTTTTCAATTTCTTTGAGAGGAGTTGCAAAGAGAGACTCACATTCTATAGATTCAAATAATTTTTTCCTTCGGTGTTTTCGCCATCATCCCCCCTCTCATCATGCCCTTCGGTGCCCCTATTTGCGACGGTAACTCTCTCTTTATCACTTCTCAAATCTTACATGCTTATCTGTTTATTATTATTATTATATAGGTTCTTCTCTTTTTTCACAATCAGATCTGGTACAGTGCATCTGGGTAAAAAATGGATTTTTGAATTCTAAAGTTTGACTAAAAGAAGTTTGAACAAAGCTAACAAAGTGGTGGAAGTGTGATGATGCCAAAAAAGGAAATTCTGGAGCCAAAAAAAGAATGGAGAAAGCTAGCATTTATGTTCAACAAAACTATTGCAGAGGATTCTCGTCTGGAACTTGTGTTTGCTTTTGTAATTGATGAACTCAGCATCTACAGGAAATTTGAAATTTAAATGACTTTAGACGTCCCTTTTTAAAAAAAAGGACATCTAAAGTGGAGACTTTAGACATCCCAATTTTAAAATTGGGACGTCTAAAGTTTCCCTGTGGAGGACTTTGGACGTCCCAAATTGAGATTTGGGACGTCCAAAGTCCTACATAGGGGGACTTTAAACGTCTCAATTCTTAATTTGGGATGTCTAAAGTTCTCCCTTTAGACATCCCATTTTTTTCGGACGTCTTTTCTTAAAATATACTACGCCCCCCACATATACGTCCCCCAATTTTTAGATGTTAAAAATCTCAAAATAGGAACGTTAAAACCCCTTTTTATAATAGTGCTCTAAGTTACAAACATCCATTAACAAATTACAATGCATTTTATTTTGTTTACATAACAATTTACAATTCTTTTAACCATTGACATTCATTGGAAAAATAAATACTCCACCCATTCATCATTCATCAATCAATTCTTATTACTGCTATTATCATTGCAGTCTTCTCTATCATCAGTTACTGGAGGTGTTGCCATAGCCAAACGTACGTTTTAATATATATAAAAATTGAATTTGAAAGTTAATTAATGAATGTAAGAAACAAAACAAATTTTAATTAAATTAATTGAAGAAGGGAAGTGTAAGCAAAATATGTGAAGGCATAGGATTCTGTAGAGCGGATGGGTCGTTTGATTCCGTCCTGTAGAGTTCCCTGCAAATACTGGCAAGCAGTGTGCAACGACACAGCTCATCATTTCCTCCATGTGGCACACATTAATTAATTTAATATTTACTCCATATCTAATATAAGATATATTTATTTAATGGGTTAATATAACTTTTGGTCCCTGAAGTTTGATCTAATTTTGGTTTTGGTCCCTGAAGTTTCACCCGATTTTGGTTTTAGTCCCTGAAGTTTGAAATCGGTGGTTTCGGTGCCTGAAGTTTCACCTGATTTTGGTTTTGGTCCCTCAAGTTTGAAAAGGACTTGGTTTTTTTTTCCGGGTCGGGTCGGATTTTTTAATTGGGTCGTCAAGTCCTTTTCAAATTTGAGGGACCAAAACCAAAATCGAGTGAAACTTCAGGGACCAAAACCACCTATTTCAAACTTTAGGGACCAAAACCAAAATCGGGTGAAACTTCAGGGACCAAAACCACCTATTTCAAACTTTAGGGACCAAAACCAAAATCGAATCAAACGTCAAGGACCAAAAGTTATATTAACCCTTATTTAATTTGATTATATTAAAAAAAATTAGTTAAGTTAGTGAATATGTTATACTTTTTCTTAAAAATTTTTAATCATCTTTCTTAATTCCATCCACCTTTCTCATACTTGATTATTGTGGAAAGAGCAGGGTAAATCAGAAAAATATTGATGAATATAAAAAATATGTTTTATATCGAGATCACCTACCAAATTAGATCTTATATCAGGGACCCAAGGGACTACTTACTAATTTCCACAATATTATAACTACTCCCTGGTTTTAATTATAAAACAACATTTAGAAGTTGATCTTGTTCCTAAATATAAGACATAGTTTATATATTTGTCAATATTTTTCTAATTTACCTCTATTGATGCTCTCTCAACAATAATGAACGAGGAATGTGTAACCAAGGAAGATGCTTGAATGTTTTAGAAAATACATGTCATATTAATTAACTTAACAAATTTTCTTAATTTAATCAAATTAGATAAGTATGTCTTATACTAAGAACCGGATGAATATAATATATGATGGAAAGGGATCATATCATGAAAAGTTTACAATTTCATCCTTTATTTTTTTTTTTGATAAATTCATCTTTTATTATTTTAATAACACTTAATTTGGAAAAAAAATGTGATAACATTTTGACTCTTATAAAATATGCAGCCTGTCGTCTAAAAATATTAAATCATAAATAAGCTTCAATAATTTATATAAAAAATTAATTGATCAGATATGAAAGTAATTCATTGTGTGATGGGATGAAACGTGAATGATATTCATTAGAGTCAGATTCCTCCCTTAGTATAATTAAAAAAAAACATGAATATATAAATTTAAATCTATTTTGTTATAGGAAAAGAAAAGAAGCCAATTCATGATGAACCAATTAATATAAAAAATATTCCCACCCCTTTCTGGGCAATACTAAACTAGTCCGAGTGAGCATTTAGGTTAACCTATTTCAAGTTTTTTGATGCTATACGAAACAAATATATTAGAAATTTCATGTCGTAAATTTAATGAAAGCGATTCTCTTGTTTCTCAAAGACCCCTTGTGGAGTCTTTTTGGGAAGAACAAACCCAAGATAAGGCAACAGTTTCCTTAGCATAATTGCATGGTTTAATTTTGGATTGAAACCTAGCTAACTGATGAAGGCAGGAACCATTGTCATTGAGAACAAGAATCTTCCCAAGAATTTGGGAACAATTTTACCCCCAGACACACACACACACAAAATGTCCCTTCAAATATTATTTACATTCCATGCATTTATTTATCAGGAATGGACTTTAATGAGTGAACCGTGAGAGTGTGACATCTTAAATTGAATAATGTAGTTTTGCATTTATATTTCACTGACCTATATTCTGGAAATGATAATAATAATAATAATATAAATGCGCCAAGTAATTAAGTTGAGTAGATGCATACAGATACTGACAAAAAAAAAAAGAGTAGGTGCATTCAGAATAAATTTTGCACCCTTCTCTATCTTTTCCTCATTAATTTGATTCATGAGTACGTTATAAGAATTCACTTCAAAAAGCAACACACAGATACGATCATTATTAATTTTTCAGAATACCATCATGCATGTAATGCAAGTCTTCAGCTTCAAGTAAGTGTAGATGATCATTACATATTTCAGTAATTTTTAGGCATTTTGTAAGGGTAACTTCTCTTACAACGACTAAGATTTTCTCCCATTTCTCTGACAATCGTAATAATCGATTGTACGGTTCAGACAGTACGATCAACATTTTGAATGAACGCCATTATCATTGAATAAAAACTATTTACAACACAACACGCCAAAATGAACCACAACTTCAATCATATCCCACAACCATGTATATCCTCGTTTGGGTGAGTTTATTTTTAGATAATAAGTGCTTATAATTCGTGATTTACGGTATATGAGGTAAGTATGTGAGATGATTTTTTTCTCGACTTGCGTAATAAGGACTTATTTCTCAAATTTAAACTCTTCCAAACACACTATATATCGCCTGCCCATGCGTAAATCATTACATCTCAATTTTTCCAACACTTCACAGTACATCTGGCAACTAACTAATCCAAATTACTCACCCAAACCTTAATGTAAAACCCATTTACTTAATTTAATTAGATTAATAAAATTAGTTAAATTAATTAATATAACATGTTTTTTCTTAAATACCATGATCATCTTACTTAATTTTCCTCATCCATTTCCTACTTGATTATTGATAAGGGAGCATCAATAAAGATAATTTTAGAAAAAATTGATAAATATAGAAAATAAGTCTTATATTTATGACCAACATTACTCTCTACTATCATATTTATATGCAACTTTTTTCTTCATTGCTCAAAACGAACAGATGGATAAAATTAATTAAAAAAATAAATATGTTAAAAATATCATGTATTTTCTAAACATGTCCCTATTTATAAAAAGAGTATAAGAAAGAGAATTGGTAATAAAAAAATACTAGTATGAGAGAGGATGAGTAATAAATAATTGAATGAAAGAGAATTAGTGATGAGTGGGGGATAATTAGGGGTGAAAACAGGCCTGGCCTGGCCTGTTAAGGCATAAATTGGCCTGAGCCTAGCCTATGGCCTGTTCGAGACGAATTTTTAGGCCTGGGCCTGGCCTGTTCATAAGCTTGGCCTGGCTTGAAGCCTATTAAGGAGGCCTGAATTTTTAAAATTTTTTAAGTAAACCGACAGGCCTACAGGCCACACTGCAAAACAGGTCAACAGGTCACAGGCCGAAAACAGACCTCCTTAACAAGCCTCATTAAACAGGCCAAAAACAAGCTAAAATTTACAGGCTCAAGTGAAATTATCCTTTAACCCTTATCTGATTTTTTTTAAATATTTTAACAGGCTCAAGCCGGTCTGACGGGCCTATCGATAGGCATTGGCCTGGCCTATTAAGTAAAACAAGCTTTTATTTTGGCCTTAGCCTGGCCTTTTAGCCTGACAGGCTAGGCCTGAACAGGCCAATCACAAGCCAAGCTACAGGCCCCTGATAGGCCGCCTGCCCTATTTCCACCCTTAGGGATAATTAATATAAAAATATGTATTTAATAGGGGTAGAAAAGTTAGTTAAAGAAAGATGTTTATATTAAGTATCAGGTCTAAAAGAGAGAAAGTTACTTATAAAAAGAATCGGAAGGAGTAACTCTCAAATTAAGTCATACATTAAGGACCGAAGGGGATATTGTATACTCCTTCCAATTCTTTTTATAAACAATTTTCTCTTTCTTAGAGCTTGCCCTTAATATAAGCAGTTTTTTCTTATGTCTCAATATTTAACCTGCTTTTTTTTTTCTTTTCTACCCTTATTAAATACATATTTTTATATTAATTATCTCCCACTCACCACTAATTCTCTTTCATTTAATCATTTATTACTCATTCTCTCTCATATTTTATACTCACTCTCTCCCCTATACTCTTTTCATAAATATGGGCATATTTGGAAGAAATATGACATTTTTAACACATTTATTATTTTTAACTAATCTTAACTACCAATTTATTTTGCCCAATCAAGAAAAAAAACTGCTCATAAAAAAGACTAAAAAGAGTACAACTTAATTACTAGACTAGACTAATTGGTTTTTCCCTAATAAATATCTTATTTTTTTAAGTCTCGCATTCCAAAGCCACATAAGTGAGATGTAGTTTATAAGTTGAAGGAACTCTCCTTTTTAATAAGCTAGTCTTTAAGTAAGAGCACCAGATGATCTTGTTAATGACTGCACCTAGATAGTGTACTGATACTCAAGAGGCTGAGTGAAGTACCTTGGCCATTGGGATTGAGCTCTTCTTTTAAACCTTAAACCTGTGTTCATGACGTTTTCAGAGCTTTTTGTGTTGTGTCTGTGGACCATTAAGTAGGGGTGTTTAAATCCGGGACCGGGACCGGGATCCACCACTCCCGGTCCCGGTCCAGGTTTGGTCCCAGTCTCGGTAATCCCGGGCGAGACCAGGATCAAACCGAGAATTCCCGGTTTTTTTTTAAGAAAATTAAATTTAAAAATATTATTATTTTAGTTAAATTTTCTATAATCTAGTGTTTAAAGTAATTATTTAACATCTAATAAGGCCATAATAATCACACAAATTGATCTAGAATTGAAGAATAGCATTTTATTATTATTATTATTATCACCTTCATCATTTTTGTTATTATTTTTATACATTATATAGTAGGATTAGTATCATGATATATATAGTTTAACTCTAACTAAGCATGTGATACACATTTTATCAAATGGTAACTTAAATTATGAGATAAAAAATACAAAAATAAAACAATAACTTAATTTTTAAGAAAAAAAATTTTAAAAAAATAAAAAGACTGGGACAGGGATCACAACATGTGTGACCAGTCCCGGTCCCGGGTCCCATAGATCCCGGTCCCGGTCCCAGCCGGGACGGAAAATTCCCGGGATCAAAATGTCCGGGATCGGGATCGGACAACCGGGACCGGGATACTTTGAACACCCCTACCATTAAGGTTGAATCAACATCTATCACAAAATGATTTCGGTAGTTTCTTAAATATTTGCCACCAGTTTACCAATAACATTAAATCACGTGGTTCTAATAATTAAGCTATAAAAAATGTTCACTCTCGTCATATTTGTGTGAGACAAACTAATAACACACCAATATATATATATGATATGTAAAGATAGGGACATGGCTTAAAGTTTTAAACTTATATATATATTGGTGTATATAAGTTTAAGTGTGTGTTCTTATACCTTTAAAACTATGGTTTTAGAAGCATTTTTCCGTAAATCAAGACAAAACTTCTCTCACATATACTTATCTCATAAACTGTAAAAACTATTCTCCAAAAACTAATCAGAACACACACTAAAACTTTAAGCCTTGTCCCTATCTTTACATATCATACAATTTCTTTTCTATTTTTTCTTGCATTTTCCGACATCTAATAATAATTGACGTCTAGACTTGTATTGTTGGTGTTGCTTCACCAAACGACGTAAGCTTTGACTTTGGTGCTCTTGATCGTCTTGTTGAGGACGAAGATGATGAAGAGGACCTAGGAGAAGAGGTTGACTTGGTTTTTCTGTTCTTGTTCTTCTTAGAAGCATTACTATGATGGTCCGAGGATGAGTTGTTGACTGTTCTTGGTTTGCTTCTCATGGGCTCCTCCATATCTGTTTCATGTGATCGTCATCATGTGTTAAGTAAAAGATCGTTCAAATGAAAGTATACCAAGAATCAATTGACATGCGTAAATACCTTGAAATTAATATTTATTTTACTTTGACACAAAATTCCAAGAGAACGATATTATTGTTCATAGATTTGAGCTAGGTGAAAGATACTCTAAACTTGGTTCAAGGAGCAAGTTTTATACATTGCAGGAGAGTGTAAAGCAAGTTATGCACATGTCTCGCTTGATATTTATATAAATATTCTTAGAATATCAAATTAAAAATGAACTGCAACTATCTTAGATTAATTTAAGTGGTTATAAAGAGTATAGTTGATGTGGATAACGGTTCGAGCCCTTTTTATGTTTTTTTTTTCTTCAAAGAAATGTATATATGTTTATTATCTTCATTTCATCATGCTTTTTTAGTGCCTTCAATCTTCACTATAAGATCCAATTACTTTTTTTAAGAAAGATTAAGAGAGCTAATTAAATTATTTTAAAGTATTTATATTTATTATTTTTCTCAAAACTAATTTACATGACTTATAAACTAATATATAATTTAGTCATATACAAATATAATATGTGATATGATTAACTTATTTAATTTTTTTAATATCTCTAAAAAAAATCAATTGAATCTTATATTAGGAGCGGATAATCATTATTTATCTATGAAACTACTTCCACCTATATGTGCGTATACAAATCATGAAAATGAGCTACGTTCTATATTTTTTTTTTCAAAACAAAAAAGAGAGAAAGAAATGTGAGGTTACCTAGACTTTGACAACAGACCTAATAATAATTAATAATGTCACTCTAAATTGTAGATTAAACCTGACACCTAAAAGCCTATGAGAGCCCAGACCAGGCTAGCTCATTAGCTGAGCCCATCAGGACCAGACCACAAGCAGGTGTAATCCAAATGTTGAACTAAAGTCCAGCTATATATCACAAAACAAAGAAAGAAAGAAAGAAAAATAAAAAAGAATAGAAGGATGAATCTTCAAAAGAAAATAAAATTAAAGCAGAGTGTCTTAATGAAACGTGTGAACCACTTAATTTAAAAAGGAGTGTGAGTGTAAAGTGAGGAGGCAAAGCCAATAGATTATTGAGAACGTGTTATGGTGATAGGACAACCATGATCTTCCCAAGAAGGAAGTAAAGAATATATATATATATATATATATGGTTTTATGCCAAAGCCCTCACCCTACGTACTTCATTCATATAATCAAATCCATCACAAATTATATGAGAATCAAATGTAGTTTACATATTATCAAATTGTATCACAAATTATATCTTATATTAAAAACACGCCATAAATTATATCTTATATTAAAAACACGAGGTAGTATCTAGGTTGAAACAAGTGGTGAGGGATATAGGATTGGTAGGGTTGTCAAAGGACGGGGTTGCAAAATTAGGTGATGTTCTAAATTCATTCATTTGCATATATAAAACCAAATTAATCATAACTGATGCAAAAATATGGAAAACACTTCATTGTCATAAGCTACCGTACGTGCAAGTAAAGGTCAAATTCTTGGAAGACAAGTGCTTACTTTGTATAAAAGGCTTTTATTACAAATAAATCTGATATACATCAAATTTCATTACATATCAGATTTATTTTAAATAAGCCTCTTAATTATAAAGATACATTTCCTTATAAGACTAATCATCAAGAAGAATTTTGTTCTCTCTCCAAGATGCTTGTGAGAGAAGTTACTACATAAATGCAAGATGTCTTGTGGCTTCTTTCTATCCAAAATCATTTCTCTCTCAAGCTAGACAGAAGTTAACCTGCTCAAACTTCAGCTGTATTTTTAGCAACATAATAATGCAAGGAGAGAGGGAGACATATGGAGTAGGTTAAAGCCTATATTTATCTTTTTATTACATTTAAATGCTCGTTTGGAATAACTTATTTTTAGGCAATAAGTGTTTATAAATCGTGATTCACGGTATACGAGGTAAGTATGTGAGATGAGTTTTATCTCGACTTATGTAATAAGAACTTATTATCCAAAAATAAGTTATACCAAACAGATGTTAAATCAGAGCCACCCACTCATCTCAAATAGACAATTACATATATTTAATTTTTTCAAAATTAATTATTAGTTCAATAAACCTCTCTAGTGTTGGGCACCCAAGTAAATTTGGAGTAAAATGAATAGGAAGAGAAGCATACCCAGCTTGGTCCGGTGACGGAGGGGCTATCCTGTCCGATGTGAGCCACATGTTTAACGTCTGTAGGGTGCCCTATTTCCATCTCACGTTCTTTCACTACTATAACAAAAATTATCCATTTCTGGTTATCAGTACACGTACACATTTGAACTTGATTAATAAGAAACTTACCAAATATCTGGGAAATGAACTTGAAACTTTTGTAGATCCCTTTTATCTTCCTCGCCATATATATTGCTGCAAATCACCTCTCTCAACAAATATCCTATAATATTGGCCAGGCAATTATGCAGGAAGATATAGAATGCCTTTTTCCTGTTCAGAAATATATGGACGAGTTGAGATCATCAGATTCTGAGTTAAAAAAGGAGTAGTAGAGTATTAGCTAAGGTTTTCAACAGCAAGTGAATTAGGAACCTCTTTTTCCCTCCGGATCAAGATCAGCATCTCAACATTTAATACTAACGCGATTCTACGGTGTAATATAAGGTATAAGAATTAGCTTTAAACTCTGAGAATATATATACCTGAGAAGGATTTTATGGAACGATCGAGAAGAAGAAAATATCTCTGGGTTGCGACGTAGAGAAATTGGTGATACAAGCAAAACGTGCATGTTATAGTATTATTTAATTTCCAAAAGTAGTTGAGAATTGTATATTGGAGGGTTAGAGAGGGAATAAAATATGAAATAGAGAAGAGGTGGAAAAGGAGAGGATGGTGGGTTTCCATTAAAAGCATCAAAAATAATATGGGAGAATTAGAATGAGTTACCAATGAAAAGAATTTAATTATCAAAAAGTCTTAATAATAAGTGATGTGTTGTTATTATAAAGACCAAGCTTTGAGAATGGAAACCAATTAAATTAAATGCTTTCATGTATTTTTTTTTTTTTTGTTACTAAGGCAAGCAAAGCTTGAAGTTTACAAAGAAGATGCTAGGAATTATGCATCAAAACATTGATCCGGTAGTATCCCACCACACTCTAGCACAAAAAGCGCATTGCAGTCCGCTGGCGAAGTGTTGAACACTGAGAACACGTGGTTGCTCCTCTGAGCCCTTCGTGCTAGATGATCAGCACATCTGACACTCTCCCGATAGGCATGCAGGATCTCTAGATCCCAATCCAAGAGGATAAGAGATCTAGTATCTAGTATGACGTCATACAGAGGATGAGCAATCCCACAGTCAATCGATAATAAGTGGATAGCCTGAAGAGAGTCTGTATACAGCCTGATTTTGTTAAGTCCCAATTGCTTGCACAGTTGTAGACCACTGTGTATTGCATGGATTTCCGCAGCAGTCAAGGTATTATTCCCCAACTTCTGTTGAAATCCACATATCCAAGTGCCGTGATGGTCCCGAATGACACCGCCGCAAGCTGCATGTCCTCTACTGTCCCTCGATCCGTCTACATCCACACGTACATAACCTGGGTCTGGAGGCCGCCACCGCTCTTCCCCTCTTACTGGCATCTGGAAAATTTGGTGCCGGAACTGCCCATTCTCGACTCCTTCTAGAAGGTGAAACATACACTTTTGCACAATCGTCTTTGCATCATCTGCTGCTCCTTCGAAGGCTTGACAGCAGCGATTCTTCCATAGAAGCCAACAAATAGTGGTGAACACGCGCTGCCATGGCCATCTAGCCATCCTCCTATTCCCTGGGGAGTATTGGGAATTCCATTGCAACCATTCCTGCAGATTACCAAAGAAAAACATACTATGATATAAAGAGTTAGTAATAGAAAACCACACTCTCCTGGCACTCTCACAGTCTCTCAAAGTATGGAGAATACTCTCTTCGCTCTCACAGCCAAAAGGACATGTGTTAGGAATATTCTGAGTAAACCTCGCTCTCAATTGATTCGTTGGAAGCTTCTCATGGAAAACCTGCCACATAAAGAATTTTACTCTCTCAGGAGTACCGCCACGCCATAAATTCCGCCAGTGAGATTGGATATCCAGGTCTTGCTGCTGGTATATATGATTGTACGCAGACTTGACACTGAACGAATCATCCGGAGATAAACGCCAGTAAATCCCATCTTCTTCAGGTCCACTCGGAGGGGTCACCAGCATTATCTTTTCCACCACTCTAGCAGGAAGATAGCTTTCCCATTTCCTCCTGTCCCATTGGCCATCCTGCGTTACAAATGAGCACAGGTGGTCATCCAGGTCCACTGTAGCCACATTATTGATTACGTATTCTTTTAACGGCCTGTCCATCGGGGACCAATTTTCCTGCCATGCCTTTATAGACCTCCCATTCTTAACTCTCCTGCCTAATCCCTGTTTAAAGACGTCCCACACAGCCACTATACCACTCCAAACTACGGATTGATTTCGCTTTCTCCGCACCTGAGGTATGGAACTCGTTCCACAGGAATATTTCTTACGTAGGCATTTGACCCACAGAGAGTCAGGTTTCATGATCAATCCCCAGCATAACTTCCTGAGAAAAGCCTTGTTCTGACAGCGGAGATCCTTAATTCCCAAGCCCCCATCCGCTTTAGCCTTCTTTAACACATCCCATGCTATAAGGTGAAGTTTCTTAGATTCATCGTGCTGATTCCAAAAGAAATCCCTGCTTATTTTCTCAATGAGCGAAAGAACCCCCTTAGGAATCAATGTTGATTGCATTTGATATTGGGGGATCGCTGAGAGGACAGATTTGATAAGCACCGTTCTTCCAGCCATACTTAGAAATCTCCCCTTCCAGGATGCCAGCTTTGACCTCACCTTTTGGATTAAAGGCGCGAATGTCAACTTTACCATTCTTTTATGCATGAGCGGAACACCCAAATATTTCCCCAGATCAGCAGTCAGACCAATCCCCACATTCTGACTCATCTCATAAGCCCTATTAAACTGGATGTTCCGGGAGACAAACATTTTAGATTTCTGCAGGTTGATTTTGTGACCAGATACCTTACAGAAAAGATCCATGATATTACTCATCACTCCCATCTGATGTGAGGTGGCTTCACCGAATAAAATTAGGTCATCCGCAAAAAAGAGGTGAGATATGGCCGGACCTGAGGAGCTCAGTTTTAGGGGTTTCCACAGACCCAACTCAACCTTTTGATGAATAAGCTGACCCAGAAGCTCCATACATAGAACAAACAAGTATGGACTCAACGGATCCCCCTGCCTTACACCCCTAGAAGGTTTAAAATTATCGGAAGCTGCCCCGTTCCAGATAATATTCATGGATGCCGAAGAGACACAGGTCATGATTAGATTAACAAAATCATGGCTCAGACCCAGACTATGAAGAGTGAAATCCAGGAACCGCCAGTCAAGCCTATCAAAAGCCTTCTCCATGTCCACCTTCACAGCCACGAAGCCCTTCTTGCCTCTCTTATTTCTCATAGTGTGGATCGCTTCCTGAGCAAGGATGATATTGTCAATACCTTGCCTCCCAGATATGAAGCTACATTGGTTTTCCGCGACCAGATAGCTCATGACATTCCTGAGCCGGTTAGCAAGCACTTTGCTAACAATTTTGTAGCTCACATTACACAGAGAAATAGGCCTAAAGTCCCGAATGGAAATAGGATGGTCAATCTTTGGGATAAGGATAATATTAGTATGATTAATTGCATGCATCTCCTCCGGGTTCTCAAAGATTTTAGAAACCATATCACATACCTTCTGGCCAATCGAATTCCATTGGGTTTGAAAGAAATGGGGATGAAGACCGTCAGGACCCGGGGCCTTGAGCGCTCCCATAGCAAAAGCAGCGTTCTTAATTTCGATGGGCGAAACCTGCTTTTGAATGGATTCCAAACGAGATGTATCTAAGATTGGAAAATTTGCAGGCCAAGGAGAGAAGTGGGAGGACAACGTATCAGCCGTGAAGAGACTCTTGAAATAGTCAAGCGCCATACCCCTCAATTGGTTGGTTTCAGTAACCCAATTCCCGCACCCATCCTGGAGAGCTTCGATTTTACTCTTTTTCCTCCTGGTTGACGCGCATGCATGAAAATACCTCGTGTTCCTATCACCTCCCCTAATCCATTTACAACGCGATTTTTGGAACCAAATGAGTTCCTCCTGAAGGGCGAGCTTATGATACAGCCTCCACAGCTGATTTTCAATTTTGAAAAGCCCGTTTTGGAACCCAGATGATCGTCTAGCACGATCAATGCCTTCTAATCTCCGAATGGTTTCTCTCTTCATTCTCGCCACATTACCAACCACCTTCTCATTCCACACTGATGTCTCCTTTATGAACTCCTGCCGACCTTGGAGCCAGTCTTTACCCTCCCAAGAAGATTTGACGATATCACTAAAGCCCTCTTCCATGCACCAAGCTGCTTGGTATTGGAACCTTCTAACCAGGTCCCTGTTGACTCTCGGAGAATTTTCGGCGACAACAATAACACGATGGTCCGATTTGAACTTGAGGGAATGGTAGGCTTTGGTTTGGGGATTCTGAAGGTCCCAATCAAAATTACTAAACACCCAGTCAAGTCTCTCCTTGACCCCAGATTTTTCCCAGGTGAAACGATCCCCAACAACAGGGATTCCACTAAGCCTACAAGCAGTTATGCAACTTTGGAAGTCAAGCATGGAGCTAGTTAGAGGAGCAGCGCCTCCAACTTTATCCTCCGGATTAAGAAAGGAATTAAAATCACCCAAAACAAGCCAAGCGGAAGAGATACTCTGGCTAATGGCTTGAAGGTCAGACCAAAGCGCCCTCCTCTTAAAAACACTAGTGTCACCATAGACAAAAGTCACCAACGTCTGGTGTTGACTACCTTTGTCAGTGACTCTACAGTGGAGGAGTTGAGTACTAGATGTAACATAGTCTAGCTGAATATCACGATTATTCCAGAGGACCCAAATACCACCCGCATACCCAGTGGCCTCGATCCTAATCCAATCAGTGAAACCCAAAAGCCTGACAACCTTCTCAGCTCTATTACCACTAATTCTAGGTTCAACAAGACACATGACATTAATCCCATATTTGCTAACAACATCTTTAAAAATGCGTGGGAACACTCTACCTCCTGCCCCACGACAGTTCCAGGATGAAATAATCATAAAACAACAAGAAAGACAGGAACAAAAGCCAGAGAAATTACCCGTTTGGTGGCTTGCCTTCCAAGAGGACCTCCACAACCAACTGGGACGTGGAAAGCATCTCTGTGTTTTTTCCCCGCTGTTCAGAACTCTCATAACTGGATTTCTCAGGAGGCATCACCGATCTAATCAAGCCTCTATCACTCTCTTCATTGACAGCCCTCACGGTCTCAGTTGGGCAAGCTAAAGCCAAATGTTCATCCCTTCCACGTGGTAACGTGTTTCCCTTCGGCTGAACGTGTTGCTTGGTCTTTGCGTGTTGCTTGGTGGTAGAAGGCCCAGGTATATCTATGTTGCCTTTAACTACATGGTGAACACGTTGGGAACCTGAATGCGTTGACTTACTTGGAGCATGGACGTCCACCACTTTATTTGAGTCCATCTCCACTTGATCCAAATTTGGGTCCATCTCCAATTGACCCACCACACTCACGTCATTTTCTTTTCTCATAATGGGCTTCCCATTACTTTTGGTCTTACCGTGGGCCACGTCCTTTGCTTCAGCAACAATGGCCTTTACCTTACTTTTGTTCTTGACTTGGGTCCATATCTTAGCATCTAAGTTGGATCTTTTCTCTATTCGTTTGGGGTCCACCTTGTCAGCAACCAACTTCCTCTGACCGTGGTTGTTCTTATGCGCAGTGGAACTATGACTCTGGTTCTTCAGCACCGTTTCTTCACTTCCAGATTTCAAACACATCTCGAAATCATCACCTACATCCTGATCCGGGTCAGCGAGGACAGCATACCGTGACAGGCCTGTTCTGACTTTCTCCACCTCCGCGGTCTTGTCTGAAAAACCTCGAGCTTCTTCTTTACCCCTGTTCATCTTCTTCCTTGTAGGCCGAGCTCTATCAGATTTTTGAACCAACATCCATGGCCCGAAAAGAGCTTCACTCGCCGAAAGAACTTGCTGTTCCGGCGTCCGTTTGGGGGCATCTTCCCTGATCTGGTTCAAAGGCTCAGTCACATCCACCCCTTTCTGAGAAATCACCCGCGGACAGTGTTCCTTTTTGTGCCCGTATGTACCACAGCAGAAACAAATGAGACCAAGGCCCTCATACTCTATGTTGAAGAGGTTAGTTGCTGAGATAATCCGGGGAACCAGCTTCTTTTGCAGATCAATTTCAACACATAACCTGGCATATCTTCCGCGATGGATTCTGGCTTCATCTTCTTCCAGGTTAGCGATGGTGTTCATGTCAACTTTTAATGTCTTACCAATTAAATCTCCTAATCTCCACATGCATTCTTTATTGTAACATAGAAGAGGAACATGAGGAATTCTGATCCATGTTGCCACACGACCCAAGGGATTGCTGAAGGGATCAAAGTGAGGCGACCACCTTTGCACGAGGATGGAATGTTGGGCTACCGTCCATGGACCCTCCAGAAGGACCTTTCTGTAGTGTATTCTCCAGTTGTCAGAATCAGTGAATTTAATCACATAATAATTATTTGGGAGATCAATTAATTCAAAGCTCCTAAACTTCCAAATCCTGCAAAGGTGTTCCTTTAGCCTATAGAAGTTGATTCTTATGCCCAGAGTAGTTATAACCAGCGCATTATTCCATGGCTTTGCCCATTTATTGAGCTCTTCCTGAGACATATGGAGAGTAGGATAGATCTCCATAAGCTTCTTGATTTCCTCAGAAGGTTCAGGAATTTCCCAATATTGATCTGGCAGATCCACCTGAGAAGAGTCACCCTCATTTCCTGAACCACCAAAAGCAATGCCATTGAAATCTGATCTCTTAAATCCTAACAACGAATCCTTGTAGGAAAAGACCAAGCCATTATTTTTTCCTTTCGCCCCAGCATTCAAGTCTTGATCCTCTGTTGCAGACACTTTAGAAGACGATGATGGATTCACAGTAATGCCCTTGTTAGCGTTCAAACCAATACCAACAGCAAGACTTTGTTCCAAAACTATGTCCGGCGGGATTTTCCGGCCACTGGCCTCTTCCATCAGAATAGAACCCAATAAGTGGCACGAGTTTCAAGTCAGAGAAAACTTCCTACTAGAGCAATACTTTGAAGCGCTTTTGTATATAACTGAAAGGCAAATGCTTTCATGTATTGATATGGGAATATATGGTGAATTGGCTGGCGAGGATGCAGTTTGCGCTATTCATATTAATTTATCTCCAAACAATAATCTATAATATAATGTAATGTAATATTTATGTTCATAAGTCATGATTGTGTGGTTATAACTTATATAAGTCTCAGATTCTATATGAATTAGGAATCAGTATAAAGTGTTTGGCCAAAAAAAACGGGGGGGCGGAATCAGTATAAAGTAATTATTCTATATGAAATGGACACGTCAAGAATTATACGTAAAGCGACGCTTGTTTGAGTGTAAGCTACTGAAATCGGCTTTGCATTGCTGGCAAATATGGCGATAGCTGTAGGCACGTTTATACTATTATTACCAAAGTTATGGAACCAGACCGGACCGGTCGATCCGGCCTGGAAATCAGAGAACTGGCCGGTGAACCGGTCCGATCCGGGTTTAAATTTAAAAAAAAAATTATAGTTTTCTTTTAGAATTTTATATTATAAGTCTAAAATTTTTAATTTTTCACTAGTTTGGTCCCGATTTGACCCACTGACCCTTAACCCAGTACCCCAATCGGTTCAATACCCGGTATGAGTTTTAATACCTTGATTATTACCCAAACACCAAATATATGATATAAGAATAAGATCAAAGATGTTGCAGGCTTGCCAATTTTTTTAATATAATTCACATTAGCTAGGAGGGAAAGGGGAAATGAATCCTCCATTATTCAATTTTTTTCTCTTGTTGGGCTCAATATGCCTCTCTGTTTTCCTTTTTTAATACTATCACCTGGTATCTAATTTAGAGTTTGTGGCTGCACCTTCCATCATAAGTATCTCCTCTGAAAACTTGAGACCTAAAAAAATCTAGAGAGGCTTTAAACTACGCCTAAGCCCACTTTATCTTGATAATATTATTATTTTTTTTCTTGAATAAATTAAAACTTCAGCCTATGGGCCTTACTAACTGAGATTACTCAAGATCGGCTCAAGTCCTTCATTGATGAAATTGAGATCTTAACTTTTGAGACTCTTTTCCGTTTTAATATTCAAGTTTTTCTCCGTTAGAAAATCATTTTTATTATAAAGGATCATAAGAATTATAATTATTTAGAAGAATCAAATATCATAATATAAATTTATAATTACTAAATTGCCCCTAACTAAACTTCCTCCATTATCTCTTCTATTTACAATTAAAAAATAACTAAAAAAACTAAAGCCACCCATCATTTACATGTCACATGATTTTATCCTTTTTTTCACAAGCTTCATATTTATGTAATCAGTATATTATTTAATTAACAATGATTAAACTCATATTTGCTAGGAAAAAAGATAAAAAAATACCACTTACACTTCAAAATCCCAAACTGGTTCTGTTGATAATAAGAATAATGTGATTAACAAAAAGATCATAACAATTGACAACTCAGTGTATGTTTGGGGACCCCCTTTAAGCCCAATTGTATACCATAAGCTCAATTGACAATTGAGAACTCAAATGTTGAGTGTTTGGAGAGGTCAATTAACAATTGAGCTTTTGCTTAAACCCAATTGGTGAAAGCGCAATTGAGAGAAGCTAGAAAATGGAGCTTTTGTTAAAAGCTAATGTTATTTTATGCTAGATTGGGTTGTTTAGAAATTAGTTATATGATATTGGTTTTTCCCATAAAATATTTTTTAAATAGTATGTAGTATCAAAAAATATTTTTTGAGTGTTTTTAACCACTTGAAATATTTTTCTAGTTGCACCCACTACCTAGTGTGCTATCAGACTGATTGCAATTTTACCCACTTTCTAGTTGTAACCACTCAAAAAATATTTTTTGAGTGTTTTTAACCCCTTAAAATACTTTTTCAGCTGTACCCAATGTGTTATTAGACTGATTGCATTTTTATCTTTAATGTACTTTTTCAGCTCCAAAAATTACTTTAAAATATTTTTTTGGTATTTTTAACCCCTTAAAATATTTTTCCAGTTGTACCTAGTATATTATCATACTTATTGCAATTTTACCCTTAATGTACTTTTTCAGCTCCAAAAATTACTTTAAAATATTTTTTGATGTTTTTAACTCATTAAAATAATTTTTCAGTTGTATCCAATCTTAGGATACTGATTACAATTTTACCTTTAATATATATTTTTTTAGTAGTGAAGAGCACCCAAAACTTAGAATACTGATTTATTATTTTCCACCCACTCTAAAATATTTTTCCAGTAGCACCTAATATTTTAAAGTAATTTTTAAATATTTACTTGATTTTTTAAATATTTTTCCACCCACTCTCTCTTACTATTATCACAAAAGTCACTTGTGCTTAAATCAATCCAAACAAGTTTCACTTTTACAAAAGTCATTTATATAACTGCCAATAATCCAAACATAAATCACAATACACAATCTAACTTTTACCAAAAGTAATATTACCAAAAGTCCAATTAAAACAAGCCCAATTATCAATCGCTGATCTAAACACACACATAATATCACAACAAGCCTAATTAAAACAAGCCCAATTATCAATCACTGTTCCAAACACACACTCAGTTTTTTGGAAAATCACTTATTTGGGATTTTGAAGTTCAAATGGTATTTATTTATTTATCTTTTTTCCTATTTTTTAATGTTTTTCCACCAAGGTCCATGTTCATTTAATCAATATATTATTTAATTATTTATATATAATAAATTATTATATTTTTTTAATTTTATTAACATTAAATGAATTTCCTTAACACACATAAATTTTCTTCTTAAAAAATAAATGGTATAAACTTTCTTGGTTTAACATATATAATAAATTATAAAAGACCTTGTGTTTTATTAAAATTACATAAAAATTTTTATTAATTTTTTAAAAATCATAATTTTGACAAAATTAAAGAATGTATAATTTTTATCTATAGATATCTATGCAAATTGTCAAAAATGAAAATTGAGAATTTTTTTTTAATTTACTGAAATTTTGAATTTTGTATAAGTTTTAAAAATAGAATGTGTGAGAGAATGTAGGAGACACTACTATAGATATCGCAAATTTTGTGGCCCTTCTTTAAACAAGTGCCACAGATTCCCTTTTTTTGTTTTTTACCTCTATAATTTTTTTTTATTTTGGGTACCAGCTGTGGCGCCTAATAGGTTAGGTGCCACAATTGGGGAGGCCTAGTGTGGCGCTTGCCTACGCAGGCAATACACTTGACGCCACGCAAGCAGCTGTGGTGCCTGATCCACCAAGCGCCATAGCTGTACCAAAGATCATGTGTGGCGCCTAAATAGTTAGGCGCCACACATGATATATTAAATATCAGCTGTGGCACCTCGGCATCCCAGGCGCCACAGTTGATGAGGCAATATGTGGCGCTTAAATAGTTAGGTGCCACACTTGCCCATTTCTTAAAAAAAAAAGGAAAAATTTTAAATGGATAGTGTATATCTCTTAATTATTTCATTTCCAGCGTGTGGTCCCGTGTCCGCCCCCCATTCCTTCTCTTTTTGACTACTACTCCACTTTAATTATTCAACTACTCTCTCCTCCATTAAACTACTTTCCATTTCTCATCTTCTTAGTGGATCCGTCAGCCCTCTCCCTCCATTTCCTATCATCTTCACACTAAAAAACACACACACACACACACACACTCACTCGTCACTCAAGCTAGCGTCACCAACGTGGTCCCCCACTCCCTGCGCTGGTCAATTAATAGATTTGTAAGAAGAAGACTGTTTCATTCTAGCTTGCTTTGTTTAAATTTTTTTTTAGTCAAGATAAACCGTAATATAACGTTTGCCTTTTTGTTCCTAATTTAATAGGAAAGAGTGAAAACCTAACTTGTTTTGTTTGCCTTTTTGCTTTGTTTAAATTTTTTTTCCGACAAGCTTGCATTTTTTAGTACTCTTTTAATTTACTTAATTAGTTGTTGATGTATACTGTGTTCACATATCAAGTTCTTGTATTGTGATATTTTTTATGTTAGCTTTGGAGAGTATTAATGTAAGAACATTATTGTTGGGGAACTTGAATTTTAAATGTGAAAATTATATATATATGTATATATATATATATATATATATATATAAAATAGGTTGAAATATAAAATAGAAAGATTGACAATTTGTGGAGATGATAAACATGAAAGCCACTCATTTTATATAAAGCTTCACAATCAGGAAGCATAAAAAAGAGCCACAGGAAAAAAAAAGAAGAAGAAGAAGAAAGAAAAAAAAAGGGACCCTCCTATAGCGCTGGTTTGAAGAAGTGCCATAGGAGGGGGGGTCTCCTATTGCGCTTCCTGACATAAGCGCCACAGTAGGACCTCCTCCTGTGGCATTTGCTGACGCAAGCGTCACAAAAGGCCCCCCTCCTGTGGCACTTCCTTAAACAAGCGTCACAGGAGGGTATTTTTTTAAAAAAAATTTTAAAATGTTGTGGCGCTTCCAAGCACCACAGCTTTTTTTAGTAGCGTCCAGATATATGGCACTTCTCTAGCGCCACAGTTAATGCAATTATAAGCGCCACAGCTTTACTTTTTTCTAGTAGTGAGAGAATGCAAAATATTTCGTTAAGGACATTTTAGTATTTTCAATTTTATATTTTTGTATTTGATCCTTTTAAATAATTACAATTTTTATGGTTCTTACAATAAATATCTTTTCCTCCATGTCCTTCATTCTAATTTTTCCAAATGTAAAATATATTTATATCTTTATAGATAAAATTCAATAGTATTTTGAGTTAAAATGCATCAAATACAATATTTTTTCAGTAGCACTCAATTTCATAAACTAACTTTCCATGCATACAACACCAAAAAGTAATTTTTTGTGCGTATAGCTCTCTAAAGTATTTTTAGAGTAACATCGAGTATCTTTAAGTAATTTTCGGTGCATCCAACATTTAGGGTGCTAGATGCACAAAAAAATTAGTTTAGGATACAATAAGTTAATAAAAAACATACTTGAGGATGTTGGAATGACTAATTAAACAGGAATTAGTCCAATAGTCTTTCAACCAAACATGACTTTGAATGAACTCACGCTCAATGAAATTACTAGCCTCTTCAACACTTTGCAAATCCACTCAACCCAGCGCCAGGTCCACTATTCATGTACCCTCCATAATACTAAGTTGCCAATTTGATTTCATCATCACATGTCTTGAGCTATGAATCCTTGCCCGTTATAAATATACACATACGCATATACTTAGATATTGAAATTTGAAGCTATAGCTTGTGTCACATTCTTGAAGTGGCCACTCCCATCTTTAGCCACCACCACAACATCGGCCTCGATATGCTTGGTCCAATCCTTACTTGTCATCCAAGAGGCCAACCTCCCATCAATATCATCATCACAAACATTACAAGGCAAAACATGACTAATCCATTCAAGAAAAATGGTGTGATTTGAGAGTGTTTTTGGTAAGAACCACTAGAGTCAGCATCTCTATCAATTCACGAGTCAAGAAACTGCTCTTTTGGCTCGATTTATTCTCTCCTTGATAGCTACTTCGGCTGTGTCCACAGCTTTTTGGACGTGCGACGTTGATTTCATCAGTAAGGATCGTGGTCAGCGTAAGAAGCAATAAAAAGAGTTTGGAAATGGATCGATGAGAGTTGGTGGGTAAGCATTTTGAGACAGAACAAAGGCATGTTCATATTACTAATGAACTTATGTTTGATCTTAATTCGTATGATAACCATTATCTTCAACCAAAAAGGCCAAAAAAAAGTTCATTAGAAATATTTATTCTCATACGTCACATGGCAACCACACAACATTTCAACAATATTGCCTAGCTTGCCATGATCATTATTACAGCTCACAAGAGTAGCGCAAAGCAGAGAACCTACCCAACCCAAACCACAACACCTTACAGCCCTTCTATGTAGGCAACACCAGTGTTCTTAAGCCAAGTGCCACCTTGAATGAGCTGAGCCACCGTGAACTTGCTCGCCTCAGCCGCACTTGTAATCACATGATAACCAGGCCATTTCACTCTCTTAGCAGTCCCAGCACCAGGTCCTCTGTTTTTGTACTCTCCATAATACAAATTCTTCAGAGTCGATTGCTTATCGTCCCATGGAGCCCACCCTGCTGGATCAATATGGGTACTCAGGAGAGATTGCATCACCACAGTTCTAGAATATTCCTTCCATGGACGACCCAGAAAGGTTTTGATTGAGCCTATGACTGGCTTGAGATCAGAGCTTGGTGTTAAGTTACATTGTTGGATTGAAGTGCCTGTGTTCTGGTTTGGGTCTTCGCGTCCTTGAGCTGTGACCATGTTGTTCTGGTTATTCATGGGCTTTCGGGCCTCTAGGAAGCATTTCTGGAACACCACCGCGGCGTTGCCGAAGATGAAGTCGACGGTGCCTGAGATTATGGAGTCACGGTAGAATTGCCTGTTGGAGTGGGCGTATAGTGTGTCTTGGTAGGCCTCCACACGGCAGCGGTTGATGACTGAGAGATCGGCGCCGACGCGCAGAGCCACCGCTTGGTGCTTCTGAGGGCCCGCCGTGTTCTGGAACCATATGTCTTGCCCTATGAATCCATCCCCAACCGCAGCTGCAATACCATATTGACATGATGATCATGTTCAAGTTTAGCAAGTAACAAGGAACAAAACCTCATTTGATCAATTTTCAATCTTACAATATCTTGTTTTTCAAACTGATAGGGATGTTTCAGTTCAACATAAAAAATCTTAGAATATAAGATCAATGGGATTTCTAGATAAGACTAAAAAGAAAATGCGTGTCATCTGTGTGTGTGTATATAAGTTCCTATTTATAAGTTTAAATTGAAGTGAGTGCACTCAATGAATATGAACTAAAAATAATACTCTCTTTTTTCACTCTTTTTCTCTGTCTACGTTTAATGGGTCAAAATTGTAATACTCTAATTTATTAACTTCTAGATAGGATCACAGTAGGCATCAAACTTTAGTTGGCAGCTTTATCAACCGACCCCACTCGGCCTGCCATTATCAATTGTCGTTGTCTCATCTGATTTGTTACGCAGAAGAACAAAAATCTCGTCTCTCAATCTAATGAAAAACTCCAGATCAAGTGATGCAACTGAGTAAGAGAAATGAATAAAGAGCACAAAATTAGATCCATACCGACTGTGGCAGTTCTGAAGGTGGGTGTTCCATCAACGAAATTCAAACTTCCGGTGATGATCGTCGCATCTTTACCGTCACCCACCAGCATCACATTCTTCTTCTTCGATCCAATCTCAACATTCTCTTTATAAACCCCCTTCTTCACATATATCACATACCTCGTCTTACTGTTATCTGGTGCTGAAGCCACCGCCTCCTTCACAGTCTTAAACCTCCCACTTCCATCCTTAGCCACCACAACGTTGGCCTTTATATCATTCGCAGAAGCTTCCAGAAGCTTCCTATCCTTACTCGTCAGCCACGAGGGGAACTCACCGTTAAGTGGCTCATCAATGGTGTCAATTTGAGAGGGCATAACATGAACCAGCATGGCTAGGGAGGTTCTGGCTCTAGAGACTAAGTCATCGAGCTCAGATTCTATAAGGGCTCGAGCTGATCCTTCTAACTCATCCAAGCAAGTGATGTGATTAGTGAGGACAGTGCTGAGCCAAGTGTGAGCATCTTGGTAGGATTTGGTGCTCTTTTCTGTGAGAGCCACCACTGAGTCCCAAACTCTTTCAAGAGACAAGTCCAGAAGCTGCTCACAGAGTTGCAGAGCTTGTTGCTGTTTTGGACCGTTGATTCTATATTTGATGGCTCTTGTCGAGTCCACAGTTTTCTGGATTTGTGAGGTGGTTTTCATCAGGAAGGATTGAAGTAATAAGTGGGATGATTCTTCGTGTTTAGAGGCAAAGATTGAAACTTTGGGTAATTCAGAGATATGGGACAAGCAAGATGATTTGTGGAGGGCATGGTTGCAGATATGGTGAGGGTGAGAGAGGTTGAAGATGAAGGAGGTGGGTGAGAAGAGATAGGAAGCAAGAAGAGCAGAGCTGAAGAGAGCAGCTAGAGAGAGAAGAAGCCAAATGGTTCTGGAAATTGATTTTTTGGGTTTGTCGAGGAGAGATTGGTGGGAGGCAGCCATAGTTGAATTATTCAGGGCAGGGCACATGTTACTAAGAAGGAGAGTTGCTTGCTTTATATAGAGAATCCAACTTGCATGTCTTTGGTTGGAGAATGAAATATATATCATTTTTTTTATTACAAATTTTATTCTTATTTATAAATCCATTTATAAGGTTATAAATATGTTTTATATTTTTTTAATCCTATTAATTATAATATAAATAAAAAAGTTTATTCATATTGATTTTTAGAATCAATTATATATAAAAATAAAATTGAAAATTTAGCTCATAATTAATGAGTTAACTAACTCTTTTTTATATGTAAGAATTAGTTAAAAGAAATTTATAAACAATATCAATGATATATATATATATGCGACATTTGAAACAAGGGATAGAAAAATCTTCTCCCCACACACACGCGCAATCTTAACTACTCCGTTAATTATTGTTTTGAGTTGTTTAAAAATTTATAATTTTTTTTCCCTTGAGTTGCGCGAGGGTCACTTGTAGTGAATCATTAATAATTGAAACAGATGAGCCCGTGAGAGCTACTCCATTCGGTGCTTTTTATAAGAAATACTACCTCCGGTCCTAAATATAGGACAAAGTTTGTAGTGTAATTTGCACTACAAACTTTGTCCTATATTTAGGACCGGAGGGAGTATTATCTATTATAAGGATGATTTTTAATGTGAAGAATAACTCTTTTTGTTTGAAATTTTAAATCAATTTTTTATTTTTATCCTCATTAAATATATATCCCTCATAATTTTTTTTCAATAAATTTCATTCATTATCTTTCATTTACCCTCTTTATAAATAAGGGTATAATGAAAAAAGATATATATATATATATATATTTTATACATTTATTATTTTTAAATACCATTTTAAATCATGTGATTTTGATAGATGTTCCTTACAAAAATGACTGAAGGAGTACAAATGTAGTAATACACTGTCTTTAACATATATTTTAAACTGCATTGTCAGAAACTGTAGACAATGCAATTTATTTTTCTTAGTGAATACTATATCAAAAAATGTTCTTAGTTAATAATACTGCTTTAAAAGTAAAAAATATAAAATTTTTTAAGCACATATATTTTCCTACTAGAAATTATTCTAAGCAAGACACTATCAGACACTAAATTTAGATATATCTCTCCATAGAGATTAAAACTTTGATTTGCCATGATATAACCTCTTTCACTATGCTCAATCTCAATCCACACAGGTAAAAAAAAAATGAAATTATTAGGCCTTTGAAATACTTTATTAAAGAATATGTAGTACTATATAGAAATTTGGCCCACGGTTTCCACTTGAAAAGAAGTCAAAAAGTTCAGCTGACCGACAATGTTGTCTAAAATACTTATCCTATGGTCTATTTCATATTTTGAAGTGAGAATAATTGAAGGAAGATTGAGGTGAGTACTGAGTTGTGAGTTGTGGGTACAATAATTATGTGTCATCATATTTCATTAATATGACGTGCCCACCTCCCAAGTTCATTCATTCACTCACTTCGATCCATCCAAGAATCCAACCTCCATCACTCACTTCATTGGATTTTATTTTCTTCAAATGGGCCTTATGGGCCCATATATTAATTGGATGCACTCAAACCTTTTTTTTTCCTTCTTCAATATATTCCCTTGGATTTTCATCATTCGGAGATACATATTGAGTGTTTTGGATTTCTTCTAAATCTAGGTTTACGCAATCTGAAATAAAACTCCTCTCACATACTTATCTCGTAAATCGTAAAAACTATTCTTAAAAATCAATCCAAACACTGCAAGATAAACATAAAATAGAAATTATTTAATTTACATCGGACATAATTGGACAAACACATCCACCGAGGCTGCGACAAACAGAAATGACAAGCGAGTACGATAAAAATGTGTGGTGGTGGAGATGGAATTATGTGCCACAGCATCTTCCCCACATTGCCCACTTTCGAAATTCATTCATGTCCATTTCAATTTCAAAGAATCTTCACTGTGTTGTAAGGAGTTTATCATTTATCTTTTTAGTCCTATTTATAAATCAGAATAAAATTTTTTGTGCTATTTATAGAATAAAGAGACTAAAATTTTTAGATGGATATAAAATTTTATCTTTCATTTATTATTATATTGATTTTATTCTCATGTAATAAAATAAGGGTAAAGTTTCAAAATAGTTGAATAGTGAGAACCCAGCTAGCGGATTCAAGGTTGGGAAAAAAAAAACCAGAGTATTCAGATATTGCCAAAAATCTTAGTTCATGACACATGATATTCTACATCAATTTCGTCATATGAGAATAATTTATTCAATTAATTCTTTGTGCATTCAAATTGCAGTTACATTTTAGAAAATAATATTAATTCGCCAATTCAATGTTTTTAAGCATTTTTTTTAATAAAACTTATGCTTTATTAATTCTTCACTCCTTTTCTCTATTATACCTGCAATTTTAATTATATAATCTGATTTTTTTTAAAAAAAAATACCTGTGATGGTAATCGAAGCTACCAACTTGAGAGACAATGTTGCTTTTCCACACCATAAAATAATTTTCTCTAGTCTCGTGTCCTTTCTTGTTGTCTTTTTGAAAAGAGGAATTGAAACAAAAGGATTCAAGATATAATATTCAAAGGACAAATCTATAAATTAAGGCAAATATATCACATGTCTACGGAGCGCTATAAATATTAAAAATTGAGGAGCACAATTATGAAGATGCTCCAATATGTAGTTATACGAGACAATCCAAAAGACCAAAGCCCCTCCCACTTGTAATATATAATTTATAAGGCTACTTAATTAATTATATTATGGCAACAAATAAAGGGTCCAGATTAATTATACTATGATCCTGCAACGTGTGAAAAGAACCCGGTATTTTCCCCGGGCACAAAGTTTTTGTCGTGTGGTCCATATGGAATACAGCTTTTTTGGTAATATCTTTTTCTCAGATATTTGTCATGACTTGTGATATTTATTTAAAAATTAATAAATTATAAAGTTTTATTCATCTTTTTCTATGTATCGTGGTCGTGGATAGGAGCAGCACTTAAATAGTGTGAAGATCTGAGCTGATTTTTAATTTTCTGTTTCTTTTTTGTCAGAACGTGTGATTTTTATTTTTAAAACAATAAATTATAGAGTTCTATATTATTTTAACAAAAATGGTTGTCATCTTTTTCTTTGGGGAATGCCAGCTCTCGAACCCGCATTTGGCAATTTTAAAGCATGGCTTTAAACTACAAAGGCACGAGGCAGCTAGCTGTCATCTTTTGCTATATCTCATAGTCGTGAATAGGTAGCCGGCTTGCATTCTTTTCTTTTAAGAATATGATGTGTTTTGCGTGATGTGAATTGTAGGATGAAGATATTAATGATATAGATTTAATATATTATAAAAAAAATTGTTTTATAATTTAATATATTATAAAAAAATATTTTTTTATAATATACTCCCTCCGGTCCTAATTATAAGATAAAGTTGACTTTTTTAGAGAAATTAAGGAAGCCAATTAAATTACTTTAGAGTATTTATATTTATATTTTTTTCTCCAAACTAATTAATTTGACTAATAAACTAATATATAATCTAAAGATACTAAAAATATCAACATTCTAAAGTAATTTAATTGGCTTCCTTAATTTCTCCAAAAAAGTCAACTTTATCTTATAATTAGGACCGGAAGGAGTATTAAATTTAGATTATTGAGATCTTGATCCCACAACCCACGTTAAGAAAAGGATCAAATCCCGTGGGTAGAAGCCCTTGGATAGTGTGAAGTTCTGAGCTGATTTTTTTATGTTTTTTTTGTTTTATAAATAAATTATAGGGTTCTATAATTTTTTTTAATAAAAATGGTTGTCATCTTTTTCTATATTTTGTGGTCGTGGATCAAGGTAATTAAATTCGGATTGGTCAGTGAACCGGTCAGGATACTGGATTAAGGGTCAGTGGGTCAGAACAGAGTCAAACAAAAACTAAATCAGGACCAAGCGGATGAGAAATGGAATATTTTAGGTTTATAGTATGAAACTCTAAAGAAAAATTTTTTCAAAAAAAAGATTTAAAAAAATAAAAATAAAAAAAACTTGACCCGGACTGGACCGGTTTATTGACCAAGACACGGGTTTCTGGTCCGGTTCAGCCGGTCCGATCCAGATTAGATAACTTGACAGTGGATAGTAGTGCTTGGATAGTGTGAAGGTCTGAGCTAATTTTTTTAAAAATAATAAATTATAGAGTTTTATATTTTATTTAACAAAAATAGTTGTCATCTTTTTCTATACGTTGCGGTCATAGGTAGTAGTAGCACATGGATTGAAAAGGCAACTTCAGATTAAAATATAACTATATTTTGTAGCCAACATTGTCGATAATGGTGAGATAAAGCTCAATAACGCATTATATTATCAATCGTAATAAAACTTAACATTGATGTTAGTTATGGGTTAGATTTAGTCATGAATATAATATATTAATCTATTTTATCTATTAAATTTATAATTTTTCTCAAAATTCTTTATTGGTTGTGTACATTAAAGAATTTATATCTTAAGGTAGTCCTGATTTAAGATGATATTTTAAAAAAACTAACTTATATTTGTTTTCAATAACTAATGTCACTATAAAAAAAAGCAGTGGATTAGCAACAGAACTATATAATTTCATTGTGAAATAGGCTATCACTAAATATTCTGTTGCTAATTAATTTTTTTTTGCTAATTATTTTTTTTAATCTTTTTAAATTAGTTAACTATCTCTTTTAATAAGTACAAGAGGTAATATAAAACAAGGAAGGGACAATATCAAACAAAAATCAACCTCTTTTTCACATAACCTTTTCTCCTTTGTCTCTTTCATTAAATTTCTACCGATTAGATCAAATTTCGATGGGTGAATTTAATATGTCCGGCAAAGCATTAATGTAATGTTAAAATTTAAATAAATGAATAAATTTACACATTTAGAGTTTAATTTGAACGAACAAAATTTAGAGAAGAGAAGAGGGGGAAGAAAAAGCACAGATCAGTCACAAATTGCAAAACTAATATTTTGCTCCTCTATCTCTCTCTCACGCGCAAGTACTGCAAAACAAAATTACCTAATTTTCTGGTGCTACCAGGCCAATTTTATTTTTCAGTTATTTTCGAGAACTATTATAGTACTAAAAATAATAAATCTTTTTATTATTTTCCGAAGTTTTTCTTAGGGAAAATTGAAAAATACTTTAGAAAATACAAAAGGATGTACAAAAATGAAGGTTTAAAACTCTTTAATTTCATTAGTGTACAATTACATGATTACATACAACGGTAAGATTTACGTTTCCTACCGTTACTTACGTTTCCTATATATAGTCAATATGTTTCCTAATCATACGGGATTTGTCTAACAGCTCTAATACTCTCCCTCAAGTTGGAGCATATATATCTATCATGCCCAACTTGTTACTCAGATACTCAACCCGTGTCCCATTTAAGGCTTTCGTCTGAAGATCTGACAGTTGGTCATTTGATTGCATATGCTATGTTGATACAATATTTTCTTTAATCTTGTCATGAATAAAATGACAATTAATTTCAATATGTTTGATACGTTCATGGAACACAGAGTTCGAAGCTATATAAAGTGCTGCTTTATTGTTACACCATGGTTTTGCAAACAATGTTGTGACGATGCCAATTTCCTTCAAGAGTTGAAGTACCCACACAATTTCTGGTATTGATTGTGAGATGGCTCTATACTCTGCTTCTATACTTGATTTTGACACAACACCTTGCTTCTTACTTCTCCAAGATATCAAGTTTCCACCAACAAATACACAGTAACCCGTAATGGATCATCTTGTGGCCTTAGATCCTGCATGATCTGCATCATAGAAGCACTCGACTTTTGTGTGCCCATAATTTGTATAAAGAATACCACGACCTGGAGAACTTTTCAAATAATCCAAGATATGTTCTAAAGCTTCCCGGCCCATTGTGCCACTGTTGGAGATGCCATGAATTGGTTGAACCTACTAACTGAGAAGGTTATATCAAGACGAGTTACTGTAAGATAATTCAGTTTCCCAATGAGTCTTCTATATCTCTCAGGAGATGCAAACGGCTTCAGTTTTTCTGGATCAATCTTCTTCTTCAAGTCATCAGGAAGATCATCAAACATGCTTTCATTAAGATCCAGGAACGTATTCGGAATCATGGGAATACTGCTTGGTGCAGCTCCAAGCTTTCCAGTCTCCTTTAAGAGATCGAGAACATACTTCCTCTGAGTCAAAAGGGTGCCATTCTCGCTTCTCAAAACCTCAATATCTAGAAAGTACTTCAATGGTTCCAAGTCTTTTGTCTGGAAGTAGAAATTAAGAAAGATTTTAAGTTGCGAGATTCCAGAAGTATTACTCCCAGTAATTATAATTTCATCAACATATACTATCAGAAGAATCATGCATATATTTGACTATTGGTAAAACATAGAATGATCACACTTGATTTGATTCAATCCAAATTTCTTGATCATGTCACAAAACCTGTTAAACCAAGCATGGGGGCTTTGTTTTAAACCATATAGTGATTTCCTGAGGTAGCACACCTTCCCAGACTCCCCCTAAGTAACAAACCCAGGTGGTTGCTCTATATAGACTTCTTCAATGAGATCACTGTTCAGAAAGGCATTCTTAATATCAAGTTGATGCAAATCCCAATGATGGATAGCAGCCAGAGAGATAAGAAGTCGAATAGAGGTTAACTTTGCCACTAGGGAGAAAGTTTCTGAATAATCAATACCATAAGTTTGAGCATAACCTTTAGCAACTAATCAAGCTTTTAATCATTCTAGGGAACCATCAGCTTTAGTTTTAACAATAAACACTAATTTGCATCCAATAGCCTTCTTCCCATAAGGTAGATCGACAAGAGTCTAGGTATAAGCCTTTTCGAGAGCCATCAATTCTTCTTTCATCGCTGCACACCAACTAAGATGAGTAAGGGCTTGGTGAAGTGTGGTAGGAGTGGAAATGGAATCAAGAGTAGCAACAAGGGAGGAGGTCATTGGAGATAAATTTTGGTAGGCCATAAATGAGGAGATAGGATTGGTACAATTAGTATGACATTTTGGAAGACAAGGGGTGCGAGTACCTTTCTTGAGAGTAATAGGCAAGTCATCATGATCAAGGTTTGGGGAATCAGAAATAGGTAAGTCAAGATCAGGAGTATCAAAGATTTCAGCAATAAGGTCAGCAGAAACAGAATGAGTTTGCGAGGCAGTTATTGGTGAAGGCGGAGTAGCAGCAACATCAGCATCATTAATGATATCTGGTTCTGGAACAGCTGCCTGTACTCATGATATATGAACTTAATAGCCTAGGACATCATTAAGTTCATTTGTGATGGATGAAGACTCAGGCAATACTGAAGATTTGAAAAATGGAGAGGATTCATGAAAGACTACATCAGTAGATAGAAGATAATGATGGAGATCAGGAGAGTAACAACAATAAACTTTTGGACTAGAGAATAACCAAGAAAGACACATTTCAAAGATTTTGGATCAAGTTTACAGACGTTTGGACGAACATCCTGAACAAAACACACACAACCAAAAATTTTAGGATCAATGGGAAATAACTTATTGTTGGGGAACAAAAGGGAATATGGAGTGTCATCATTAAGAATAGTAAAAGGCATGAGATTAATAAAAAACATGTAGTAGATACGGCATTAGCTCAGAACTTTTGAGGAACAAAGGAGTGAAACATAAGGGCTCGGGTAGTTTCTCATAGGTGACGGTTCTTTTGTTCAGCAACACCATTTTGACCAGGTGTATCAACACAAGAAGATTGGTGAAGAATATAATGATGTTGCATATAGTCTGTGAATTGGGCTGAAAAATATTCTTTCGCATTATCACTTCAAAGAGTTTTCATAGGAATGCTAAACTAAGTATGAATTTTCGTAAAACAATTACGAAAATAAGAAAACAATTTAGAATGTTGTTTCATTAAGTAAAGCCAAGTTGTTTATAAATAATTATCAACAAAAGTGACAAAATAGCGAAAAACGGTCTGAGATGTAACTAAACAAGGACTTTAAATATCAGAATGTACTAACTCAAAGGGGGACGCAACCCCATTCATTAACACGAGGCACTAAGAACACACGATGGTGTTTGGCAAACTAACAAGACTCACAATCTAATGCAGACACAGATGAAAATTGAGGATACAACTTCCTTAGGGATGATAGTGACACATGACCAAGACAATAATTCAAAAGGGGATGACCCACCAGAACAAGCAATGGAACGTGGGACCGTATCATCAAGAATGTAATGCCCGCCAAATTTGTAGCCTTTACTAATAATATGCTTAATCAACAGATCCTAAATCAAACAATGGTCAAGAAATAGTGAGATAAAACAATTCAAATGACGAGTGAGTCTACTGGGGGTAGAAGATTAAATGTAAGATCAAGGGTATTAAGGACAGAGGATAATGAAATAGATGAAGTCGGGTTAGCAGTGCCTGAACCAAGTACACAGACAGAGGAACCATTGACTATGAATATGGAGGACGGGTTGGCATAAGATATTAGATCCTATATGTTTTGATGATAACAAAGATTGGATTAATCATACAAAAGGTTTTGATAATTAAACAAAATGATTTGAACAAAGTAACTAAGTTCTTGGTAACAGGGAAAAGCATTACTCGAGTAGCTACTGCAGTAATGAAGATATAGAAAAAGACAGAGCACAGAAAAAGGAACATTATGATATTTTTGAAGGCATTACTCGAGTGAGCCCTCGGGTAATGACTTCATTACTCAAGGGACTACTCGAGTAATGTGTGAGAAATTATTCCAGAAAGCTCTCTGTCAAGAATTAAGTGGGATCACTCAAATGGATCACTAGAGTAATCTGCAAAGTTATTTGAGACATTACTCTAGTGATCAGAGAAGAATTCATCCAGTAGCTCTCGGCCAAGAAATGAAGGACATTACTCGAAGGGATCACTCAAGTAATCTGCACAGTTATTAGAATCATTACTCGAGTGACCACTTGAATAATCAAGTAAGCAAAATAGAAGTTGCTCTCGGCCAAGATTTTAATGCCATTACTCGAGAGATCACTAGAGTATTTCCAAAGTTATTTGAACTATTACTCGAGGGACCACTCGAGTAATCAGAAGAAAAGAACACTTACTCGAGGTATTACTCGAGTAAGCAAGGTGTAATCTGGTCAGACAACTTTGACTTACTCTTTGGTTTATTTTTAATGAAGTTACTTGAGGAACTACTCAAGTAATGAAGCATGATCACTCAAGTAATCACTCAAGTAATGTTGTACATAAAGCACAATTTTAATCCAATGTTCATTGATTTGTTATCCATATAATTAACCTTTCATTGTATTAGTTTCCTGAGTATATTTGCAAAAAAATAATGAAGACATCATGCATTGAAAGAGAAGTCAAATATATCATCCATAACGTTCGAAACGGCGACCTACCGCAAACGACTAGTTTTCAAATTTGAAAAACGGTCAAACGAAGCTGCGCAACTCTAACAAAAATGTCTTGAAATGCTTCCAACAGACATTACAAATCATCTATATATATGGAGCATTAAAAGAACAGAACACAACAATTGAGAACAAAAACTTACATCGATCAATATATTATTTGTGCTCTGTTTTCTTATACTCACTCTTTGTACTTCAATGATTATATATTTGCTGTGTGAGAGAGTTTTTCATTACAAACTCAATATTTGTTATTGAGACCACTTAAGGTTATAGAACCTTGAGTTGGGGATTTGATTACAACGTGTAAGGGGGAGTGAGTGTCTAGTGAAGGAACTTACTATGTATTGAGGTGCCAAGAACCCATTGAATCTTGGAAGATATAGTGAAACTCTCAGAGAAGCTCTGAGGAATGGACGTAGGTTAAAGTGGTTGTGGCCAAACCAGTATAACTCTCGTTATACACTTCGGTGATATTTCTCCTAGCTCTTAATTGCTTTAAATTTTCAATCAATTTTTATATATGCAACGAAATCTCTAGCATCACCCAATTCATCTCCCCTCTAGGATGAAACGTTTGCACTAACATAAGGAGCATATAATAAAAATAAATGATGGTTACTTGTCATACGGTCGGTAGCGCCAGAATCTATAATCCACTTTGTGGAGGAACTAGCAAGTCCAAGGGATAAATTACTTGTAGCTAGTTCCCCTGCATGTGATGGACCAGCATCTAACTGGTTAGGTGTCTATGCAATATGGGCAAAACCATGTTGCTGATCGCACTGTTGCTTATTCCGTAATTTTAGCGGACATAGGTAACATATTAGATGTCTTGGATTTAGCCATGTAGACTAAGCAACCACGATAGTAATCAAATATGAGCTAAGGTACTTAAAGAAAATGAGCTAACTAAGGTCACGGCTATTAACAATACTCGAACAGAAGCAAGTCACAAAATGCCAAGACTACACAACAAAATGGAACTCCAAGTCAACAAAGAGGCCCACTTGTGATAAGAAAAGCAACAAACTTAACCAATGACAAAAGAAGGAATTGAAATACCATAGAAAGATTCACGGAGCTCTCTTGTACTTCACAAAATCACAGAGAAGGCAAAAAATCAAAGTGAGAATTGAACCAAACAGACACCAGGGATGGAACAGGGTGGATGAGTCGATCAGAGTGCTGTTGAAATCACCAGAAAAGCTTGCCGGAATCTTTGTCACGCGCTGGCACATGTATTATGATGCGGAAGGAGCAACGGCGTGTGGAAGCTCACCGTTGATCGAAAATGGACGCCGCTACAGTGTTACACTTATCTGGGGCCGTAGAGCATGCTGGTATGGCGCATGTTCTTTAATAGTTACCGAAGATGAGAGATCTAAGACATGGTTCAAACGGAAAAGCAAATGTGCTCTGATTATGAACTGAATTGAAGGTTTCAACAGAAAAATCTAAACTGAAGATAGAAGTATCACTCTGATACTATGTACAAAAATGAAGGTTTAAAACTCCTTAATCTCATTAGTGTACAATTACATGATTATATATAACGGTATGATTTACGTTTTCTACTGTTACTTATATTTCCTACATATAGTCAATACATTTCCTACATTTCCTAATCCTACGGGATTTGTCTAACAACTCTAACAAAGACAAATCAGACCTCTGAAATTCTGAAATCTCAAGTCAGTATACTGTCAATACGAAGGAGAAATATGGGATTTTGAAATCTCGGTGACAAAGCGAAGTTGCCCTCCAGCAGTCCCTCTCTCTTAGCTCGAAATAATAACACCAGCCTCTTTATTAATAACACCAGATTCTACATTAACAACTCCATTTTTCTTTGATAATAACAAAGCCGGTGTTAAGAACACCTTATTTTACATTAACAACTCAACTTCTTGTTTCACAATAACAACACAGATCTTTATATTAACAACACCCTATTTTACATTAACAACTCGACTTTCTTTTTTCACAACTTCATAATTTAAGTTTCAGGGCCAATAACCACACCTCTCTCTTTATTAACAAGATCGAATTTTACATTAACAACTCTACTTTCTTATTTTATAATAACAACACCGGTCTCTTTATTAACAACACCATTTTTTAGATTAACAACTCGACTTTCTTGTTTCACAATAACAACATCAGTCTCTATATGAACAATACCTTATTTTACATTAACAACTTGACTTTCTTTTTTTACAACTTCATAATTTAAGTTTCAAGGTCAATAACAACACCACTCTCTTTATTAACAACACCAAATTTTATATTAATAACACCATATTTGAGATACAAAGTTGAACAAAAAGTAAAGTGGAGTTGTTAATATAGAATGCGGTGTTGTTAATGAAGAGTCCGGTGTTATTATTTCAAGCTGAGAGAGAGGGACGGTTGAAGGGCAAATTCGTCTTTTCGCCGATATTTCAAAATCTTATATTCTTCCTCCGTACTGACAGCATATTGACTTGAAATTTCAGAATTTCAAAGGTCTAATTTGTCCTTTTATATTTTCTAAAGCATTTTTCTGAAATTTTCCTTTTTCTTATCAATAGTCCCTCACCAATTTTATTTCATTTTCTCTCCTTTCAAATATATATCGATCAAATGAATGAGATTATGATTCTAACCTCCAGAATGATTCTTCCACTCTCTCAAAAAAAAAAAGAAAAGAAAAGCGAGGCTCTCTCTTCTGCTTTGTCTATGTGCGTGTGTTGTGTGGCATAATCAATTTAAAAAAAAAAATAAAGTAGTAAAGTAGGCGTTTTAATTTGAAAAGTACAAGAAAAATGAAATAATAAAATACAAATACTTTACATCAGACATGATAGTATGGCCACATCCCGCCGAATCCAAAGGCTGCAACAAAGAAATTGGAGTATAATAATATAAAGCGTGAAAATATATAACTTAATTGCCAAATAGATAGTCGGTGTGTAAATGATCTTTCAGGTGTATAGAATATCTTTTCTTTTTGTGTAAATGATCTTCTCTATATGTAATATTCTTTCCTATACGTGTGCAAAACATGTTTCCTGTATATAGAAGATTTTCTCCTATGTACAATATCTTTCCTCCATGTGCAGACGATCTTCTTAAATTCTACTTGATAATTAATTTACTAATAAAGTCTTTTTTAACAATTTTCCTAAATATAAGTGTGAGTACAATCATGTGTGATGTTGGAGATGCAATAATTATGTCTTTAATATATAATTTCAGGGCTTGTTTTTTTTTTCCTTCCAACTTGAAATAGTCTTCTTCAATATACCAGTATGTTGTTAGGAGTTAATCATACAATATCTAACTAAGAGTATTTAGATCTGTTATAAATCTTATAGTTTTAGACACATGTGACATTAATTGAAGCTGCTACCAACTTGAGAGACAATTTTGCTTTTCCATATACACTGGAACCATGAAAAATTATAATTTTCGTTACCCCGTGTCTTTTCTCATTACATTGGTTGAGGAAAATATAAGTTTAAGTTATTGAAAATATATTTATTAAAAGAGGCAAAAATCATTTACATTCTTAATCTCGAAATGATTTAGTCTTACGTCTAAAATGTTTTGAAATACCCTTATTCAAATCAAATTATAAGAGGAATTAAAACACAAAGATTAATAAGAACATATTCAATATTCAAATGAGAAATCTATAATTTGAAGCAAATTAAATATGTATCACGTGTATGGTGCTATAATTATTATGAGGACCACAATTATTTTCGATAAAAAAAAAGAGACCACAATTATGGAGACACTCTATTACTCTCCACCATATAGTTGCACGAGGGAATCCCAAAAGACCAAAACCCTGCAACTTGGATTGAGATTAGGATTGTCATTGGGATTGAGACTGATATTTGAGGCTTTTTCCCTTTCTAAAGGCACGCGCATACGCACTACCAAACAAAGGTGCCTTTTTTATTGCGCCACCAACCAGGCCAATTATATTTTTCTGTTACCGGTGAGAACGTGCTATGGTATTATTCTTATCGTTTTTAATATAAGATATAGTTAATTTTTTTAAAAAAATTAAAAAAACTAAATAAAATAGTTAATTATACAATATATTATATATCAGTTTATAAGTGAGATAAATTAATTTAATATAAAAAAGATAAATATTAATACTTTAAAATAATTTATTTAGTTTCCTTAATCTTTTTAAAAAAATTAACTATATCTTATATTAAGTACATGATGAATATTAATAGTATTTTTTCCCTCAGTTTGGGGTGCACATGTACAAATTAGGCACTTTGATGTAAATAGACCAATATAGCTTTTCCTTTGTTGGCCCTCAAATTTTTGTGTTCGTGATGAGCGATTAGAATGCTTAAAAGCAACTTTTCAATCGTAATTTACGGTATACGAGATAAGTATGTGAGAGGATTTGTGTTTTGATCTACGTGAAAAGCAACTTCTAAATAATTTAATCGCTAAAACAAACATGCCAAAAAGTCTACTGATCTCTTCTTATTTGTGTTTAGACATGTTGAGATAAATGAAAATATTTTTTTTAAAGAAAAAATTCTGAGATGGACTTAAATGAGTAAGTTCAACATCATGATGATGATGGTGGTGGAGTATCATGGCTTGCCTCTTCAAGTCTCACTAAATCACTAAGATAAGGTTCATAATGACAACCAATTACATACCAAAAACTTCATTTTGAAGGTAGACAAAAAGAAAATTGTAAGAATGATTTGTTCCTTACTGGTTCCTGTGTCTCAAAGTTGGAAAGCATCAAAAGATAATGGAAGCAACTACCCCAAAGCACTTCCATTTTTTTTCTGAGGTTTTAGTTTACCACTCTGGTCCTATTTATAAGCCTCTTTTAACTAATTCTCACATACCAAGGAGAGTTAGTTAACTCATTAACTATGAGCTAAATTTCCAATTTCGCCCTTATTTATGATTGGTTCCAAAAGTCAACACGAATAAATTTCTTTTGTTTATTGCAATTAATAAGGGTAAAAAAGTACAAAATGCATTTACTACCCTAAAATTATACTTATAAATAAGACCAAATTTTTTTGTCAAAAATGATTTATAAATAGGATCAAAGTGGTAGGCCCATAGAGAAGACCGTTTCTAGCTTAAACTCTGGGGATTAAGTCCCATTTTTTTAACTAAATTAAAGGGAAGTACACATATCATCCTCCAATTTTACACAAAATTTTATTTTCGTCCTTTAATTTTAAAAACGATGTTTTCCGTGTTTTAACCTTGACACATCGTTAATATCAAGTGGTGATTTCTCGTGATCATCATGGTGATTTTACGTGATTTTTTTTTTTTTTGCCAGTGATGATGATTTTACGTGGTGATCATTGTTATTTTGAAAATTAAATTTAATAAGTCAATGCTTGAAAAATGTTTTATTTACATTTAAAATTTCAGTATCAACATTTTTTTGATAACAATGTTATGGTTAAAGGACTAAAAAAGATATTTTATAAAATTAATAAACCAATTGTAAAATTTTGCATAGAGTGAAAGGACTGTATTACTACCGGGTGTTGATCTGGGTCGATCATTGAAATTCCGAAACTATTACAAAGGGCTTAAATTAGTAGAGCTCGAATCAAAATGACAAATAAAGAAGGAATAACCGAATAAGGGGGAAAAAAGGAGAGATAGCCGAAATTCTAGAAGACTCAATGGTTGGGTTGGGGAATTGATAATTATAGATTTTATAATTAAATAGGTGTTTATTTTTTATATATTAGATTGAATTTATTAATATTTTATATCTATTTTATTATGATTCTTATCAATTACAGGATAAAAAGGAATTTAGTTATAAAATTTACTCACATCCTATTTTATTTTACAGAGAATATCATGAGATTTAGGAGAGAGGAAAATCAGAAAAGAATATGTGTGTGTGTGTAAAGGAAGAATGACAAGATGAAGGAAAAATTAAATTAAGAAGAAAAAGAGGAGAAGAGGAATGGCAACGTGGAGCCCGTGAGAATTAAATAAAGAAAAGATCACATGCTCCCTGGTCAAGACTTGAAGACGTGAGGCAGCAATCAATAGATATATATATATAGAGTATAGTATAAGGAACAAACGACAATGAGATAAAGGCAGATAATTGTTGTGTTTTATGTTGGACCTTTGTGTTAAACCTTAATATATTTATTTGATAAAACAAACCTTAATATATTTTAGTAACATAGTCTATTTCTGGCCGAAAGAAAGGATAGGAGCGTGAAGAGTCAAAGTCCACTGCACGCGGCGCGCCCCCCAATTGGCAATCAAACAAGTGAGGTATAGACAAGCCAGCAAAGAAGCTAACAAGAGACCGGTTGGATTGCTGTTTGAAAAATATGTTTATGTAAGTTTTAGTATGTGTTTGGCAAATACTAAAATTATGATTTTAAATTATGATTTACGTAATTCGAGATAAAACTCTTCTCATACACTTACCTCGTAAGTCATAAAAACTATTAAAAAAAATTAATCCAAACACACACTTCCTGTCAATCCAAACAGATAGAGCGGTGACCGTGAACGCAGTTCCAAGTAACAATAGTTGGACTCTTTGTATCATGTGAAAGCAGCGAGCAAGAAGAGGATATGATTGTGGTCTTTCCTGTTGCCGTAGCAACAAGGATTTTACTCTGGATTTTTTTTTTATTTCATTATGGATTTGATTATAGCCATGTCCAGCTAATTTTTTTTAAAACTCAGAGTAACTATATATGAACTTATTAGTGGGTTAGGTATTACTTTTTATTACTTGATTATGCTTCTTGATATTAATTTTGGTTATTCAATCATGATTTTATGTCTCTTTAATGTTTGGCCATTATTAAATCTGAATTTGGGTATATTAGGGGTTTACCTTGACAAACAAAATCTTAATTAGGCTCTAGGATTGAATAATATGAGACTAGATTTTGATCTAATTTGTAATTAGGACAGAAATATGCCTAAGAGCCCATATATAATAGAAGAATAGTGAATTTGAGATGGTTTACCTTCAGAGTAATTGAGTGAGACGTAATCTATTATATTAGCCTGAGATAGGGTTATAAATATATCAATAGACTAGCTAATAATGCTCTAGATCAACTAAATTAACATTGAAACAAATTAATTAGATGAAACCAAATGTTTATGTGAAACTGATATATAAAGGATTAGTGACTCTAATAATTTGCTTTTGAAATTAGTTGTCTTCTTTATTCAAAACTCTTTGCAATTGATTGTAAATTAGAATTGCTTAACTTGCTTGAATGAAAATTGAAACTTTAAGACTTGAATATTACTTTTATCCAATTGTTTGTGTTAACGATACTTTATTCACTCTATTATTATCACACGTGCCCCACGAGATCGATGATGTATTATATTAGGAGAGTATATATAGGAAACTTTCCCGGCCATATTGCTGATGCCAAAGAATAATATCCCTTGCTTTTCTCTGATTTAACAATATTCATATAAATTCAAGAAAAAAGTGAATTTAATTTACTCCCATGGGCCCTAAATTATTCTTTTGGTCCTTATTATAAGGCACAAATTACTAATTCTCGCAAAATCAAGCAATGAAAGTTAAGTCATTAAATTGGTCTAAAATTAATAAATGTTTCCAACTTTACCCCAACTTCAATGATGTGGCCGAATTTAAATGAATTAGTTAAAAATGAGAGCATAATGAAAAAATAGTAATAAATGAGTTAGTTAAAGGTAGTTGGTGTCTTATAATAAGGACTAAAAATAGCTGGTAGTTGATGTATTATAATAAGAACCAGAGGGAGTATAAGACAGAGTTGAATATTTTTTGAAGAAGTTAAATAAGTTATTAAATCATATCATATATTGGATATCCTTATAGTATATGTCAGCTTATAAGTTAAAAAAAATAATAGTTTAAAGAAAAAATAATAAATTTAAATATTTTAAAATAATTTAAATAACTTTCTTAATATACCTAAAAAAAATTAACATTAGCTTGTATTTAGTAACGAGGGAAGTATAATATAGTAAGGTATCCAACTACTTAAACCCCCGATCCAGAAGGACAGACCAAAATCCAACACTCCAACATACCAAACGAGGCGGAAGTAGTTAAGCAAAGGCCATTAAATTTAAATTAAACAACACGCTTTGACTTCGAGTTTTATTTGAGAAAAATAGATGAGATTTATTTCCAAAACATGATAATAAGCTACATGGCCATTACATCAAACTCAGGGAAATAGGATTATTCATCTTAATTCATCCCCAGTACAGGACACCAAGCCATCAACTTAAAGCCCATAAAAGAAACATGCTCAGTGAAAGGTCTAAAATTAAAAGCAAGTGATAGATCTAGAGCCCCTCAATGAAGGCGACGCCGGTGTTCTTAAGCCAGTTGCCACCTTGAATGAGCTGAGCCACCGTGAACTTGCTTGCTTCAGAAGCACTCGTAATCACATGATAACCAGGCCAGTTCACTCTCTTGGCAACACCAGAACCAGGTCCACTGTTCATGTACTCTCCATAATACAAATTCTTCAGAGTCGATTGCTTATCGTCCCATGGAGCCCATCCTGCTGGATCAATATGGCTATCCAAAAGCGATTGCATCACAACAGTTCTAGAATATTCCTTCCATGGACGACCCAGAAAGGTTTTGATTGAGCCTATGACTGGCTTGAGATCGGAGCTTGGTGTTAGGTTACATTGCTGGATTGAAGTGCCTGTGTTTTGGTTTGGGTCTTCGCGTCCTTGAGCTGTGACCATGTTGTTCTGGTTATTCATGGGCTTTCGGGCCACGAGGTTGCACTTTTGGAACACGACCGCGGAGTTGCCGAAGATGAAGTCGACGGTGCCGGTGATGAAGGAGTCCCGGTAGAATTGCCGGTTGGTGTGGGAGTATAGAGTGTCTTGGTAGGCGTCCACACGGCAGCGGTTGATGACGGAGAGATCGGCACTGACGCGGAGAGCCACCGCTTGGTGCTTCTGAGGGCCTGCCGTGTTTTGGAACCCTATGTCTTGCCCTATGAATCCATCCCCAACAGCAGCTGCAATACCACATTGCCACCATGTTAATGCTTACCCTATGGATGAGACATGAGAGAAAATTTGGAAGAAAGGGTACATAGAATTTTTTTTTTATCATTTTAAAAGTTTTATTTCTTAGTATTCTCTTTTGTTAATTTCTTCTCACTTAACATAACCTAAGATCTGTTTGTTATGAGAGATTTGAAGGAAAGCGAAGGAGGGTAAAAATTTTTGTGAGTTAGATTTGAAAAAATTGGATAAATAAGATTACAAGGTTTTAATAAAAAAAAAGATAAAAAAGTTAAATTTTTTTTTATTTTTTACCAAAACCTATCAGTTTTTGCTTTTGATCATTGTTCTTAAAACCGGACCGGACCGGCCGGTTCGGACCGGAAACCGGCGAACCGGCCAACTGGCCGGTCCGGTTCAACCAGTGGACCGGCACTGTTCCGACCCGGTCTGACCCGGGGTTGACCCGGTCTGACCCGGTCAACCCGGGGTGAACCGGTGCAACCCGGCCGGTTCACGGGTTGCCCCCTTTTTTTTCTTTTAAAAAAAAAAACTTTGCTTTTTTAAGCTCCAAATGACATTTTTCTTACTTTTTTTTTTCAGAAAAATTATTTTCCTAAAATTTTTTAATTTTCAATGAGTTTTAAAAGGATTATGGAATATTTTTTGCATTAGTTGGAGAAACATTCTTATGTACTTAACAATATTTTTGTGGGTATTAGGTTTAGAAGGTTATATTGGACTATTGGTTAGAAAAAAACTCTTATTTAGTTTTTTAAATAGTATGGATGAATATTTAAATTATATATATATTTTTAATTGACCCCGGTTTGACTACTGGTCTGACTCCCGGTTTGACTCCAGTCTGACCCACTGACCCTTGACCCAGTACCCCGACCGGTTCAGTGCCCGGTCCGGGTTTTAATACCTTGCTTTTGATATAATGGGGAATGGCATCATAAAGTTACAAGCCCCTCGTTGTTGACTGGTTTTGGTGGCTTCTTATCGTTGGGATCCATAGCCCACAGAAATAAATAAGCCTAAAGAGCGAGTAGATGTAGATACAGAGCTGTAAACATATTGTCGTTGTTGTCGACGCTATCCATATATCTAATCTATCTCCGTATCTGCTTTCTTGACATTCTAGATAAATTAGAATAAAAAAACTCTTAAAGATAATAAATTATTGTTATTTATCTTTTACACCTACCCCACTATATTGATATATTCAATATCTCAGCTGTATATAAAACAAGCTAGCCGCGTACCCCGACGAGCCCACTAAATATTTTCTTTCAAATTAAACAATCATATCTCAATCTCAATAAAACAAAGGAGATGAGATTATGAAAATTAACTACAGATTAAGGTTTTAGGATCCATACCGACGGTGGCAGTTTTAAAGGTGGGTGTTCCGTCGACGAAATTCAAACTTCCGGTGATGATAGTCGCATCCATACCATCACCCACCAGCATCACATTCGTCTTCTTGGATCCAATCTCAACATTCTCTTTATAAACTCCCTTCTTCACATATATCACATACCTCGTCTTACCGTTATCTGGTGCCGAAGCCACAGCTTCATTCACAGTTTTAAACCTGCCACTTCCATCCTTGGCCACAACAACGTTGGCCTTTATATCGTTAGCAGAAGCTTCCAGAAGCTTCCTGTCCTTACTTGTCACCCACGAGGGGAACTCATCGTTAAGTGGCTCATCAACGACATCAATTTTAGAGGGTATAACATGAACGAGCAAGGCTAGGGAGGTTCTGGCTCTGGAGATTAAGTCATTGAGCTCAGATTCTACAAGCGCTCGAGCTGATCCTTCTAACTCATCAAGGCAAGTGATGTGGTTAGTGAGGACGGTGCTGAGCCATGTGTGAGCATCTTGGAAGGATTTGGTGGTCTTTTCTGTGAGAGCCACCATTGAATCCCAAACTCTATCAAGGGACAAGTCCAGAAGTTGCTCACAGACAAGCAAAGCTTGCTGCTGTTTGGGATCATTGATTCTGTATTTGATGGCTTTGGTTGAGTCCACAGTTTTCTGGATTTGTGAGGTGGTTTTGATGAGGAAGGATAGAAGTAATTTGGAGTTTTGGTCTTCGTTGTTGGTGGTGGTAATTGTTGAAGCTAGAGTTAGTTCAGAGAGATGAGCAAGGCATGATGATTTGTGTAGGGCATGGTCACAGAGATGATGATGGTGATTGAGGTGAGAGAGGTTGAAGAAGGAAGAGGAGGAGCGAGAGAAGAGATGAGAAGCAACAAGGGCTGAGAAGCCGATGAGGGCGGCTAGAGAGAGAAGAAGCCAAATATTTCTGAAAATTGATTTTTTGGGTTTGTCAAGAAGGGACTGGTGGGAAGAAGCCATAGTTTAACAGGAAGAAGATGATTGTAGTGTTGTGTTTTGCTCGCTTGAATGAGCTTCTTTATTTATAGATTTATAGGGATTTGACTAGCGTGCCCTACCCATCCTTTTCTCTGAAACTATATCGTTTTGGTGTAGTTTTAGGATAAAATGTTGGGGTTGATTTTTCTTTTTAAAAACATAATATATAATATTTTTTTGGACGTATCTAGTATTTTAAAATATTTTTTAAATAATGTGTAGTATTCTAACCCACAACCCTTAACCCAGTACCCCGACCGGTTTAATATCCAGTCCGGATTTTAATACCTTAGTTATATCATATTTGGACTATTCAGATCTAATTTTTTAAAAGCCTATTTTTTAAAAAAATTATTTTAATTGGTATAAAATCTAAAACAAAGATAATCTCCTAATTATTACACATTAAAAAAATAATTTTTATTTAAAAAATCATCATTTTAGAAAAATTTAGATCTAGACAATATAGATTTGTATCGCTCTCCCTACTAAACAAAATATTTAACAAGAAACTAGGTCCGTGCGGTGAAAGTTGATTTTTTTCCTTTTTGCCCACAACTTTTTTAATTCTTTGAGGTGGACAATATTCAGGAAATAGCTTTCCCCATTTGACGCGAGTAAGGAAATTTTTGCAAAAATCAATCACACTGAGATGAAAATTAATTATGTAGATGTTTATTGATTCATATTATTGTCGAAATTCATAAACACGTTATTAAAAATTTAAAAGGCTATTTAATAATTCCAAGGGCAATGTTGTCAAAGAGGTTATTTAATTTAAATCGTATAATCATACGATTTTAAGAGTTTAGGCGTCTCAATCTTGTTAACTCATACAGAATCGGACTTCAACAAACTCGTCTGCAACTCGGCCAGAATAGTATACTTACAGTGGCCTCTTGAACGATTTAGCGAGTCAACAGTTTGTTGAGGAAATTCCTTCTCATCCCGTCACCGTGTTCACTCTGTCGGTGGAAATCGTTTTTTCTTTCAGCTTCTTGAAGTTTTCTCATCGATCTAATAAAGACACGTGGATATTAGTGTCTTTTGTAATAGGAGTAATATTTGTAAAAAGTTCATTAACAGCAAACCAAGTGACTTATGGTATGAATTAAAAATTTTCTTACAGAAGATATCATATATTTAAAATAGGGGGAGTACTTATTTATTTGGTGATTGAAGTAAACTTTTACTAGTTTATTATACAGGTTCACCATCCGAGTTTATGTCACTATAATAAATTTACTTAAATTTATAAGTTCGACAACCTTAATAAAATGTCCTATAATATTAATTATATCATTTATTTTATGTTGATCCTTTGGCAATAACTCCGCTTGAAGACCTATAAAAAGAAACATTGTACAAAATATTATAATTACAAAAAACACAAGCTAACAAACTAGAATTGTTGTCCCTGCTTTCTCTCTTCCCATGTTTTCTTTATTGTCTTGCTCTTCTCTCTCTATTGTCTTACCCTTCTTTATCTCTTATCCTGATCTTTTTTGTTTTCAGAACATACACTCAGTTTTGCTTTCCCCTCAATATGTTACGCGATTTTTTTTTTCTTTTTCAACTAATTGAAGACATGTAAATAGTGATGAACAAGTATTAATAGTAATAATTGTTACTCCATTGGGTCCTAAATATAGGACATAGTTTGTAGTGCAAACTACAAACTATGTCCTATATTTAGGACTGGAGGTAGTAATAATTAATATCCATTTGGTTCTAAATATAATACAGAGTTGACTTATTTTAAAGAGATTAAGGAAGTCAAATAAGTCGCTTAATCATATCATATGTTGTGTATATTTAGATTATACATCAGTTTATAAGTTAGCAAAAATAGTTTGGAGAAAAAATTAAATGAAAAATATAAATATTTAAAAGTAATTTAATTAATTTTTTTTAATATCTTTAAAAAAATTAACTATATTTTATATTTAAGATCAAATGGAATAATGCATAGCCAACAAAGAGAAACAATGACCGTTGAAAGAGTCTTTTCAATAAGATCTAAATTAAATATTACTTCCAATCCTAAATATAAAACCCATTCACTTTTTAGAGAGATTAAAGAAATTAATTAAATTACTTGTATTTATTATTTTTTTCTAAATTAATTTATTTGATTTATAAATTAATATATAATTTAATCATACACAACATATGATATGATTAACTATTTTATTTAATTAACTTCTTTTTTTTTTTAAAAAAATCAACCGGCTGTTATAGTAAGATAAATTTCCAATAATATTATGCATAGACGTAGGAAATCCGAATTAAATGTCCGGCCCATGATTGGACAGACCGAAATCCAACACTCGAACTTACCACACTTAATGGAAGCAATCAAGAACGGCCATTAAATTAAAACATCACGTTAAGTGAAGGTTTGAGAAAGGAGATGAAATTTATTTCCAAAGCATGATAAGCTGCACGGCCATTACATCAAATTCGGAGAAAAACAGGATTATTCATCTTCATTCCCCATGCATACAGCACCAACTTCTTAAAACTGGCATAGGCTCATATGAAAGAAACAGACTCAGATTTAAAAAGCAAGAGATCAGATCTCTAGAGCCCTTCAATGAAGGCGACGCCAGTGTTCTTAAGCCAAGTGCCACCTTGAATGAGCTGAGCCACCGTGAACTTGCTCGCCTCAGACGCACTTGTAATCACACGATACCCAGGCCATTTCACTCTCTTGCCAGTCCCAGCACCAGCTCCATTGTTCATGTACTCTCCATAATACAAATTCTTCAGTGTAGATTGCTTAGTGTCCCATGGAGCCCACCCTGCTGGATCTATATGGCTATCCAGGAAAGATTGCATCACCACAGTTCTAGAATATTCCTTCCATGGACGACCCAGAAAGGTTTTGATTGAGCCTATGACTGGCTTGAGATCGGAGCTTGGTGTTAGGTTACATTGCTGGATTGAAGTGCCTGTGTTCTGGTTTGGGTCTTCGCGTCCTTGAGCTGTGACCATGTTGTTCTGGTTATTCATGGGCTTTCGAGCCACGAGGTTGCACTTTTGGAACACGACCGCGGCGTTGCCGAAGATGAAGTCGACGGTGCCGGTGATGAAGGAGTCCCGGTAGAATTGCCGGTTGGTGTGGGAGTATAGAGTGTCTTGGTAGGCGTCCACACGGCAGCGGTTGATCACGGAGAGATCGGCGCTGACGCGGAGAGCCACTGCTTGGTGCTTCTGAGGGCCTGCCGTGTTTTGGAACCATATGTCTTGCCCTATGAATCCATCCCCAACCGCAGCTGCATTACCATGTTGACATGATCATGTTGTTTAGCAAGTAATAAGGAACAAAACCTCATTCACCAGTTTTGATTTAATTACGTCATAAAGTTTTAAGCCGCTTGTTTTCGACTTGACTTGGGTGGTTTTATTTATTAGGATGCAGAGCCCACAGAAATAATAAGCCTAAACAACAAGTAGATGAGATACAGAGCTTTGTGGCCATATTATTGTCGTTGCTGTGGCTATCTATCCATCTCTGGACCTGCTTTTTTGAAATTCTAGATAAATTAAAATACAAAATTCTTAAAAGATAAAACTTGTTAGTATTTTATTTTTTCTTAAGTGCATCCAATATTTTGAAGTATGTATAATGCACCCAATACTTTGAAGTATTTTTTTATGTGCATCCATCACCTGAAAATACTTTTTGTGCAATTTTATACTTAATAATTTAGATAATTTAAGATTATGGATGCACTTAAAAAATATTTTAGAGTATTGGAAGCACCAAAAATATATTTTATAGTATTGGGCGCATGTGAAAAAATATGTTAGGTGTACTAGAAAAAATATTTTAGAATACATCATAAAATATTTTAGAACACTAGCACATAAAAAAAATTACTTTTAAGTGTTAAATTCACTTTGACCCTGTTCAACATCATCATGATGAGCTGTATATCAAACACGCTAGCCCCACAAGCCCACTAAATATTTTCTTTCAAACTACACAATTATATCTCAATCTCAATAAAAAAAATGGAGATTAAGTGATGATCAAGATGAGAAGTTTTTAGGATCCATACCGACGGTGGCACTTCTGAAGGTGGATGTTCCATCGACGGCATTCAAACTTCCGGTTATGATCGTCGTATCTTTACCATCACCCACCAGCATCACATTCTTCTTCTTTGATCCGATTTCAACATTCTCTTTATAAACTCCCTTCTTCACATATATCACATACCTTGTCTTACTGTTATCTGGTGCTGAAGCCACAGCTTCTTTCACGGTCCTAAACCTCCCACTTCCATCCTTAGCCACCACAACGTTCGCCTTTATATTATTTGCAGAAGCTTCTAGAAGCTTCCTATCCTTACTCGTCACCCATGAGGGAAACTCACCATTAAGTGGCTCATCAACGGCATCAATTTTAGAGGGCATGACATGAACAAGCATGGCTAGGGTAGTTCTGGCTCTGGAGATCAAGTCATTGAGGTCAGATTCTATGAGGGCTCGAGCTGATCCTTGTAACTCATCAAGGCAAGTGATGTGATTAGTGAGGACAGTGCTGAGCCAAGTGTGAGCATCTTGGTTGGATTTGGTGGTCTTTTCTGTGAGAGCCACCATTGAGTCCCAAAGTCTATCGAGGGACAATTCTAGAAGTTGCTCACAGACTTGCAAAGCTTGCTGCTGTTTGGGATCGTCGATTCTGTATTTGATGGCTTTGGTTGAGTCCAAAGTCTTTTGGATTTGTGAGGTGGTTTTGGTGAGGAGAGAGTGAAGCAATTTGGAGTTTACGTCGTTGGAGGTAGTTAAGGTTGAAGCTTGAGTTAGTTCAGAGAGGTGGGCAAGGCATGATGATTTGTGAAGGGCATGGTCACAGAGATGGAGATGAGGGTGAGAGAGGTTGAAGATGAAGGAGGTGGGAGAGAAGAGATAAGAAGCAAAAAGAGCAGAGCTGAAGAGAGTAGATAGAGAGAGAAGAAGCCATATGGTTTTGGAAATTGATTTTTTGGGTTTGTCAAGAAGGGACTGGTTGGAAGAAGCCATAGCGTAAGAGGAAGAAGATGATTGTAGTCTTGTGTTTTGTTTGCATGATGTGGACCTTATTTATAGAGAGGCGGAGCATATGCATGTTATTTGGTCAGAGTTAAAAATTAATATGCAGAATAACAAGGAGCGGTCGGCGCAGTGTGGCGCACTTAGGATGGTATGTGGCCAATGTGCCTCTCCATCTGGGATCCCACGTCCGCACCCAGTGGGTGATAATACTGAAAAACAAATAAAGAATTATCAAGGAGGGCTCTTCTTACGATATGGGATTTATTTTATTCCTAATTTTCACCACATGTTTTAGTGATAGTTATACATATATTTACACACACACACACTTGCTGTAGTATTTATAAGAATTTAATATCTGAATTATGTAATTTAAGAAGACAGTTAAAATTAGTTAAAAATAATAAGTATGTCTGAAATAAATCTTCTTTTTCAAGTATACCCTTATTTATTAGGGGTAAATAAAAGAGAGAAATAAAGTAAATATAAATATTGTCAACCTTTTAATTAATGCGATACATATAATTAATGAGAGATAAAGGTGGAAAAAACCCATTAAATGGTTAGTCAACTTTTATCTCGCCCTTATAAAAAGGACCGGAGGCAGAATATATTAAAAAATGTATATGATTTCAAAAAAAATATTAAATTATTATCTCTTCTACAAATGGAAAAAGATGCTCCTCTTATGTTTTATTTATAAAGCAGAGAAATAATATATTTTTTGTAGATGGTTTATTTTCTAGGAGAATATTTATGTGTAGTTAAATAAAGGTAAAGTTAGAAAATTGTTGAATTTTAAGATATAATCAATTAAATTTAAGGTTTTTATTGGTATGTGTGAAGGAAGTGTCTTAGGGTGTGTTCTTATTAGCTTTTGAAGAATAGATTCTGGAGAGAATAGCTTTTGGAGAATAGATTATAGGAAAATAGATTATGGAAAAAAAGTGATTTTGATAAAATGAAAGTGTTTAGATGATTTTATCAGAATAGCTTTTTTCATGGTCAAATGACTAAAAAGGACATTAACTTTTATGATAATTACATATAAAGGATAAGATTATATTTTAAGTATTATTTTACATTAAATTGCATAATAAATACAAAAAATGAAATAAATTTGTCAAAATTTTTTAAAATTATAACATTTGTCAATTATGAAAAAAATAATATTTCATTTTAAATAGATACTGATTTCCCAAATTACAAAATTTTTAATTCCATGACGTTATTTCATTTTTAAATTTTTTTCTTTATTCTTTATTTTTTATCCGTTTGTTGGCAAAAAAAAAAGTTTTGTTTATGCTATTTTTTCTTGTCTTATCAGATGCCCAGAGGAGAGAGAGAGAGGTAAAAAAAGTGAGATGAGAAAGAGAAAGAGAAAAAGGAATCTGAAAAAAGGACATGGGGCAGTCAGAATTTTCTCACAAAAGCAATTGAAAATAACTTGTTTTTAGAATAGCTTTTTCTCCCCCAAAATCATGGTTTGGGCTAAAAACGGGATTGTCTGATTTTGGGTGGTGTTCGGCTACTTTAAACACAAAACCAAGGTTTAGCCCAAAAGCGCTTTTTTATGCTACCCGAACACACACTTAATATACCACTATGTACTTTTTATAAGTCACTTATACCCTATTCTCACAAACCCAAAAAGCATTAAATGAATATATATTTTTATATTTGCCTTTATTTATGAAAATGTGCATATTTTCTCTCATATCCTTCTATCTCGATGCATTTACACCCCTTTCTCTTCTTTCTCTTTCTCATGTGCCCAACCAATAGTGAAGAGGGGTAAAATTAATAAAACTTCATTTATTATCCTATAAATGACTTATATTTTAAACAAAACTTATAAGATACAAGATACAAATGACTTCTAAAAAGAAAAATAGATAATAGTATGGGACTAGTAGATTATATGAGTTAATTATATACATTGAAAATATGTACTATTTTTATTTGAATATGTGTGTGTGTGTGTGTGTATTATATTGCAAAAGTGCACCAATAATCCTTTAGGACCTGTTTGGTTTGATTCCATTACACCTTGCAGTGCAATGCAATATTAATTACAAGGGTAATGTTTTGTTTGATTTTTAAGCAAAGTGCAATGAGTTAATATTTTAACAATTATTTAAAATTAATATATTGCACAAAGTCTATTTTACCCTTAATATAATTTTTATAAAAAAAATAGTTAAGAGATGGCGACGACGAAGAAGGAGGAGGAGGAAGTAGTGGCGGCAGAGAAGAAGTAGTGGCGGCGGCCGAGGAGGTTGTGGTGGCGACTGTGGCCGATGGGCAGGTGGCGGCGGCGGCGGAAGAGGTAGTGGTGGTGGCGGGGGTGGAGAAGTAGGTAATGGTGGTGATGGCAATGGTGGGGTGGAGGTGACGGCGGTGGAGGAGGTAGTGGTGGCAACAACGGGTGGAGGTGACGGCGGTGGAGGAGGAGGAGGAGGAGGAGGTAGTGGTGGTGGCAGTTGTGACGTGATGTGGCAAGTGAAATGAGATAAGTGAAATAAAGACATAAGAAACTAAAAGGTAAATTGAGCTTTTTTAACCATGCAATGGATGATAATGAGAATTCATAGGAAGGAGGTATGAATGAGAATTACCAATTTTTTGGTAATCATCATTACTATAGTAAACTCTATTACCATGCTAAAGAGCAACCAAACAATCTTTTCTTAGTAATGCAATCATATCTATCATTGTAGGCATGCAATGGGGTTAAACCAAACAGACTCTTAATATTAAATAATGTTTTATTTTAATTGCTTAATTTTATAAAGTATATTTTCAATCCTTTAACACTAACATCATGACAAAAATATTAACATTGAAATTTTAAATATTAATAAAATATTTTTAAATACTAATATACTAAGTTTAAGAATTAAGAATTATGGCGTTAGGATTAGAAGAATATAAAGACACTTTTTAAGGCAAAGATCAAACTTAAAGGATCAGACTAAAATATTATATATAGTTAGTTATGGAACTAAAGATATACTTATTGCTGAAATTTTGTTAAATGTAAAGTATATAGTGATTAGTTGGTGAAGTGCCATTCAATTAGATCTGGGTGCAATATTAAAATCAGAACGTGTATTCTGAAAATTGATGTTTTTGTCCACCACTTTCTGAATTCTTTGAAGTGGAAAATATATACTATATTGAGATCAGAGTATTCCCAATTTGCAGTTAGTAAAGAAATTTCTGCATCATCAATCACACTTAATATATTATTTTTGTCTATGAAGACATGTAAATAGTGATTAAAAGGTATTAATAGTAATAATTATTAATTATTAATTATTCATAACCAACGAGGAGAAACCCTGATTACTGAAGGAGTCTTTTTAATATGACCAGAGATTATAGATCAAAAGGTATAAATATCTTAGTCTTACCTATTAGTTGAATTATGTATGTGGAACTGTGGACAGCTATCAACTTCACAGCAGTACTAACACATAGTTGGTCCGGAGTTGGTGTAAGGTTTTGTTACATCTTTTTTAGTGAGGTTTCATTAGATTCCTTTATATCTTGAGTCTAAATTTTAAAGTAGATATTCGTGTTGGGAGGGATTTCTATAAACCCTACAACTAAAGTAGTCAGTTACTCAGATATCTAATGATAGGATGTAAAAAAAATATTGGATACTGATTGATGGTTTCAAATAAAAAAAAGGATTAAGGGGTAAATTTATCAATAAAGTTTTAACGAAGGAGTTTCTGACATAATTATGTTTTAAAAGGGGTAAAAATACACACAAGGTTTTAAAAGTGGAGCATCCAGCACAAAACCGTTAAATTTGACCTAACGGCGTTAAATTATGAGAGAGAAAAATCACTAACGACGTCAGATTAAATTTAACGGTTTTGTGTTGGATGCTCCACTTTTAAAACCTTATATATATTTTTACCCTTTTAAAACATAATTGTACCAGGCGCTTATTTCTTAAAACTTCATTTATAAATTTACTCCTAATCCTAAAAATAAAATCAACTTTGACAAGTTTTTCCTTTTTGTTTTTGTTTTGTTTTTATTTCTAAGGAAGTATGGGCACTTTCGCTTTTCTCCTTATTTCTCGTTCTCTTTTCTCAAAAGGGCAATCAATTGATTAAGTAGTCAACCATGGCCGCATATGCCCCAGCCCCCAAGGACATAAATTATTAGTATTTCGTAACTAATTAAAGTACCTTTGCGACCAAAAATATTAATTAAAGTATCTTTGAGGTTAATTAATATATGTCTTGCAAGTTGCTAATGGCAATCATGTACCCGTGCTTATCCAAAATCCACAACTTGGTATAATTCTATGGTAATCAGGACACCATTAGTAGTATTTCACGTGAAGAAAGCGAAAATGCTACCCACCCACCGACTTGATAATTTTTAATAATATATATTTAAATAAGTTAACCATGTCTACTTATTATTTCAACATTTTTAATTCCACACTGTACTTACTACTCCCTCTGGTCCTAATTATAAGACAAAGTTGACTTTTTTGGAGAAATTAAGGAAGCCAATTAAATCACTTTAGAGTATTTATATATTTAGTATCTTTGGATTATATATTAGTTTATTAATCAAATTACTTAGTTTGAAGAAAAAAATATAAATATAAATATTCTAAAGTGATTTAATTGGCTTCCTTAATTTCTCCAAAAAAATTAACTTTGTCTTATAATTAGGACCGGAAGGAGTACTTATTAGTGTCGACGTCACATTAATTACTCATTGGTCCTACCCCACGTGGTTGTTTGTTTAAACAACAGAAGATGTTTGTCCAAAAAATAAACAACAGAAGATGACAAAAATGTTCAAAGGAGCTATTTAATTTAAATCCTAAACCAACGAAAGTATTTCTTAGAAACAAAAACTTAAGGAGTAATTTTCAGTTTTAAAAACTGGATATATGATATAGAAACTGGATATAATTTATGATGTAACAGCATACTAAAAATACCCAATAACCCAAACAAATACTCTACAATCGCACAATTGTGTGCTTGTATATTTATAACAGTTAATTTAAACATGCATAAATATGTTAATACTGGATTTGAGACTGAAACCTCATCAAAGCCAGACGAGTACATGGGCTATCACTGGAACAATTTGTCGTTAATGTGCAATTGTAAGAGCCCGTTTGATACGGTAGGATTAGAAGAATGAAATTGGAATTAGAAGTGAATTTCATGTTAATGACATGTTTGGTATGATGGATTGATCTTAGAATTGGAATCCAATTAAGTCAATTCCATCCTGATGGCTTCCATCCAAAAACCTGAGATTTGCAAATCCACCTACTCATTTCCCTTGTTACCCTCTCTCATTTCTCAGACATCACCCACCACCAAGGCAACTTCACAGTCCTCCCTCTCATGCCACGACAACCTCAGTCGTCTCACAACAAATCAACGGCAAAGAACCTTCGGCGACTACTCACCACTGTACCTTCTCCGGCGTCCTGATTCCAGTCAAGTAGATCGTCATTGTCGCACAAGATTCGAGAACGCCTTTCATTCCATTCCTACTTATTTCGACAAGATCAAGATATTGACGCCATCAACAGTTATCCCGATGAAGTGGAGGCCGTAAAAGGAGGATTCGAAATTGGAAGCTCATCGTGCACGACGACGGTGCCGTCAATGAAGGTAGCTTGGTTTGTCAAAGATCCTGCAACTCCGAACAATGTGGATGATGGAAGAATACAACTGAAACTTAGAGAAGTTAACGAGGGATAATGGTGTGGTATTTGAATGAAGAAGAGATGGTGGTAGAAACAGAATAGGACTCCTTGGAAACTGCAAATAATATCATCGGAAGCCATAGAACACTACCGGGATTCATGGAAAATAAAGGCCGATCACTAGTAGGGAAGAAGGAAAGTGATAGTGGAAGTGGTTGTCTGACGGTGGCGACAGACAGAGGATGGGTTTACAGTGGTTTCTACGTGAAGGAGAGAGGATGGCATGGAAATGAAGACATGTGAGGGAAAGATTTCAGATCTGCCATGGATTGAAGTTCCCGAGCTTTCCCAATTTGAAAATTTTGAATATTGATGTTTTCCGATGGAGATAACGATGCATTTGTTCTTATGGGAATATTTTTTTTTTAAATTTAGAAGGATATTTTGGTATTTTTATATAAAAATTAGATCTTATTTTCATGACATACTGAACATACTTTTAAACCTCATTTCTATTTCCATATCCATATCCATTTCCATTTCTATTAAAATAAATTCCAACGTACCAAAGGACTGAAAGGAGCTCTAAGATTGTGTAGGTAATAATATATATGAGATATTTTTCAATATTCAGCCATTACTTTTTTATCATGTAATATTTTATTTACAAATTAGGGTGTAATTCCAAACTCGTGTCGGAAAAAAAAACCTTGGTTGGGCTTTCATGCAGGTCTTGGCCCAAACAACATTTTTGAGAAGGGATTATGAAGAACAAGAAAGCCCAACGACAGGACAAGAAAAGGAGAGGCAATGAAGAATCTTTTGATGAAAAGATAAATAATCAATGGAGGGGAGAATATGAAGCAGGCACCAAGCCTTTTGGTCACATTTCCACGAAAAGAACAATAAAGCACAGTGAACAATCACAATTGTTTTAGAAGACAAAAAAACAAAAAAACAAAACAAAACAAAAGCAAAGAAGCAAGTGGTTGTGTCAATAATAATGAATCAAACTTCTTCCAAATTAACCATAGCTGAGACGAAACATGTCATTCTGCACATAGAAGCTTCCTTCTGCCGTTGGAATCAAGTGAAACATCTGCACACACACCACAATATAATTTCTTCACTCTTCTTTTCCAAACAATTCTTGTGTTTGTGTGTGTATTGCTTTTGACACACACACACACAGAGCCCGGTATCTGGCACATTTTATGGACCCTGACCTTTTTCAACATGGGTCAAATATCCAAGCAACCGATTAGTCTAAAGCTCGAGGAGTGAGGTTGTGTGAATTGAGTTTTAGCTTATATCTGTGTTTGACATGTATATATTTGTGTATGTAACATTGAAATGTATATATCTTGAAGCATCCATAATTACAAAAAGAGAACAAAGAGTAGAACAATGAATGACCTGGCTAAACCTGAGATGATGCTCCTCTCCGGCCAACTGGAGGCTGCCACTGACGAAGACAACAATACCGCCTCCTCCGGTCGGGGATGACGGCTGAGAATCTACGGTGCTGATCACGTGCCGGCATTGACCCAACGGCAGCTGGGTGAGCTTGGAGGAAATTTCAGTGGAGCCAGCAAATTTCTGTCCCTCAAAGGTCAACATAGAGGTGTCCCTATACAGAGAAGACAGTGAAGCTCTATCATTATCAAACAAGTGGTAGTAATGATCCACAAATGCCCTTCCCACCATATCAGCTGTGTCCTCCATTTTTCTCTTAATTCTCTATACCTTCCTCACACACAGTAATTAAAGACTTGCTAGATGTGATAACTCATGGATCCTCTCTCTGTGTCTATATATATACAAACACAGAAATTTAGAAGGTGGTGAACATTTTGATAAAAGGGAAGTACCCATATGTGAAGAAATGCTGAAAATGAAAAAGATGACGCAGCAACTGCTATTGATCTAGCATAATATGTCCAATTTGCCATCTCTGTGATGCTGAGCAGAACACGGCTTCTATGGAAACTGAGGGTAAAAGGGTAATTTGATTGCCTCAAAGGCAGGGGAATCCACTCTGCTGTGTTTATACGCAAAGTTTCTTGGCTAAAAGGATAGGTTGAAAAAAAAAAGGAAGTTGCCGTTTACTTAACAAAGTCTATTGAGCATCAACTGCTTTTTTTTAAAAAAACTTTAGTGTTCATCAGAGAACGTAACCGAAAGCATGGAATATATTCCTTCTGTTAGTGTGAGTCACACCTGAAACGAAGAACCCATGAAGGATTGGAAATGGCGCTTTGATGGTATTGTTAAGGTTCGGAGGAAATGGTTTTAGTAGTCAGTCAATAAGGAAACGCTGCAAAATTCAGCAACATCCCAATGTTAAAACTTATCCTGCCCCAAGTTGTGTATTTGGATGATATCACTATCATAGTTCATAACCTTCAACTTTCCCAAGCAGCAAGAAATTGAGGAATCTGAATCTGATATATTCATATAAGCAAAATTCAATGCAAACATGTTTAGTTTCAGAGAAGTTTACTGGTGTTTGTTAGGAAGGAAGTGAAACACAAGTTTATAGGAAAAATCACACCAAGGTTCTAGTCAAGAAAAATATTGTCCGTGGAGTTTATTTAAAATATGATTTTTGGACTTAACAAAATCTACTCTTGTTCATAAGACTTAAGAGAGTACCCTGCTCGGAACCCCACCTCTTTTCTTCCCATCCTCTTCTATTTTTTTGACCATTAATTAAATCAAACCAAGAGACATTCATCAGTGTCAAATTGCTAATTCTTACTAGTGATTTCTTATTTTTGTCTCACTATTTCTTTTTTTTTTTTTGTGAACTCAGGATGTCCTCAAAGTCTCGATGGACTTAAGACTAATCTATATCAGGATAAGAGTATTATGGTTAAAACTCTTTCAACTAATGTGTGTAAAAAAAAAAACTCTTTCAACTAATACGCTTCCTGAAATTTAAACTTGTATTCTTATCCTTATGCGATGAGATCTCTTACCATACCATACAGCTGTTGAATGAAGTAATTTACTTTTGTCTCCTTATAACTTCACTCAATGTACCTTGCATGATAAAATGGTGTTATTATTTGCTTTCTTAAGCTTATTCTCTTAGTTCTCTTCGTTTTTCCCGTGATAGAGGAATAACTAGAGTAAGAACAAAGCTTAGGAATTGTGATTATTGCGGGCGACAGAACATACTGAAGAAATTAAGAGAGCAGAAACTGCGAATCTTAACTGCCAATGTGTGAAACCACAGACACACATCACCAATCTTTCTACAAGTTACTAAATCCCGAACATTATATTCTGAAAAATTCACAGGAATTTTATTCTAGAAGCTGATTATATAAAACCTGATATTAATCGTTTATATGTTGGTTTATCTGGTTTAAGCCCCACCTTCAACATTTCATCATGAAGTTTCATGGCTTTTCTGAGTTCCTTCAATTTACATAGCTCACGTATCATTATTACAAAACTCTCGCTGCTAAGTAAATCCTGTCCTCTTATGTAGTCAAACACCTCAACAGCCTTTTCAATTTTCCTCGCCACAAAGAGTCTACCGAGAAACACATTATAAGCCGTTACATCCAAAGTAGCGTTTAACTTCTCCATCTTACAGTGCAGTTCAATGGCTGAATCAACTTTTCTGATATTGCAATAGTGCTTCATCAATAAGCTACAGAAACTAGAATCAGGCACTATGCCTCTATCTAGAAGAGTACTTAGCAAATCCTCTACTTCTCTCCATCTACCTTTATTGCACAAAGATGTCATAAACTTGGACAAGTTTGATGAAGAAGGATCAAATCCTCTTCTTACAATGTCCTTCAACAGTTCAAAACCTTCCACTTCTACATACTGATCATCTTGACAGAGAAAATTAACAAATTCTTGACAATTGCCATAGTCCAAAGCAAGACCTCTTTGAGAAGCTATAGTATATACAGAAATTGCTTCTCTGATTCTCGTCTCCCTGGATAGAGCTCTTAGCAGACAACCAAAAGTAACATCCTGCAAGCTAATATTCTCATTACAAGACCTTCTAAAGAACATTTCAGCAGCATATGTTTTGCCAATATCACTAAGTTTTTGAACTACTAAATCATAGTTGAATGATGATGAGGACTTGGGAAGAAGTCCTTTCTCTACCATTATATTGATCATCCTCTCTACGACTTCAACATCATCAAGTTTACAAGCTCCATCGAGTATTGAACTGTAAGTAACAAAATCAGGGGTAAGTTTCCTAGTGTTCATTTCATTCAAGGCATCAAATGCAGACTTGAAGTGCCCTCTATAGCTATAACCACCAATGACAAGATTATAAATTTTTGAATCATAAATCCCAGAGTCTAACACTCTGCCAATTGCGTCAAACTTCCCATTTTTACTCAACATTTGAGCAACAATTGATAAAGTAGAGCGACCAAGTCTATAGCCAAAGCGAATCAAGGCACCATAGAGACACCAACCCAGCTGAATCTTGTTCTCTCTCTGCAAAGCATCAAGAAGAGCATTGCAGGATCGAACAGTAGGAGTGCAACCACGAAGCCTCATCAACCTAAATAACTCTAAACCTTCCATGAAAAGACCTTTTTGCGAATAACGTTCAATAACAAAACTTAATACAACAGATAATGAATCTCTAGTTCTACCTTTACTTGCTGAGACCATAGTCTCTGCAATGACAGATGCAGGGTATTCTCGAATCAATGAATCCAATAGGGGTTTTGCATGTGGATAAAGACCAGAACCAACGGCGATTCGAATGACATGACAGTGGGATTTGAGATCAGGATGGAACCCTAGATCTGATTTGGCCCAATGGAAGAAACCCAGTGAGATTTGAGGGTGAGTTTGGGTTTTGAGGAGGATTTGGAGGAACAGAGAAGGGGTTATTTCGGAGGAAAGATTGAGATTGCGGAGGAGGGACACCCAGTTGCGTCTCTGCAACAGAGTGAATGAGATTTGGGAAGCGAGTTGATTTTGGAGGGTTTGGGTCCTCCAGTTGCCAGAAGTTGCGAAGGATCTGAAGAAATTTTGAGACTTGGGAAGAAGACACATTTAAGGGCTGTGCTCTATTGCATCGATAACAATGGGAGGGGCGAGGGATTGAAATTTTGGAATGAACCATCAAAATTCAAAAGAGCCTGGGATATCACCGGTGTTGCTTTCATGTTTCAAGAATCAAGATACTAGGTTCTCTATTGGTGAGGACTACATGGCAAGGACATTGTTATACCCCTTTCATTTTGTCAATCGAATCAATATGCTCCCTTTCTTCTTATATATAAAACCTTTTTTTTTTAATGGGTTTGTCCTTAACTATAAGATCTTTTTTGAGTCCGTCTCAATAATTAATACACTTTTTCTTATTTTGTTTTTAATTAATTATTATACTACATAGATTTTGTTTCATCATTTTGTCATTATTTCTTTCTCACTCATTCATAAATAAGGACATTTTAAAAAAAAAAAACTAAATTTTCCACATAATTATTACATTTAACTAATTTTAATTATTTTCTTAGAATCTCACGATTCAGTTGAAATGTTTTTATATATAGAGGCGGAGGGAGTACATTCCAATTAAGCATATCACCAAATAACCATAGGCTTTTAGCATGAAGATTAAGCACCTGTGTATATAATAAATGACATATCTAAAAAATTCAATGACATACAACCACCAATGCATCTATAAGAAACTTAGGAAATCAATACACCTCTCAATAGCCCTTCGATATCATCTTTCTTAGTCTATCTATAAAGCAATCGTTGTTGAGATAGTCATATGAGACAATCCAATGAGATAGTCGTTGGAAAATTAAGAGAAGAAAGTAGATAGATGGTAGGAATCTTGAAGTCAACTCCCAGACCACTTTGCTTAGTAAGCTTGACTTTATCTAGAGACTAGCTTTATTGCCTTTCTAGGAACATTGTTGCACCATGTTAAAAACTTAAGACAAAAATCGACAGAGTGCCTTATATATTCTTTGGGTAATTTGTAGTTTCTAGCTTTCACCTCTTTCAACAACGAAGTATTTAAAATGTAGTAATCAAAGTAGAATTAACAAGAATAATTGAACTGTGAGACCATCTCCATGAATTACAAACTCATCAGCCAAAATTGTCAAGTCTCACATCAGTTGGAGAGGAAAACAAAAGACGCTTCATAAGAGTCTTCCTCTCGACATGGTTTAAAACTTTAAAAAGTGACAGGTCCCCTAAATGAGTAATCTTAACTGCGAGGTGTCATCCATTACAAATGATATCAGAGTCGAGTTTGAGGGTAGTGGGGTATCAGAGTCCCATTACACGTATTAGTGGTCTGGGGTGATGGGTATCAGAGTGGTATACCATATTAGGGTGACAGGTATCAGTGGTATATTGTATCATACAGTTTAGGGTGATGGGTGTATAGTTACAGTTCATATTGTATCATACGATTCAGGGTGATGGGTGGTATACCGTATTGGGGTGACATATATCAGTGGTATATTATATCATACGGTTCAAGGTGACGGGTGGTATCGTAGTTGCATACTGTATTAGGATGCTAGGTATCATAGTTGTATCTAGTGATATAACACAGAGTCTCCCAAAAGTGGAACATGTATTAGACGTGTGTTCGATTAATTCAATATTGATGAATCTAGAAAAAAGAGTTAACAGTCGGAACGAACATATAACAAGAATTCTTCGCATTCCTTGGGGATTCTTGATTGGTGCTGAGCTAATTATTCTGCACAGTTGTATTTCTTTAGTTAATAAGATCCAAAAGGTTTATCGATCTCAGGGGTGCAAATCCATAATAGACATATAGAAATTATTGTGTGTTAAATAACATCAAAAGTATTGGTTTCAAAAGATGGAATGTCTAATGTTTTTTCACCCGTTGAATTAATTGGATTGTTGTGAGCTGAACGAACGGGGCATGCTTTGGAAGAAATGATCTTTTACCGAACCCTATTATTGGGAATAATAAAAACATTTTTGAAAACATTTCGAGGTGACGGGCATTAAAGTTTCATTACAAATATCAACAGCATGATTCGGAGTGATAGGTATCAAAGTCCCATTATAAATATTAGTGATTTGGTGTGATGGGTATCGGAGTAGTATGCCATATTGGAATTGGGCCCTAAAGTGGGTAATCTCGAGAGCAAGGCTTCATCCAATACTTGCTATCTGAGTTAGGTTTGGGATGATGGGGCATAAAGTAGACAACATTGAGATGTAGGTGATGGATGTTACAAATAATATTAGAACTAAATTTGGGGTCATAGTGCCCCAAAGTTCTAATATCGAGTAACACGCTAGATGTTACAAATGGTATCAGACAACATCAAGAGTGAGGTGCTTCCTATTACAAATGGTATCAAAGTCGGGTTCGGGGAAACAGGGCGCCAAAGCAAATAATATCGAGAGTGAGGTGCTGGATGTTACAAATGGTATCAGAATCGATTTCAAGTTGACGAGGCCCCAAAGCAAACAATTTCGAGAGCAAAGCTATAGATATTACAAATAGTATCAGAGACAGGTTCAGAATAACAAGGCCCTAAAGCAAACAGTATCAAGTGTGAGACATTGGATGTTAAAAATGATATCAAAGTCAGAATTAGGTCGATCTAGGTCAATGTGCCAATTAGGCCTCTGACACTTCTGACCCCTCTCTAAGCAAATCATGTTGATTAATAAATTACATTTACAACAATGACATCCACACAATCATATAACTATGGCATGATGTATGAAGGATAATGTCCCTACCTCAAAGCTTTATAATCCTTTGTTTAACGGTGTCTCATAAAATGTGTTCTTCCAGCTTTCAACTTGATCCTCTTAACTTCTTGGATTCTCTTACTCTAGGCACCTTCTCCCTCTCTTCTTGATCTCAAAGTGTGACTTAACATCTTCCTCCTCCTTCTCTCTAATCTTCAAGAACTTCACAAGCTCACACACTCTCTCTATTTTCCTTATGTTATGGCCAAATGTTTCTTGAAAGAGGAGGGAGTAAGTGTTTTATTAATTAAGTCTTCCTTCTTCCTAGCCCTTGATTTAATCAAGAACTCCCAATGTGACACTTGTCACAAACCCTTCTCTTCCTTCATAATTTTTTCATTGACTTGTCATTAAATTGAATCAATTCTCTTCCTCTTTTGCTCCTCAATTCGTGCTCCCCCTTTTGCTCCAAGTAACCCATTCTTCTTTTTCTATGTTCACACTTGCACTCTTCCATGCAATCATGTTTCTCATTCCTTCATTCAAGCTTCTCCCGTCATGCATTACACTATCTTTCATGTTGTGTACACTCCATCTTTGCCATGATTGATATGTGCATGTAGTATAGTCATCATCACCTTCTTCTTGTAGCATGTGATCATGGATTTAATATTTTTCCCCTTACTTTCATGCTTGGACAAAAATTAAAGAGAGGAAGAGAAGGAAAAATTGTTCTTCACAATTCCATAATTCACATAATTGGTTTATGTATAATCCCCTCTTAATTTCACAATTCTTGATTTATTTGACCAAGAATAATCCCATTATGCATTTTTCTTAATTAATTGAAATTAACTCCAATTAATTGGAAAATAATTAATCTTGGGCTAAATTGGCAAAATTATGATTTTGCTATCACCTTTATAATTTAATTCATTTCTTGAATTTATTTGCCCATTTCCTTATGAATATGAATATTTCAAAATTTACAAGATTCAAATTCATGAATATTCACTATTTTAATGAACTTCTCAATTAATTATAATATATTTTTTGTGAATATAAAATTTGGGGTGTTACAGTATTAGAGCTAGGTTGGAGGCGACGAACCCCCAAAGTAGACAATATTAAGAGCGAGGCGTTGGATGTTACACACAGTATCAAAGTCCCGTTTGGAATGTTATAAATGGTATCAGAGTTAAGTTTGGGATTACAAGCCCCAAAGTAGACAATATTGAGAGCGAGGGGCTTGATATTACAAATGGTATCAGATCCAGGTTTGAGGTGACAGGGCCCTAAAGCAGACAATATCGGGAGCGAGGTGCTGGATATTACAAATGGTATCAGAACTGGGTTTAAGGTGATGAGACCCCAAAGAAAACAATATTAAGAGCGACGCACTGGATGTTATAAATGGTATCAGAGCCGTGTTCGGGATGTTACAAATGGTATCAGAGCCAGGTTCAAAGAGATGAGGCCCTAACGCAAAAAATATCAAGAGTGAGACATTGAATGTTACAAATGATATCAAAACTAGGTTTAAGTCAATATGGGTTCATGTGCCAGTTAGACACACATTTAATTTTAAGGTGGGTTAAGTTTAGGAAAATATGGGTTAATGTTATAATATGGATTAAGTTTAGAAAAATAAATGGCTCCTGAAGCAACCAAGAATTTCTCAAAAGGTACAAGACAGGTGGCAAACAAATGGTACAATGAGCAGGGTGTGAAAGGCATAACCTAGCTTGGCAGACCAATGCCTCATATTGTTGCAAAAACTGCGTTGAATTTGAAAAAAAGACTCCAAAAGATGGGAGTTGTGCAAGTTTCCTTAACAACAACAGGAAAGAGTTTGTTTGGCACCAAAAGGTTGGGAGATTTGGATAATCTCAACCTTGAAGCTAGTTTCGCACCTATTCGAAAGCGGAAGATCCCTTTATCTGGTGACATGAACAACAATGAACTAGTAAGCTTCAGTCGTAGGAGAATGGATCAATAAGTTTCAACTGGGCAGCAGTTAGAAGCCGATTTCAACTACCTAAAGGCAGACATAGAAGCCCGTTTCAAGTATACGCCAGAAAAAATGAAGTGGCATGCGATAGAGGGTATTACAACTCCAAATACCAATCAACCATATAATCTTTATGTGGAGGATCCTCTTCCGCGCTTAGTAGAACGAGGTTGGGCCTACAACCTAGGGCAACCTCTCCACGGCATACAAGTGCAAAATGATGAAGTCATAGTGGTGGTTGAAGAGGTTAAAATTGCAGAAGCTCTCATTCCAATACTAACTAGGGACATCACGACTATGGATGAAGCCCAGAGGACCTGCATCTTATGGCCAAAGAGACTAATTAGGACCGATCAAGATGATGAGGGATGTAAATTTAGGTTTTTTATTTCATTTTTTCATATTGGGGCATATTTGATTAACTCTTTATATTTAGCAGATTGACCTATCCAATCAAGTGGTCACAAAGCCACAGGCACGATGCGAGTTTACTCCATCAGACTGGTTGATCAGAGCTGCAAATGATGAATCCTTAAAATCAACAAGGTTGCCAATGGATCCAGAGGTTGTGGGCTTGGAGGCATCATCAGTCAGGATTGAGATTGAGGATCTATCTCGTCTCGCTACTCTGGATGAACTTACCAGTGCACACATCAACCTCTTTATGATGTAAGCTACTTTTTCCTTTTATATGTAAACATAATTAAAGAATGCAGCTCTTACAATTGACATGCTTGCATTTTTGTAGGTATATGCATCATTTGTTTTGGTTTCTACGGGCAAAAGGGGTAAGTTTGGATTCTTTTGAGACGAGCATATATATATATTGGATAGGGTCCATCAAGGGATGAAGGAGTGTTCCTTGGCATCATATTGCAATGGGTAAGAAAATGTTTGCATTTTGTAACAATGTTGCTATCTATTTTCTTAATTTATTCCCTTCTTTTTTAGGAACCATTGGCAGCTTTTTCTTCTTTCTATGAAGAAGAATACGGTTGTTTTCTTATGCTCCCTTCACCTTGACGTGGAAGATAAATCATTGAAGGAGATAATTTACTTTTAAGGATGCCCAATGACATAAAAATAATGTTTATTATTGGTGAATTATTTTATGACAAATTATGATGTAATAATAATATGATTTCCATGTTGGGAAAAATATGCTCGCAAACATGTTTCTCAATGAAAGTCCTCATAAGGGGCCAAGCACAACAAGCCAACACATAATCAAAGCAAGCCTAAGTCCATGAAAGAGGGCCCACTGGATCTTCCAAATTCAAAGTCCACTATATCCATCCGTTTTTTCTTTTAAAAAAAAAAATAACTAGCCATCAAAAGGCCTATACAATTTTTTTTTATTTCCTTCATTATACTTTTAAATTATTCATATCAAAATTTAGCAATTTAAATTTAATTAATTATTTTTATTTTTATAATTTTACATTTTGATAATAATTTCATAAAAAATCAAATATGAACCATTCAAATGATAATCTAAGGACTATAAAAAGGGAAGAGGAGAGAAAAGGATAGGAAGAGAAAAGGAGAGATTTCTTCCCTATTAGTGTAACAGTGTAACTTAAATTATTTCACACCCACACAAGAAAAGTTGATAAATTTTAGAAAGGGTGCAAAATCTTAGAATTAATGGGTAAAATATAAAAATTTACCCCTCTCGTACATGTAATTTTGGACAAAGTGCCAATGTGCTATTTGAATTATTGCCCATTTCTTTCAAAATAGTAAACTCGCAATTCAATAGTAAATTAAAATGACAATATTTGCTTATTATCTTCATTATTATTTCTTATGATTACACTGATTAAACCATTGAAGATTTAAGAGGTTAAAATATGATATATGATTTATATATTTATCTCATCGAATGCTTGTAATTTCCATTGATTTAAGGAGTCGAGCCTTTCGCCTATTTCATATGTGTGTGGTAATGATTTGAATACTAAAGCTTGGGGAGATGCTACTGGACATACCATGATGTTTGATTTGAATGGATGGCTGGATAAGGAGAATGAATATGCTAGAATAATGATAATCCTTCAATCTTAAATATAGGACTTACACTACAAATTAGATTCTACATTGAAGATGGGAGGTAGTATAAGAATTGAACTTAACGGTTAGACTAGTTCAACCGCCACAAGCTTTAATAAATGACCCGATTCTATACTTTTCAACTAAACAACTCTATTAATAACTACCCAACAAGAATTATAGTAACTTCAGTATAATAAGTTCACAACTATATTATATTACTTTCGATCTTTAATATAATACTCAATTAACTATTTTAGAGAAATTAATGAAGTTAAATAAACTACTTTAGAGTATTTATATCAAACTAAGTTTTTTTACTTATAAATTGATATATAACTAAATGATACACAACATATGTTATGATTAACTTATTTTTCTTTCTTAACCTCTTTAAAAAGAATCAATTGGATCTTATAATAGGAATATGACAGAATTAACAAATTTTTCAACTGTATTAACAACTATCATTTTGTTATGTTGACAACTCTGTTAACAACTGCCTAATAAAAATTGATAACTTCAATATAACAACAAGTTCACAACTACATTATAACAAATTGACAACTACATTTACAACAAATTTTTGTTTTTTTTACGCTAGCATCTCTATTTAAAATATTGACAACTACTTTCCTAAGTTTATTATATATAATAATTTGCGTTCTTTTTCTAATGGCTCAATGTCCAAACATATTTTGGATAACTATGAGGTCCCAAGTTCAAGTGTCATCAAAGTCATTTGCTAATATTTATTATGTCACCCCCGGTGGCGGCTCCTACAGCCGGCCGGCGCTGGTGGGTGGTAGTAGAGGATTCAGTGCTAGCGACTCGTGAAATTAAACAAAATAATCACATAGTTATATCTTTCAATTGAATAAGACGAAGACAAAACAAGAAAATTCTTCAATTTTCATCCGTTCATTCATGCATTTATTTGTGAATTATGTGGTCGCACGTTGTATCAGCGGCTCTCTTCTCATCATATAAGAGAAAATTAGGCTCTCTCAGCCCCTTGTATTATAAGGGAATAAAGGGGTGGACTCTCCTGAACTTGGATAGATTAAATAAAAAAATTAATATGTAAGTTTATAAAAAAAAACACCTTTTTTAATTAAATTTTAGTAAAATTTTTATTAGGCCTTTATAATTTTTTCAATTATAGGTATTGATCTCTATACTTTTAATTTATTAATTAACTTGTGCCTCTTCTATATGAAGTACACTTATTATGTGTTGTACTATGTGCGGGTTGGGTATGAAAAAATGGTGCTGCTTTTATATGAAATACACCAGTCATGTGTTGTACAATGTATGTGTTGAGTATAAATAAATGGCAAATGGTTTCCTGTGGAATAAAATTTATGTATTTTTAATTGAAAATGAATGCGCTATATATATATATATATATTATACACTTCACCTTCTTATCTTCATATTGAATTAGGGCTAATTTCTGGGGTGAAAAAACATGAGGAAAGGTAATTAAGTAATCTCCTAGAAAAACTTGAGTGTTGTTTTTATGTGGATTCATAATTTCTGAGTACCAAGGTTACTAATATGAAATTAGTAACCTTGGTACTTAGAAATAGTTTCTAACTTTGTCCTCTAACTTCTGGCTGTTGTCCCTAATGAAATTAAAACCCCTGTCGTCACATAGGTCTATCCTGAGGGGATTGACACATGCTCCACCTCATCTCTCTAGACGGTAATTGCTTCTAACTAAAACTTGTCATCATGTTTAAGTTGGGTGAATTACTATACACAATAAAACATCTCACAAGAAGTGAGTAGCACGCAATGATAAGAGGTAGTCCAAGAAATGACAATAAGTTACATTTTGCTCACTTATTAGTAAAATTTTTTAGTTATTAGATTGCTTATTTGAGACTGCACTATAATCCTCCCATTTAAGTTTGAAAAATAAAATGTTTGCAAATCTAACTTTTGAATCCTTTCACCAAAACAGAATTCCAATTTTCATTATCACATCCTGAACAGAATATGCTAAGCAAGCTTTTCCGTACAAATAACAAAGAGATAAGGTGACAAAAGGTCGCCTTGGCAGAGCCCATGGGAGGACTTGCTTGGCTCCCACAAGATTTGCATAGAACATAACCAATACATGAATGAATCGCCTCCCTAAGTTTGGCAAGGACTTGGAGCTCTTCCAGGCAAGTTAACACAAAATTCCAATGCAGGCGGTTGTATGCCTTGGCATTTTTTGTAATAATACTGAGGTTCCAAACCAGTTCACCATAAAAAAGCTAGTTGTCCAAAACGAAAATAACACTAGCTTATGGGATATTAACAATTACATATTTTCCACATATGCATTATATTTTTACTTTAAGATTGTTTTCGACTCAAAACTCATAAACTGACGAAACAGTCCACCGCATATGATTTTATATTGAGTAGAAGTGTAAAACACGTTTATGTGTTTTGTTAACAAAAGAGTCAACTTTATTAATCACAAAAGATGTAATACAGTCACCAATCGATGAAGCCGAAAGAAAAACTCGTATAAAAACCTACAAATACAAACTAACAGACCACTAAACAAGAAAAAAGAACCTAGGTACAACCTATTGAACAGAAACAACTAGTAAAGCAGTAAACAAACTGAGTTGTACCTGTAGAAAATCAACCAATAGCCATACGAGAAGCCACCTCACCTGATTACCCCAAGCCTCCATTCCTCTGACCATTCATGTCAGCCATGAGTACATCAGTTAAGAGAGTTGGTGCTGTCGCCAACCATCCGTTGGACTCCACATTTCTTCTGCTAGAAGCTGCAAGGAAATCTGCAGCACAATTGGCTTGGCGAGCAACCAAGGAAAATGACACATTTGGCTGAGTCTTGATTAGCAAGAGGATATTAGCTAAGGACTCCGCACTTTGCCATTCAACCTTCTCCACTAAGCCAGCAAGAATAGATTTGTGAAGCTCTTTATAATCAACTTCAATACAAATCTTCTTGCCATGAAAATGATCACAAGACATTAAAGCTTCTCTCAATGCAAGACATTTAGTTTCAAAGGCACTACAAGCTTTAACCTTCTTTCCCATTCCCCCCAGAAATCTTCCCAACCAATCTCTACACACAATTCCTACGCCTGCACATCCAATTTGTCTACTAAAGGCACCATCCACATTTATATTTAATAGTCTCTGCATCAGGTGCTATCCACTTTAGCTTTCTTTCTACCTTCACTCACCCTTTCCTACACATTCCAGTATTGCTGACCACTTTGGCACTCCATACCTCCTTAACCAACGGAGTAGCTACTGAAATAATTTTCTCAGAATCCAGCTTATCTGAATTAAACACCCAACTTTATCTTCCCATCCAAATTTCCCAACAGATTGCAGCAGCCAGGGATATACCCTCCTCAGTCAACTTCCTGTTTTTAAGGAACGTATCCTCAAACCACCTCTTAATATTCACCATCTAATCACTTTGGACTAATAGAGATAAAGAGCAACCAAACCAACAACTATTGGTCGAAGGACACAGCAGGATCAAGTGCCAATTGTTTCTACCTCATTCCACATATTGGGCATAAATAACCATGGGCACATTTCTTCTTTTTCAGCGCCTCTTTTATAGCTATTGCATCATTAAGCATTCTCCAAATAAAATGCTTAATTGTAGGAGGTACCTGCAAGCTCCAAATATATTGCCATAATTGACTAGGAATTTGCAAAGAAGTGCTAGGTCCCAATATCACTCCAAATTCTTCCTCACTCTTTGCCACGTGGTATCCAGTCTTGATACTATATTTGTCATCTTTACATTTCAACCACACTGTCTCATCTCTTTTCTCCATATCATATACATCAATTCTCAAAATCAATGCCTTTTCTTCATCAGTTAGCTTATCCTCCACTGCATTCAAGTCTCACCTTCCTTCTCTAATTAATGCAGAAACTTTCATACTCTTCTCCTGCTCATCTACAGGCCTATAATCCAGTCTCTAATTCACCAGACCTGGGATCCATCTATCACCACATATTCTCACCTTATTACCACTTCCAACTTTCCAAAACAATTCCTTTCTCAACAGCTCTCTTCCCTCAATAATGCTTGACCAGCACCAAATATGCCTTTCCTCCCTTCTTGGCGTCCACAAAACTACTTCTTGGAAATAAATGCCTTTCAATATCCTACACTATAAATCCCCCGTATTCTAAATCATTCTCCAAGCAGTCTTAGCCAAGAGAGCTTTAATTAAAGGATTGAAAGCTTCTAAATCCTATGCCCCCAGACTTCTGAGATCTGGACACGAATTCCCATGCCTTCCAACGAATTCCTCTCCTTTCAGCCTCATTCTCCTTGCAGCTCTTCTTAGGGAACAGGAAGCTAGTCATTAGATAAACTGGTATTGAGTTTGCAATAGCTTTAATGAACACTTCTTTACCAGCAAATATCAACAGCTTCTGTTTCCATCCTTGAAGTTTCCTACTTATCATACTTTTTACAAAAGCAAGCGCAGCAGATTTAGATCTTCCCCATAAAAGAGGCAAACCTAAATATTTCCCTGGCTCATTAGTTGCTTTCACCTCAAGAGCATCTTCAACTTCATTCCTAATTTCAAGCGGAGTATTAGGTGAGAAGAAAGCACATGATTTCTCCAAATTCATTTCCTGGCCAGAAGCTGTACTGTACATGTCCAAGATTTTTCTGAGAACATGCAATTCTCCTTTGAGCCTTGATAAAGAATAAAGCATCATCAGCAAAGAAGTAGTGGGAAAGCAAAGTACCTCCTCTAGACAACCTCACCCCCATCAAATCACCTCTACTCATTTTGTAGAAGATTTTTTTGTTCCTTAATATTAATCACTTTAATTTACGGAATGTCTGGAGCATTGATTATTTTTCCCACATAGGCACTTGGTTTTTGTTTGCTCTGCAGCTAATTAAGAGTCAATATTCTAAAATAGAGAAAAGCATAAATTTAGTCCTCTAACTTTATACAAAGTTTCAGCTTGGTGCCTTAAAAGTATATTGTTGGTCCTTTAACTCAATCACCGTTAGTATCAAATGATGATTGTTTGTAACAATAATTACTATTTTGAAAACTAAAACTTTATATGTTAGCATTTGATATAATATCTTGCCAACATTAAAATTTCAATATCAATATTTTTTTCCCATTAAAAACAGTTATGGGTAAAGAACGGAAAATATAAAAAAAGGATCAAACTGAAACACTGTGTAAAGTTAAAAGACTAAAAGTATACTTTTGCATTTAAAATATATTTACACCAAATTTTGACGTTGCCTAAAAAAAAGTACCATGGATATGGGAAAATAAAAGTACTACGGGCAACATTTATTGCTTGTAACTTATTAAAAAATAAAAGATTTATATAATTAATGTGAATGGTTGATTTCCTCAGGGAAGACAGAGCCCTACATGGGATCTCAGTGAGAACTGAGAGAAAGACATTGACAATGGTTTATGCCTTTATGGCGGAGGAGACTTGGAAAAGGGAGCGTTTCTGCAAAGGAGCTGAAACTTCAGAAATATAACAAGGAGTACTTCACTTCCTGTCAAATTCAACTGGACACGTTTGCAAGTTTGATTAACAGAAGGTCTAGCATTGATAACTGGATGGCTAAAGTTTATATTTGGTCCTTTAATTTTAGACAAGGTTTCAGTTTGATAATTAAATTTTAAAAAGTATTTTTTTAGTCCTTTAACCCTAACATCGATAGTCTCGAATGATGTTTTTTTTGGCAGCATTCATTATTATTTTGAAAATTAAATTATATATACATATATATATATATATATATTATAGCATTTGACAATATGTTGTCAACATTAAAATTTCAATATCAGTATATTATATTAATGGCCATTAGGGATAAAGGACTGAAAAGATGTTTTTAAGAGTTAAAGGACCAAAGTAAAACCTTGTATAAAGTCAAAGGACTAAAGATATCTGTTTCCCTACTTATAATTAAGGAAACTATAAGGACCTAATAAAAAGAGCAAAAACAACAAGGATCTGAATAAAAATTAAATAAGGTGAAATTATAGGCATTTGCATATTAATTTTTCTTAGAATACAAAGTGGATCATGCATGTCCACATGGAATAGGGAGCACATTTTGTGCTCAAGCATGCTTGGGGTCAATTGAGAAATAAAAAAAATCTAAAACAACTCGTAAAGAATATTTTATAGCAAAAGACCCTAGGAAGAAGGTTCCCAAAAGCATCGATCTCAAAAGTTTCCTTCAAATTCAATTTGTGAATAATATCCTTTCCAAATAATAAAAACTCAATACCTACAAATCAATATGCAAGACTATCTCAACATGAAAATTTATGAAAGCTATCTCGAAAGTTTCATTACCATTTCCGTGCATAATTATGAATTTTACAAACCAATTCATAGACACCAAACAATCTTAATTTAAACCAAATTTCTCTTCTACACAATTTCACAAACACCTTATATGCATTAGAAAGTCAAATCATAGAATAATCTCATTATGTTATATTTCTAACCAAACAACTTCAAGCATCCATGCAAAATCACAAATTTACTTAAATTAAGTTCCTTAACTTTTAACTTATAGACAAACATCATACTTCACCATTTAACAACCACCTAACACTCAGGCATCAAAGTAGTTTCACAAAAATCTCAATATTTCATTCAATACCAATATTTTGCCTTCCAATCATTTTATCAAACACCTAGTATGCATTTAGATCTAAAAAAAATGTTCCTCCTAAAATTACTGCCCCAACTTTCTTACATTATAGCAATATTTCAACTTTATTTAGTCACCGAAACTTGATGGAGACCAAATCTAGCACCACTTAGAATTCCCAATCCATCCACATGACCGAACAAAGAGGAAAAAGGCATTACTCTAGCACAAAGAAAGATCGCAGCATTCTAAAAATAGAGGAAACGGAGGATCTTTGAATATACTACACAAAATCACATATCAGACGGAAATTTTGAAGCCTTCCATACACCCACTCACAACGACACTTCATCAAACAAAGGAAGAAGAAGACCTGGACGATTGATACAGCAGCCACAAACCAGAACAAGGGAATATGTTTAGCATCAGAAAAATAGAAGAGATGAAGCTCGGCTCACTCCTAAACCACCAAAACAGAGAAGAGTGAAACAGATTGACGTTGCAGAATCGCAGACACACCGTCAGCAAGGAGAAAGAACAAAAGGAAAGGGAATGAGCACGAATCTGGCGAGACCTTCAGCGTTGAGGGCAAGAAATCCAATCCGTGAGAGAGCCTCAAGTAATTTCTTCCCCCCTTCCCTCAATGTTCATCGCACCCCAGAGAAAACGAAGGTCGGTGGAGCATATACAAAATCTAATGGCTTTTGTTTCTTTCTTTCTTTATTTTTTGTTGCCGTTATAAAGAAAATCTTTATAGTAATCTCCCAAGGCACCCAAAATATATATATAAAAGGGTTAAGGTGCAAAAATACCCATAAACTTTTCTCAAAAGTGCATCCAACACCATAAATTTTTTTTAGGTGCAAAAATACTCATGAACTTCTCAAAATGGGGCAAAAATGTCAAACCGTTAATTAGTACAAACGTCCGTTTTGTGGGACCCACAATTTTATTTTTTGAGGTGCAAAAATACCCATGAACTTTTCTAAAAAGTGCACCCAACACCATAAACTTTTGAAAAGTTCATGGGCATTTTTGCACCCAGAAAAAATTGTATGGTGTTGGGTGCACTTTTTAGAAAAGTTCATGGGTATTTTTGCACCTTAAAAAATAAAATTGTGGGTCCCACAAAACGGAAGTTTGTACTAATTAACGGTTTGACATTTTTGCCCCATTTTGAGAAGTTCATGGGTATTTTTGCACCTAAAAAAAGTTTATGGTGTTGGATGCACTTTTGAGAAAAGTTCATAGGTATTTTTGCACCTTAACCCTATATAAAATTATCCGTTATGATAGAGAGGATTCTAATCCAAGACACAAAGATGAACATCAACACAAATTCCAATAAATTACCATTCACTTTTTTTTGAAACATAATTAACACAAATAATTAAAATAGCTATTAAGAGTGAAATAATGATTCTAATTATAGGACTATGACAATTTCTTCTTCTTCTCTCTTTCTTTTTTTTTTAATTTACATGATCAAATAATTAATTATTGTTGATTTTAAGATTTCTTAAATTTCCGGATTGTTACAATTTGTAACAAATATTAATTTAGATGATTGTAAATAATCGAATATTTGATCTAATTTGCAAATAGGAATTTAGAATTTATATCTCAGTGACTCAGTCCCATTTATTTGCACATAAGATTCCATATTTATACCTGTTTGAACCAATATTTTCAACTAATTTTGTTAGCAAAAAATTTTAGAACCTAACTTGTAAGTCTTGGGACCTAACTTATCTAAATTTTTTTGTTATCTAAAATTAAATTTATATCTTAAAACTTTAGTGTCATTTCTCCAAAACTCAGACTCTCTCAGCTCAAGAGAACAAAGGGTGGACGTTACTGTGCTACATGAATTGCATAATTTTAAATTGATAGGAAATACACTTAATATTTTTTCTTAAACGCTTTTTTGTTTTAAATGTCTAGGACTTAAATAATGGGAAATTAATTACGTCTTGGAGACTACTAATTCTCAGATTATCCATTTTACCCTGGATTTAGAGAACATAGTTATAAGAGTTTGGATATAACAAAATGAACATTTTAAATTTTCTGTCGTACATGTTTTAAATCAATATAATATAAGGAGTTTTTTTTAATCAAACTCTATTTGTTTTTCGCATGACAAGCTGGCAAATGTAATTTGTTTTAAATATATTTCATCTCTGATTTTAGGGACAGTGGCTCTCTAAATATATGGAACAATGCTATGCAACAACCACAATCCAAAGGCTTTACATCAATCACCTTCTAGTGCCCAATTCGCTCATCCTTTTTTTTAGTTTGGCATGCTTCAATTGTGCCTTATGAGTATTCCATTTCAAATCTAGATCTAGACAAGTTCACTTCTGACAAACAAGTCTTCCATCTATTCCAAATGAGGAAGAATGAGACTGAACGAGAATCTCTAGAAGAGGAGATGGCTAGATATCATATTTTCAAAACCAATTTGAAGTTCACTTTTGACAAACTAAGATTGTTGTTTACACAGATTCTCTTGAGACCTATCATCTGATTATGAGAGAGGGGGGTCATAGTCATCCATTGAGACCAAAGATCAATGCAGTTAGGGATTTATTATACTCCGATTGGGACATTGAGTTTCATTATGTGCCCCGTGATGCTATCAGGTGCGCCGGTTTCTTAGCCAGGGAAGCCCATCAGTTGCAAGCAGATTCGGTGTTGTTATCAATACCACACCTGGTTGTACTGTTTATATGGATATTCATTTGCCGGGTTAAGTATTTTGTAAAATCCAATTTGTAATTGGCCATTATGATATTAAAAAAAAAAACCAATTTGAAGTATACCAGAGACAAAAATTCAAAAAGAAAGTCACCCAACGACCGTAGTTTAGGTTTGAACAAGTTTTCGGCTATGAGTTATGAAGAGTTCAGCAACATCTACTTACATGAGATAGAAGAACACTAAGGGTCTGTTTGGTGTGAGGGATTCGGAGGGGAAGGAAGGGGAGGGAAAATTTTTATGAGTTGAATTTAAAAGATTGAAGAAGTGGGGTAATAAAATTTTAATAAAGAGAATATATAAGATAAAAGAGTAAGAAAAATTAATTAAAAATTTTTAACCCCACTTCTCTAATTTTTTTAAATTTAACTCAAAAAAATTTTCCCTCGGCCCACTTTCCCTCCCCTCCCCTCAGACCAAATGGAAAGCAACTACAGCAAAATGATATTAAACGATGCATCCTATCCTAATGCACCCTCTTCTTGGGATTGGAGGACCAAAGGAGCGGCGGTAACTTATGTGAAAGACCAGGGTGATGTGGTAAGTTTGAATTCACTATGTTTTAATTATAAACTAATCATAGCACATACATATGATTCATATATAGCACACAAATTCATGTTTATAGGCGGTTGCTGGGTATTCTCTAAAACTGGAGCAATAGAACGAATAAACCAAATAGGATCACAATGGCTTCTGGTTCTATCTGAACAACAACTTGTATCTTGCGATAAGAATAATGACGGCGGCGAAGGAGGGTGGTATGGTGATGTGTTTAAACATGTCATGAAGAATGGTGGTATCACCTCAGAAGTGGATTATCTATATACAGCTAAGAACGATGCAAGCAATTCCAAACTGGTTAGTTTTTAGATTTGTGTCATTTAATTGAGTAGCCTAAATATAAGCATTTTTTAATTCTGATTTTACGCTTATTTTTATTGCATTTTGATGCAGGAACAAAAGAAGATTACTACTATTGATGGCTATAAGTATTGACGTCCCAAACCTATATCTGAAAGTTCTCTTCGTTGTTTTGTTTTCAAGCAAGCTGTTAGGGTTTCCCTATATGCAATCCCGCATTTTCAATCCAACAAGAGTGCAAGTCATATTTTCATTACCTAACAGCTCTGTCTCTGCCTTCGAACAAGACACATTATCAGGGAATCTGTTACGAGTGTGAATGATCAATTAAATAATGCAAGTGTATACTGTCGTATTTAAGTAATGATCAATCTATTACGAGTGTGACTGATCAATTAAGTATCTCCTTGTTAGAGAAATATCTCCACCCTCCTCTGAATCTGCGCTTGATGCTTTGTATTTATAGGCAGCATCGTGTCATTTTTTTTCCTTGATGCTACAATGTTTTGTCAATTTTTTCCACGATGCTACAGTAGTGAACGATATCCTGTCGGCGGATTTACGCGTTTTTTCTTGTTGCTAAAGTGCTACAGTGATTCCGTCTGCTACAGTAATATCTTGCTACAATGATTCCGTCATGAATAGTGACCAACGCTATAGTACTGACCTTTTTTTTAAAAATATTTTTCTTTATTTTTTAAATACTATTTATTTTACACCCAAATATATTATATTAAGCTCAAATATCGTCCATAAAATCATCATATAAGGGAAAATAAATATGTAAATATTTTACTTATTAGAATCTTTAATGGGGAAGATTGCTTAAGCATTAGTTCTTGTAATGTTAATCATGCTGTATTAATAGTGGGATATGGTTCGTTGGGTGCTGGTCGTGATTATTGGATCATGCATAAATGTGCTAATAACCAATCTACACTATTTGATTGATTTTGAACATTTCTAATTTAATTTCGTTTTTATATTTTAATTAACTTTTTATTTTAATATGTGTAAAGTTTAAAATAAAGACAATCTTATAACTCATTTCTTATAAAAATGAATTCATTATTTAAAAAATCACAAATTAAAAATTTTAAATTTGAACTGTTCAGATTAAATTTAAACAGTTTAGATCCCATCACTGAGATGTGAAATAGGAGATCATTGTGATGAGAACCAAAGTGGATCACATAAGTTATCTACATTCAAAGGAATTTTTATACCTAAATTATTGTGGATCCCAAAGCTATTCACATAAATAGTACACAACAGATCCTGAAGTTATCTACACAAAAAATAATTTGTCATCTTAACCTAAGCTTGTCATTGCATGTATTGTGTGCCTTGATTGCCAAGTTATATGATGATGCTTTGAATATGTGATCACTTGTTCGTTTATACCTATGGTCATGAGTATGATATATATGATGTGATCTTATACGATTTAAAGTTCATGACAATTGTTTTAAAATAATGCATGCTTGAGTTTATGAGATGGATTCGAAACTACTAAGATTCTCCCTATCGAATCACACCTCTCCTTACCTAACCACCATTGGTACTATGATCTAAAAGGAGAAAATGCATGAAAAATGAGAGGGTAGATTTCCAAGGTGATTGGGAAATTATGTGATGACCATGAGAAAGATTAAAGAATAAGTTCCATGAACTTTTGGTAAGTATTTTTGAGATTTAAATATAAGGTAATAAAGATGTTTTAAGGATGCCCAATGATATCAATAATGTTTTTATGATTTGTGAATTATTTTATGACAAGTATGATGCAATGATAGTATGATTTTCATGTCGGGAAAAGTATGCTTGAAAGCATGTTCCTTAATGAAAGTCCACATAAGGGTACACATCATCAAAGCAAGCCCAAGTCCATGCAAGAGGGAGCGCTGGATCTGTCTAAATTCAAAAGCCTATCAAATAATCAATAAGGTTTGGCATAGTTGGTTAAGGTCTTGTCACTCCGATTATAAGGGAGTGTGTTTGAACTCTCTATAATTGATGGGAGACTTCATTGGTAGGTGATTTCGTAAGTCCCTTGTAAGCGTTCGAAGAGCCCTGAGGCCGTGCCCTGACCTTGGTAGGGGACTAGTGCCGAACCTACCTAAACTTTTTCAGTATAAAAAAAAAAGGCCTATCAAATACATTTTAGGATATGTTCATTTTAAAAACAAGTATATATTCACTCTCCGCACACTACGTGACATGAATATAGTTTAATGTTTGAAATATTGGAAGAAACCTTATAACCACAAAGACAAAATCACATAATGAAAATAATATAGTGAAATATATAAATAAATTACATCTCCCCAAATTGAAGGATGTGTTGCTGAAAATTTTCAGTGGAAATTCTCTATTTGCATGTTCATGAAAGGAAAAATCCCATATAAAACTACCTAAAATAGAAAAATTCTAAATTAAGTTGGTAAATTCAAAAAATCATTAATTGAGTCATTAACTTAATTTGTGATTTCAAAATGTGGGTATAATAACTTTAATATCCTCTACTCTCTTCTCTCCCATCTTAAGAGTTTTATTGTTCTATGACTTTAATGCTTTATAAATCAATATTAATATAAAATAAAATATGATTCACTAAATCAAAGGATTTTTTTTTATATTCTAAAAGGATAATCAATAAAAATTTAAGAAAAAAAATGAATAATTTAAGAAATTAAGTGGAGAGAAACATTACAAAAAAACTGTAAATTTCTGACAGAATTTGTCACGAAAAAATTTTTCATGGCAAATTCCATCAAAAACTTTTCTGATGGAATTTTTGACTAAATTTTTTCCGTGGTGAATTTTCAGTGGCAAAATTTAAAAATTATTATTATTTAATTAAATTGAATTTTTAAAATTATTTTTATAAAATTTATTAGTTAATAATTAATATTTTTAAATTCCAATCATAGGTTTTGGTCCCTATGGCGGTAAAATAGTCATATAAAAAAATAAAATTTATAAGTTATTAATTAATATTAGTAAAAAAACATTAGTTAATAATTATTTATTAGTTATTAACTAATTTTTATAAAAAAATTAATTTTAGAAATTAGACAAAAATATACTCATATGAAATTTATTTAACATGTAAAATTTTTTATTTTGAAGTTAATTTATATTAAAAATTATAAGAACATATAAAATTATTTTATATTATTATTACATTTATATATAATAAACAAATATATATTTATAAATAATTGATTATATAATAAGACTATATATATATAATTGTGTAATAATAAAACACCAAAGTAGTTGAGCCCATCCAATAAGTCATCGCGCGTGTACGGACAAGGTCGTGAGTTCGAATTAAAGGAGGGCAATTTGAGTTGCATTTTTAGGAAAAAAGAGGTTGTAACAAGTGGCGGAGCTAGGTGCCTCCAACAAGGTGGAGGCCGTCGGAGTTGCCACTTGGCTTTTTAAAATTTAAAACATAAATAAGTTTGCGACGGAATTTGCAAATTGTGAGGGAATTTTTGACCGAACTGTATTTCTTAGGAAATTTGCGACAAAATTAATTCCATCAGAAATTTTGTTGAAAATTTGTGATAACATCTAAATTCTGTTGGAAATTTGTTTGTCACGCTATTATTAGTGATGGAATCCATTCCTTCGGAAATCCTTTTCTATCTAAAATCCTTCGGAAACTCTGAATTCTGTCGAAAATTCTATCGGTAATTCCATCAGAAATTCAGTATTTTTTTGTAATAGAAGTGGGGAGAGATGTTAATAAAGACACCCTTTTCCCATACTAGACACATGTCAGGATAGTGTCATTGATATCAATTTAGTGTTTTATTAGTTGAAAAATCAATTAATTGATATTATTGATAACAAATAAGCATGAGTTTTTTTTAAAATAATGTATTTATTTTTATCAAGTGAGACAAAAACAAAAAATAAAAAAGGAAAGCATAACTCATGCGAATTTCAATTTGCAAAAATCAATTGAAATAAAAGTAATTTATCCAACGTTAATTTAAACAAAGTCTAAATTAGAGCTAGGAATGTGGGCCAACCCACGGGTTGCGGGTTGGCCCGCACCAACCCACGGGCTATACTGTGAGGGCCTGTGAGGCCGGCACTTCTGCGGGTTGGCAAAATGCCAACCCTAACCCGCAGTGTGTGGGTTGCAGGCCAGCCCGCGGACCCGTATTTTTTTTTTGAAAAAAAAAATTATTATTTTTTAAAGAAGATCGAAAATATGAGACACATATATATAAGTCATTAAGTTTACTTTCTTAGCATCAATCATTTCTCTTATGAAAATTTAAAAATATAATCCACAATTCAAGAGATAAAGTTATCAAATTTGTCAAAATTTATAAACAAAACACAAACTCATTCTCAAGCAACCAAGATATAATAATTTTGTTTAAAGAAGAAGGGAAGATGCTAAGATTTTTTCTATTTGGATTGAGAGGTATCAAGATAAGAGTGGAAAATTTATAAGTTTTGTAAAATTATTATATGTAAAAGAAAAAAGAAAATTTTGCGGGTCAACCCTCCAACCCGCGGGCTATTCGGTGCAGGCCTGTGCGGCCCCCATTTTTGCGGGTTAGGATTTTCCCAACCTTAACTCGTAAAAACCCGCGGGCTAATGGGTTGAGCCCACGGGTTGTGCCCGTATTACCGGCTCTATTCTAAATAATTTTCTCTAACACATAAATATTGTTTAAAATAAATTATTAATAATAATAATTTATTTTTTATCATAGGTGTGTAAATTTGATTTCCGTCTAAGAATATTTTAGATGAAAATATATTAAATGTACCTAAAATGTTATAAAATGCTTTATATATGAAATATAGAACTTTCCACAAACATTATATATGAAACAAATGTATTAAAATTTATACTTGATATATTTATTAAGAAAATTTTTCATGTTAATAAAATGAACTCTTGTTTAAAACTATCATATGTTTTTGTTGTTACGGTGGTAGTTAATATATTTCTTATCAGAAAATGATAGTTAATATATTTAAATTATAGATAAATTAAATTTTGTTTAATTGTGTATAAAAAATAATTAGTTAATATATTTAAATTATAGATGAATTAAATTTTGTTTAATTGTGTATCAAAAATAAATTGTGTTTTATTAAATACTAGTATTGACATATATATATATATGTGTGTGTGTGTGTGTGTTTTGAAAAACATAAGTTATAGTCTTATAGAGTAATGAAATTCTTTAAAGAGGAGAGAGGAGAGGGCATTAAAGTCATTTTACCTACATTTTGAAATCCTAAATTGGGTTAATGACTTAATTAGAGATTTCTTGAATTTACCAACATGATTTATGATTTTCCTATTTTAAGTAGCTTTATATGAAATTTTCCCATTATGAAATAAAGACATGGATAATATTATAAGAACAGATTTGTTTTTTTAGAAACCCCATGGTTTTACCATAAAAAAGGAAAAGAAGTGACAAAAAATTGCAAAACCATATTACACTATAGATCTAATATATGTTCAAATCCTTGAAAGGAGGAGGAGTTACCAAATACTTCCTGTGAGGCTGAATTGGAACCCAAAATTGAGAGATCTTCTGCACATCTCAAATGAACCTTCTCCCCGTGTAAGTAATTTTTTTTCGGTCACAAAAATAAAGCATGACATATAACACCGACATGTCCGTAAAAATAAAGCATATACCTAAAAAAAACTTTTTTATTTGCATGCCATATTTCCATGAGATTTTATGTAACATCCCAAATTTTATATTCATTAAATATATTATATTTATTTGAGAAATTCAATAAAATGGTGAATATTCATGAATTTAGATGAATTTCATAAATGTTCAATTTCATGGGAAACTGGGAATTAATTTGGGTAATTTAAAAAGCCCAATATTAAAGTCCAAAAATGAAGGAATATTTAAAAAAATATTTGGTCAAAAAATATATGAAAATTGGCCAAAGAAAAATAAGAGAAGAAATTGAATTAGAAAGGTAATGGTAAAATCGTAATTTTGTCAAAATAGCACAAAATAAATTATTTTTCAATTAATTAAGGAAAATAAAGATGAAAAATATATTTAGAATATTTTGGTCAATTTTCACACTAGACTCATATAACCCCCAGAAACACTATAGGAGTGTCTGAATGGCACCTTTGGCATTGTAGGATCGAATATGGAGTCCGAACTGTTGGCACGCTTTACAAGGCACACGTCTCGAGGCGAAAAAGGGTTAAAGTAGGGAACTTACCTCTCCTGCATGTATTTGATATTTGTGTTAGTGTGTTGATGCATTTTATTGCTTTGCTTGATTATGTGAAACATATATGAATGATTTGAAGCTATGTTTCAATTTATGCTATGCCCATAAGTATATTGTTCGAAGCAATGAGCTTACAGATTTTTCATTGTGCGAGCATGAGTTATGTGATGCAAGCATGTCATGCATTAAACATTTATTGTACATGCATATTGGTATTGTTTTCCTACTGAGATTCTCTCAAATTTCACCCTCCGCTACCAACAATTCAGACAGGTGAAGACAAAATGTATGTTGAGAACAAAGGAAAGAACCGTACGAGGGGATTGCGGTAGTGGAACGAAGAAGAGAAGATGTCTCCGTTTCACTGGACGGGTTTAGACACCCTTGTAGCGCTGTGCAACTACATTGATGGTAATTATTATGCACGAATCCCTATGGGGAATTTTTGTAATCAAATACTTTTTATCAGTATGTTTATGCTATTCCTGTGTTGCCCACCGAACCGCATATCATTTTCCACGAATACTCTAATAAAGGTGAAATTAAAATAAGAGTGTGATTTACAATTTAAGAAATATTTTACAGATATACTTTGGTAAAGCTTTTAAAGAGTAATGCAACAAATTTCTATATGGATTTAAAAATAATAGAAGTTGAATGCAAGATAATTCAACAACAATAAACTAAATTGTAAATTAATTGAAATTAAATTAGATGTCATGAACAACTTTTGTTGGTAAATAAGTGGATTAGAGATTGCAAATCATTAATAATGTGTCATTAATGCTATTAAAAGTATTTTGCAAATACAATTTTCAATAGCCATTAATTACATAAATGCTGCAGATCTTATACAATGCATTAATTATCGTTAAAAGTGGAAATCATAGTTAATAAGGCAAAAATGGGAAATACGGATTGTTTGGCCCGAATTGGCCCATTCGACCCATTTTTAATTGGACCGAGTTTTACAAAATTTTAAGAATATAGTTGAAGGTTGATTGATGATTTATTGATTAGTTAAAATTTTTAAAATTTGAAAAAATATATTTAAATATCAAATTTGACTAAACTCACGGATGTGATCCCTGACTTGTTCTTTCCAGCGCTGCGCACCTTCATTATTTTCTTCCTCCCGTTTTGACCAAGTGTGTGTTTTGATTAACTGTTGGAGAATAGCTTTTACAGTTTATGAGGTAAGTATGTGAGAAGAGTTTTGTCTCGATTTACGGAAAAGTGCTTTTGAAACCACGGTTTTAGGGGTAAAAGAACACACACCAAGCATGTCTTCTATATTTTTTTGGGAAAATGATACATAGGTCCTAAGAACCAAACAAAACAATAAAAAAGTCTCTGAGAAAAGTTAAAGATCAGAAAAATCCTTAAGGACTTTTCTGTGATTATTTCCCAAAGTTCACTAGTACAAAAATAACTTTTTAGACCAGTTTAAGATGAGGTCTTGATAAAATAGGTCTAAAAAATTTTATACTTTTTAGACCGGTTAAGAAACTGGTCTTAAAGAAAAATTTTTAAGACAGTTGTATTAGAAACCGGTCTTAAAAATATACTATTTTAAGATCGATTGTCATGACCATCAATCTTAAAAGACCTCTTTTTAGAGCACTACAGTAAAACTTTTAAGACCGGTTGTCCATACAATCGGTCTTAAAAGTTTTACTTTCAAGACCAATTGTCGATACAATTGGTCTTAAAAGTGTTTACTTTTAAGAATCGACAACTGGTCTTGAAAAAATTTTCAAGACCGGTTATCTATACAACCGGTCTTAAAAATATTTTTTTTTATGTTGTCTTTGATTATGTTAGTATATTAGAACACATATCATAGAAGCCGCTTTCAAGGCCATATTTATTAAGTGCAAAGTTGAAATTTAAGTGACAAGTCCCCATATTCAAATTATACATGATATATATATATATGGAATTTGTTATGTAATCAACAGCTACCTTATAACAAAATAAATGTTGTCATAAGATGTGTTCATTTTCCTTCCACTTACCATTTCCTTTTCCTTTAGCTTTCTCATTAGGAACTAGTAACATAACATGCACCTTCATCATGCAATGTGTTGTTTAACACTATCATGCATTAACTGTAAAACACATAGGCTAATGGATGTCTCAACCAAGTTCACATGTATAAATGCATGATTTCACATGATCACAAAAACAACAAACATGACAATTCATGCAACCAACAAGTTTTGCAGAAAAGCCGAGGGAAGAAAAATTTCTCAGTATATACAGAAAATTCCTCAGTTTTACAAAAACTCATTGTTGTAAGAGCTCATAAATGAATTCAGCACAACATTTACGGATGAAATCAATATCTTCTTCTCGAAAGGGGTCAGCAAGATTAAATATTTGTAACCCCAAAGCCAAACAAAATATTAACTTGCTAACTTAAAAAAGAATAAGAGTAATACAAAATTTTTGAAATATACATTTACCTCTTAAGTAAATTATGTAATGCCTAGAGTGATAATATTATAAATGTGTCTCAAAACATACAACCCACATAAGTTAGACTCCGGTGGTTGCTTACGGCTGTAAAAAATAACATGATATCATTAAAACAAGTATAAAAACATGGTTTATTGAATACATTCTTAAAACAAACTAATATGTACTAATATTTAGCATGATCCATGTAGGGTTTTTTATGTCACGAATATGCTTACCACAACCAGCATGTCGGAATGTCATCATAGCCCTATCATCAAAATCACAAAGGTTACTTATTTTGCACAAATTCCATGAAGTGTCAACAATAGGCAATGCAAGAAAACTTACGAGTTCATGGTCTTCTTCAATTCATTTCCCAGTTTGTAGTAGAGGGAGCACAAGAGGATGACTGTATAACTCTTATTGCATAGAAGAACTAATTGCCAATGATCCCTGAAAAAAAATAGGATGACTATATATTAAGCAAATATAAAGCATTATATGTATTATGAAATATATATTTGTTTCTTACCCATGCATATATGGAGCCAAGAAACACTCAATTGCGGTTTCACTAAGCCTCTCTGATATGTATGGATGTCTGATAGTAGCAGTAGTCCTTTTGTCGTGGAGTTGAGCTGGGCATAGGAATCCAAATTTATCGCTTTTGCCAGAGGAAGCCAACCTACGATTCATGTACCTACAATAATGCAAGCACACAAATCAAAGTTTAATGGCGTAATTTGTAAAATATTTACTTCCAATTGAAGAAGATACTTACATTAAAACTAGTTGGCCAATCGAAATCGTAAGTTGTTGTTTAGGAGCTACCTGAGACATTAAATCATCCCTCTCAAGATAGCATTGCACCCCTGACTTGCCAACAACTAAATTCGTAGGCCAATTTCTTGTTTGAAAGGATGTATCATATGCCATCAAAATCACTTGTTGCATGATATTCAATGGAGGCTATGAAACTTCTTGAGTGGAAGGAGGTGTAGTTAGGGCTATGATCAGGGTTTCCTCAGCTCGATTAGAAACAAGGTCCTTTGGCCACAAGATGAAAGAATTTATGACATTTCTCACAATCTTGAAGTCATCAGTAAGGATAGGGAGAGGTGCATTTGCAACGATCACCTCTTTCACTGTCACTCTGACTTTATCATCTTTTATTTGTTGATGGCGGACAACTGATCCCAAGTTGTGCACGATCCCTTTGCAACTAATCATCACAAGGATCCTCCACAAATAGGTCATAAGGCTCACTAATTTCTTTTTTATAACCCTCTGATGACTGACCAATATTGCAACAACTCCTTTTAGTGCTCTGTTTAGGGTTTAGGGTTTAAGGAATGTGCCTGGGGTGCACTGATATCTTGTCTTGTGTTCACTATGATAATCATTTCCTCCTTCATCTTACTCATTATTTCTTCAAATCATGCATTAAATGATGCTTCCGTCCTCATAATGGCCAATATATGCTCCATCTCCTCCTTAGTCACCATGCTTGAGGAATGGCCGGGGGGCGCTCCAAAGTAATCCCTTATGCCTGCCCCTCCTCCAACTCCCCTGACACGGCCGAGATGCTCATGTTTTTCTGTAGCAACGATTAGGATATCATTCCTCCCATCTGACCTAAATGATCCCTCGACTTATTTTTTTTAAAGCTCCTCCTGTAAGGCACAGATGACAAAAATTTGTAATGAAATTTGTTTACTAAATAATTAATAACAACGACAATACTTACAATTTTTTTACCAACTATACGAGATTGTTCACTCAAATAAGACCCGCTTCTCTTTTGGTGAGTAAACTTCCATTTTTCTTCGCAACATATCAATAATGGTGGAGAAAGAAGAACAGAAGGATCAGATTGAGTTTCTTTTTCCAATCTCTTCAGTTTGGCCGCCAACAAGTCTTTTTCAGCCTTTGTATAATCCCCACGAGACATTATATGGGGGCAATCATTCTTTTTACCACTCTCTTGTGCCTTTTTCCCTTTTGCCTGTGGATTAAAAATCAAAATTAAGATTACAATCAATAAAGACAATTCATAGTAAATCAAATGCAAAATAAGTCAACTCACCAATGCTTCTAGAGTAGCCTACAGTTGTCTAAATTCTTGTCAAGTGTATTCGTTAATATAAGAATACTTGTTGCACATATTAGGACGAGACTGACCTTCTTTCACCTCGATATACACATAATTGTTGGGTAGATTTGTCTTAAATTTCCTCCAGTATTCATCACAATATGTCAATGCCTTCTTATACAAGATGCCACTCTGAGGAACATCGTAAGGGAGTTGTAATGCATGCATTGGATAGTTAGTGACAAATTTGATAGTTAGTGAGGGCAATCATTTTATACCTGGATAGTTTACCAAATATATTGCTTCAAACGTTCATCCACATTTCTCCACTCCTTTATCAAGATGCTAGGCTTGTTGGTGCTAGGAGCCTAACAAAACTCCTATACCAGATTGCATTAGGCCCGATTGGTTTCTAATATCTATCAAACCCAATCAGAATATTTTCTCCAGTATTCTGATTAAGGGGAATGTCTCTCAATTGGGTGCCTCTTTTACCCCTTCATATGGGCTGGTTACGGGGCTCACTTTGATTTTGGCTCAAAGCATTGCTATGCTTGCTTTGATTAATACTAGTTGACTCCAGAGTGCCCTAACTAGGACACCTCATTATCCTCACTTGAAATTGAATGAGTTAATTTATATTCCTATATGGTCATGACACTTTAAATATCAACCTCCAATTTTCATTTCAAGCACTATATTAACATTCTAGACTTTGTTATATCTTTGATTCTATAACTCTGTATTGTTGAATTATAATGTGAGTTGTTCTATTTTGCCTCCCCAAGGTTTTTTCCTCAAGCTCCTCCTTCCCACGTCTCTCTTCCATTCTTTACCAACACCACTGGTGGACACAGGGCTATAGTGGATTGCATTCCCTCATTGCCGCGAATCAAGGGAAGGGTTTACAAGAAGCTTGAGTATCATATTTCAGAGTTGAAATTAGGAGCAAGCTGAAGTGGCCGTGGAATATTTAGGTCATTTTTAAGACCGGTTATTTTACAAAACTTGTCTTAAAAGTACTATTTTAGATCGGTTATTCAAAATAACCGGTCTTAAAAATAATAGATTTTTTGGCTCTTTTTTAGACCGATTTTTAATAACAACCGGTCTTAAAAGTTTAATATTTAAGATCGGTTGTGCTTTACAACTGGTCTAAAAAAATAATAAACATATTATTTTTTTAATTGCTTTTAATTCAGATAATATATTAGACCTGCTATATTTAGAACTAGTCTAGAAAATATATTACAAATATTTATATTTTTTAATTATTTATATTTTTAGACCAGTTGTTTTGATAACCGGTCTAAATAGTATATTTTAGACCTTGTTTTAGTGGAACCGGTCTTAAAAGTTGATTATAATTATAAAAATGTCACCAGTCATATTTTTAAGACCTTATCCATTATAATCAGTCTAAATGTGCATATCTACAATCCCTTTTCTGTACTAGTGACGTCAAATGACAAAGTTGCCCTTAATTCATCAGTCATTTTATAGTTGATGACAATTTCATTAGTCATTTTCACAACATGCTTTTATGCAATAAATTAATTTGAAGTTTGCCAAGTTCCTACATTCACAATTGTCATTGCTTGTAATAACAACTGCTTGAGTGATTTTTTACACATTATTTTTGTTGCCTAAATGAAATGAACTTTTCTAGAACTCCAAATATGACAACTGCATATGCCTTATTTAACAATTGGTTATGCTTGTATTTATTAACATATTTAGTCTTTTTTACAACATATGTTTTAGGTCATAATGAAACTACATTTTTAACAACTGTTCATCACTACAAATTGCTTAGTTTACAACTCGTTAAGCATGTTTTCACAATATTTTGAGTCATTTTAACAACTTCTTTTTCATGTCTGAACGAAACTACCTTTTTACACATCTCCAAGTTCAACACTAAAATTTCCTTAGTTTACAACTGGTTAAGCGTATTTTTACAACATATTGAGTCATTTTTACAACTTATTTCTCAGGTATGAATGAAACTACCTTTGTTCACATTTCCAAGTTTAATACTGCAAGTTGCTTAGTTTATAACTTCTAAAGCGTGTTTTCACAACATCTTGAGTCATTTTTACAACTGATTTTTTATGCCTGACTGAAATGACAAGTTTCAAAACTCCAACTTTCACAACTGCAAATTGCTTTTTTAACAACCGGTGATGCTTGCTTTTACAACATTATGAGTCATATTTACAAGTGCATGAGTCATATTTACAATAGTATGACTCATATTTTTATTTTATCTTCTCCACCATTTAAAAACTTCCCCCCACATGAAAGAAACATAATACATTCTTTCCTGAACTAGTTCCCATCTTTCATGACAATCTGCAACATGAGCTTCCTATTAACAATTGCCACAACAATATTAACAACTACAAATGCACATATTAATAACACTTTTTTTTAATATCATATAAGTATTTTGTAATCAAAGAAACCACAATTACATTCAATCATTCCCCCTTAAAACAAATTCATCCCTTTGTTACCTTGCCCAAAAATAGAGCATTCCCTTTATAATATTGCCCAAAAATATATTACAGGTTTTGCATTAACAACTACAACAATCATACTAACAACACTTTTTTTTCATATTAGCATTTTCACAGCAAATAACCACTATCACATTCAACCATTCCCATTTAAATTAAAACACAACACTCCCTCTGTAACCTTATTAGCCTTGTGAAATTCATATCAAAGTGGCACATTTAAACTCAATTGATCACACTTTTTGATTGATGAATGGATATATGGGGATTTAAGTGTAAACAAAATGAGCCTAATGAGTATTTGATTAAAGAGGGAATAATTCTTTGATTAAATGTGAATATTTTGATATCATTCATCACCTTTTGGTTTTTATAGACTTTCTTTTTTATAGGATAATATTTGAGGCACACAAAGAGCCATTGGGAGGAAGAGTAGAACACCACTGCACCCTAGAGAAAAGCTAGAAGAGTTAAAGAAAAATGTTTGGTTGCAGCCAGAAGACCTCCATAAGCTTTTGGGCCATAGCCAAACTACGACAGAAGCATGACAAAAGAATTTTGGTAGTATTTAATAATTTCTTGGCCGCAACCAAACATTGGCCAAAAGGTTTTTGGCCGTGGCCAAGATAATTTTGGCTGCAGCCAACCACAAGACAGAAGCTTATGGGCTGCAGCCAAGAATTTTTTGGCCGTAGCTAAAGAACTCCAGAATGCAATTTGGCCGTAGCCAAGGAATTTCTGGTTGCAACCAATGCCCGTATCAGCAGCTGTGTGTTTTGATTTGTGGGTCTTTTAAAAGGATGGATTCAGGGAGCTGAAAGGGAGTTCGACATTTTGAGGTTTGGAGAGGTGGTTAGAGAGCAATTGCCAGTTAAGGAGTGGAGCTTCTCAAGGAAAATCAAGTGGGGATTGAAGATTCGAAGAGATTCTGACTCAATTTTTCTTGGTTTTGCTGAATTCATTCCCTTTCTTCTTTTTGTTTCAGATATGGCTATAATAATAGTGTATACTTGTGATTCTTTATTGAGCATGAGTAGCTAAGATTTTTGTTCTATGATTGTTTTGAACATTTGTATGGATTAAACTTGAATCCTCCTCTCCTTTAGTATCTAATGGCATATATATGTTGATTTTACCTTGTATTCAATGCTATTTGTGACAGGCCATCACTTTAGATGATTTGTTCAATTAAATTAAAATTGAGAGTTAATTTAATTGTAGAACTTCGGTAAAATTATGATAGACTTGAAGTTTGGAAATTAAATGGATAGTTTGTTAGTAACATAAAAATATAGTTACTAGCCTAGCAATGTCAAATTAATGTTGGTATTTAATGAATATTTTCTCTTAATAGCAACAAGAGATTGTGCATGTTAATTGAAGATATAAAGTTGGTTTTGACTTGAGAAAGCTTAATCAAATGCTTGTGAACCTTAGGCTAACATATATTTATCTCATCGAAATACTCTTGGAGAGGAAAATCATCAAGTTTTATGAAATACAAAGGGGATAAATAATCCTAGGCATATTACAATCATTAAAGTCATAAGAATCAGTTTTTCGTTCAGTAATTCTTAGTTTTGGAACAAAATATCTCTTGAAATTTCTTTTTCTACACCAACATGTTTTGGCTCAACTTAATTGAATTCACCAAACCTATTGCTTAACCAATTTGTTATTCAAATCTTTGAGAAAACGATCTTACTTATCACTTTATTACTTCACGCGATCCATGCACTTGTGGTAGCGAACAAAACTTTCCCAAAAACAGAGCACTATAACATTCACACAACCCAACCACAGTGAAACCCTAACTTCAATGGTCAAGATTCACTACTACATAAGGCACTTTCAACGACCGTTTTTATGCCCTTTAGACGACCGTTTTTAAGGGGACGTGTATGTGAGTGTCATGGAAAGTTTTGAAATAGATGACCGTTTTAAAACGGTCGTTGTAAGAGAGTTACAACAACTGTTTTTGAAAAACCAGTCGTTGTATCTCAAGATACAACGACTGGTTTTTCAAAAACAGTCGTTGTATGTTGAGATACAACGACTGGTTTTAGAAAAACATTCGTTGTATCCCTCTTTTTTTTTAAAAAAATGTTGTTTGCTTTTCATCGATTATATCTTTATACGTCTTTGTCTACCAATTATATAAATCAAATTGAGTTCCATTGGCCCATAATAGATTCAACTATATATATATACACACAATTAATCACCAAGATTCCTAGAAAGATTTCTTTTTAATTGTAGAGGAATAATCAAATTCATACATTAAACATATTATCATTTGCAACAACATATTCTCTATTAAATTGTGAAGGATAAAAGGAGGCAGGAGAACACGCTTTGAATAAGAAGGTAAAACAGAGAATACCTAAAAGAAAGAGGCGACAATATTTCGTAAGACAAGGCGAGGGATATGGAGAGAATCACAAACAGATACAGTTTCATTCATAGATTAAATTGAGAAAAATAATACCTTTTGCTTGTAAAGATCATTGTTGAGAAGATCCCTAGTCATCTCCTCAAAGAAATCGACTCAAAAAACTAAAAGTTCACGCCTTTAGCTGCACTCAAAAAACCAATGGAGGACGGCAAAGAGCAGAGATCGAGCAAGGACGATGGTCGGAGAAGTCATCGGAGAGCAATGTGTGAGCAAAAGGCAAAGGGGAAGTCTGGGTCAGATAGGGAGGCGCGACACAATGTGAGCTCTTTATAGGATCGACGCGACACAATGTGAGCTGAACAAAGGCGAGAATGGCCTGATTTGGGGATTATATGGCAGAGTTTTAACGACTGGTTTTCAAAACCAGTCGTTGAATCCCACTTACAATGACTGGTTTTCAAAACCAGTCGTTGAATCCTTCTCCCATATTTACATCAATGCCACCGCGTTATTTTCTTCTACTGTTTTTTCAAAACAGTCGTGAATTGGTGTCGTTGAATCATCTTTTTGTAGTAGTGATTATATCTTTAGCAAAATCTTTGCATTACTTATCTACCTTTTACCACTTAGTCCATTATTGAGCCCAAACTCCAACTTTTCACTAACCCCTCAATCTCAATTCAGCCAACGTACACACAGAAAAAAAAATCAGTTCACAGTTCTGACTCTACCACATCACAATGGAGGCTTGAGCAGTGGAGGAGCAACGGACGATGCAAAAGCAGAGCAGAACGAGGAGAGAGAGAGAAATAATAGAGAGTTTTAAATTTTTGAGGGCATCTTTATTATTTAACTTTGAGAAATAATCACATGAAAGTCCCTAAAGACTTTTCTAATCTTTGACTTATCTCTGGGACTTTTTTATTGTTTTATTTGATCCTTGAAACCTATGTGTCATTTCCCCTTTTGTCCCCCTTTGAGTAGGGATAACGATGAAACCTTGTCCTAGAGTATATTAATAACTCTATATAAAACAATAATCACGTGTGTACCGAAAATCAAACCATTATGTTTTTAGAATTTGATGGTATTTTTGCTTTTTTATATGTAATTATATGTTACATAGGGGAGGCACATCGTGGTATTTTTTTTTTTTTGTCTTTTGTTCACAATTCAATTGTATTGGGGGTTAGGGGGTCGCTCTCGCTGCATGGAAAGCTTTGCCTCCCCCAGATAACGACGAAGACAAGAAGATTGCAGCAACTCACTCACTTATCGATTGCCAACACGCACACTCTCTCCCTATTCTTCTTCCTCCCTCTATATTTGTCTGCTTCCAAATTTATTCATGAGGAAACCATTTAGCAGGTTATAGTTCCCCTCAATTTTTATTTTAATGCATTTTTTATTATTATAACATCATTTAACTTTGCTGTGTTAGTATTATTGGCCTCCTATACAAGGGGATAAATATAGTGCTAACATAACAAAGTTACCGGGGCTAACGATATTAATAGAACAAAGTTAAAGAATTTAATGAAGTTAAAAAGGTATAGGTATAAAATAAAAAATTGAACAAAAGCACATGTACCCTTTATCTCATATTTTCTATACTTTTCGTCTCTTTTGATTTGTGTTCACGACTAGGAAAGGGAATATCTCCATTTCTCTTGCCCTCCATTTTCACTCCACTTCTTATTTCTATTGTTACATCAACTTTGAATGATTGAGTTTTGTTATTGTATAAAAATACTATTATAATATCAAACAACCAAAAAATGCATACACAAATAAATTTTAATTCTTAAAATTGGATGTAAACAGTTCACATTGGTTCACTTTTATTAAAATATTTTATATTTTATACTTTTTGTAAGATATTAAATCTTTATCGTCCAAAATTAATCTAACAGTGGAGCTACGCAGTACCACCTATACCTGTGTATAAATATAATTTAAGGGGAAATCACATTCAAATCATTCTGAAATACCCAAATAATCTAGATTCAGGGCTATAGGAACCTATCGCCCTATAAATATTATATGGCCTCAGCATTAACATCGAAATATGATATTTCTTACCTAGTCAATACAATAACATTGTGCCTGTCAACCTATCCGATAAGGAATAAGGAAGGATAATGTATTCTAAATCTTGTAGGCTGTGACATATTATTTTCTTTTGCTGTGAGCACGATTCAAGCTTCGTGTCATAGTAAATTCAAAATCTTATGGTTTTGATGATAATTGTTATTCATTAGATGATAATTTTCTCTTAAAAAATATTATCATCTGGCGTTTAAAATCTAGAAAATTCAAAATATTTAATTGACCATCATCCAAAAAAAAGTTAGGTAATTATTTGTGAATAGAAAAAGGTGCATATATATGTATAATACAACAAGAAAGTATTAAAAAAAATATTATTTTTTAATCGTTTTTAACAATAATAAAAGCATAAATTACGAACAAATTAACGGATGAAACAAACAAGAATATAGGGTTTAATGGGTTTATTGTTAAAAATATAAGTAGATTTTCTTTGAATTCAAAAGGATGAAAAATGTAGAAGTTCAAAATCAGTTGGTTTCTAAGAGAGGAACCTCTCCTTTTTCCCGTCTCATCCTATTCCCTCATCTTCCTTTTCCAATTGTAAGATCAACAGTTGAATGGTTTAAATTTGGTTTTATACAAATTTTTTTTATTTCCTTTATCGTACCATTAAATTATTCATATCAAAATTTAGCAATTTAAATTTAATAAATTGTTTTTCTTTTTATAATTTAACATTTTGATAATAATTTCATGAAAAATCAAATGTGAAATCACACCCACACAAGAATAGTTGATAAATTTTAGAAAGGGTGCAAAATCTTAGAATTAATGGGTAAAATATCAAAATTTACCCTTCTCGTAAATGCCATTTTCGACAAAGTGAGAACACAAACCAATGAGTTATTTGAATTATTGCCCATTTCTTTCAAACTAGTAAACTTGCAATTTAACAGTAAATTAAAATGACAATTTTTTGCTTGTTGTCTTCATTATCATTCTTATAACTGCTTAAACTATTGAAAATTTACGAGGTTATAATCTGATATATGATTTTATATATTATTTTTCTCATGAATGCTTGTAATTTCCATTGATTTAAGGAGTCGAGCCCATCGCCTATTTCGTGTGTGTGGGAATGATTTGAATACTAAAGCTTGGGGAGATGATACTGGAGATACCATGATGTTTGATTTGAATGGATGGCTGGATAAGGAGAATGAATATGCTAGAATAATGATAATCCTTCAATCCTAAATGTAGTACTTACACTACAAATTAGATTCTACGTTTAAGATAGGAGGTAGTTGTAAGAAGATAAAATCAAGTTATCATTCATGTAATGTTACATATGGATATAAATACACGCAATTACATTCACAAGATTAAATCTGAATCCGACATGCCGTTCCTAACTCTTTCCTAACACTATGACTTTTCCTACATGTATGACTTTTCTTACATGTGCTTCCTGTCGGTAAGGGATTTCGTTGACATTCTACTTCTAACACTCCCCCTCAAGTTGGAGCATATATATTGATCATGTCCAACTTGTTACAAAGATATTTAACCCGTGTCCCATGTAAGGCTTTTGTCAGAAGATCTGCCAGTTGATCGTCGGATCGTATGTGCCCTGTAGATACAATATTTTCTTTGATCTTATTACAAATAAAATGACAATCAATCTCAATATGTTTTGTTCGTTCATGGAACACAGATTTGAAGTTATATGAAGTGCTGCTTTATTGTCACACCATAGTTTTGCAGGCAATGTCGTGGTAATGCCAATTTCCTTCAAGAGTTGAAATACCTACATAATTTCTTGTACTGACTGTGACATGGCTCTGTATTCTGCTTCTGCACTTGATTTTGACACAACTAATTGCTTCTTACTTCTCCAAGATATCAAATTTCCACCAACAAACACACAATAACCCGTAGTGGATCGTCTTGTGGCTTTAGATCCTGCATGATCCGCATCACAGAAACACTCGACTTTAATGTGTCCATAATCTGTATAAAGAATACCAAGACCTGGAGAACCTTTCAAATAATGCTAGATATGTTCTAAAGCTTCCCATTATGCCACTGTTGGTGATGCCATGAATTGGTTGAGCCTGCTGACTGAGAATGTTATATCAGGACGAGTTACTATCAGATAATTCAACTTCCCAATGAGTCTTCTATATCTTTCAGGAAATGCAAACGGCTTCAGTTTCTCTGGATCAATCTTCTTTTTCAAGTCATCAGGAAGTTCATCAAACATACTAGCATCAAGATCCAGGAAAGGATTCGGAATCATGGGGATGCTGCTTGGTACAGATCCAAGCTTTCTAGTGTCTTTTAAGAGATCGAGAACATACTTCCTTTGAGTTAAAAGAATACCTTTCTTGCTTCTCAAAACTTCAATACCAAGAAAGTACTTTAATGACCCTAAATATTTTGTCTGGAAATGAGAGTTCAAGAAAACCTTAAGTTCTGAGATTCCGAAATGTTACTTCCTGTAATCACAATATCATCAATGTATACTACTAAAAGAATCATGCCTGCATCAGATTGCTGGTAGAACACAGAGTGATCACACTTGCTTTGACTTAATCCAAACTTCTTGACTACACCACAGAATCTATCAAACCAGGCACGAGGGCTTTGCTTGAGACCATACAATGACTTCTGGAGATAACACACTTTCTTATTCTCCCCCTGAGCAATGCATCCAGGTGGTTGCTCCATATAGACTTCTTCTAGGAGATCTCCATTCAAAAAAGCATTCTTAACATCTAACTGATGTAAATCCCAATGATATGTGGCAGCTATGGAGATAAGAAGACGAACGGAGGTGAGCTTAGCAACAGGAGAGAAAGTTTCAGAGTAATCAATACCATAAGTTTGTGCATACCCTTTAGCAACTAGTCGAGCTTTTAACCGTTCCAAAGAACCATCGGCCTTAGTTTTAACAACAAATACCCATTTACATCCAATGGCCTTCTTCCCAGGAGGTAGATCAACAAGAGTCCAGGTACCAGCGTTTTCAAGGGCCATAAGTTCTTCTTCCATTGCTCTACGCCAACCAGGGTGAGTCAAGGCTTGATGTATAGTAGGAGGAGTGGAGACAGAATCAAGGGTGTCCACAAGCGAAGAAGAATTTGGGGACAAATTCTGGTAAGACACAAAAGAAGAAATAGGATAGGAACAGTCAACATATCTTCTGGGAGGACAACGAGGATGTGTACCCTTCCGAAGTGCAATTGGTAGGTCAGAAGATGGATCAACAGCAGGATCAGAGTTAACTGGGTCAGGGACAGCAGTGGCAATATTTGGGGAATCAGAAATAGAGGAGTCATGAATAGTATCTGTCGGTGAAGTAGTGACTGGTGATGGCAAACCATTGGTAG
>OY725321.1:0-5000 GCA_963242795.1 Inga leiocalycina | reverse complement strand
AGGGTTTAGGGTTTAGGGTTTAGGGTTTAGGGTTTAGGGTTTAGGGTTTAGGGTTTAGGGTTTAGGGTTTAGGGTTTAGGGTTTAGGGTTTAGGGTTTAGGGTTTAGGGTTTAGGGTTTAGGGTTTAGGGTTTAGGGTTTAGGGTTTAGGGTTTAGGGTTTAGGGTTTAGGGTTTAGGGTTTAGGGTTTAGGGTTTAGGGTTTAGGGTTTAGGGTTTAGGGTTTAGGGTTTAGGGTTTAGGGTTTAGGGTTTAGGGTTTAGGGTTTAGGGTTTAGGGTTTAGGGTTTAGGGTTTAGGGTTTAGGGTTTAGGGTTTAGGGTTTAGGGTTTAGGGTTTAGGGTTTAGGGTTTAGGGTTTAGGGTTTAGGGTTTAGGGTTTAGGGTTTAGGGTTTAGGGTTTAGGGTTTAGGGTTTAGGGTTTAGGGTTTAGGGTTTAGGGTTTAGGGTTTAGGGTTTAGGGTTTAGGGTTTAGGGTTTAGGGTTTAGGGTTTAGGGTTTAGGGTTTAGGGTTTAGGGTTTAGGGTTTAGGGTTTAGGGTTTAGGGTTTAGGGTTTAGGGTTTAGGGTTTAGGGTTTAGGGTTTAGGGTTTAGGGTTTAGGGTTTAGGGTTTAGGGTTTAGGGTTTAGGGTTTAGGGTTTAGGGTTTAGGGTTTAGGGTTTAGGGTTTAGGGTTTAGGGTTTAGGGTTTAGGGTTTAGGGTTTAGGGTTTAGGGTTTAGGGTTTAGGGTTTAGGGTTTAGGGTTTAGGGTTTAGGGTTTAGGGTTTAGGGTTTAGGGTTTAGGGTTTAGGGTTTAGGGTTTAGGGTTTAGGGTTTAGGGTTTAGGGTTTAGGGTTTAGGGTTTAGGGTTTAGGGTTTAGGGTTTAGGGTTTAGGGTTTAGGGTTTAGGGTTTAGGGTTTAGGGTTTAGGGTTTAGGGTTTAGGGTTTAGGGTTTAGGGTTTAGGGTTTAGGGTTTAGGGTTTAGGGTTTAGGGTTTAGGGTTTAGGGTTTAGGGTTTAGGGTTTAGGGTTTAGGGTTTAGGGTTTAGGGTTTAGGGTTTAGGGTTTAGGGTTTAGGGTTTAGGGTTTAGGGTTTAGGGTTTAGGGTTTAGGGTTTAGGGTTTAGGGTTTAGGGTTTAGGGTTTAGGGTTTAGGGTTTAGGGTTTAGGGTTTAGGGTTTAGGGTTTAGGGTTTAGGGTTTAGGGTTTAGGGTTTAGGGTTTAGGGTTTAGGGTTTAGGGTTTAGGGTTTAGGGTTTAGGGTTTAGGGTTTAGGGTTTAGGGTTTAGGGTTTAGGGTTTAGGGTTTAGGGTTTAGGGTTTAGGGTTTAGGGTTTAGGGTTTAGGGTTTAGGGTTTAGGGTTTAGGGTTTAGGGTTTAGGGTTTAGGGTTTAGGGTTTAGGGTTTAGGGTTTAGGGTTTAGGGTTTAGGGTTTAGGGTTTAGGGTTTAGGGTTTAGGGTTTAGGGTTTAGGGTTTAGGGTTTAGGGTTTAGGGTTTAGGGTTTAGGGTTTAGGGTTTAGGGTTTAGGGTTTAGGGTTTAGGGTTTAGGGTTTAGGGTTTAGGGTTTAGGGTTTAGGGTTTAGGGTTTAGGGTTTAGGGTTTAGGGTTTAGGGTTTAGGGTTTAGGGTTTAGGGTTTAGGGTTTAGGGTTTAGGGTTTAGGGTTTAGGGTTTAGGGTTTAGGGTTTAGGGTTTAGGGTTTAGGGTTTAGGGTTTAGGGTTTAGGGTTTAGGGTTTAGGGTTTAGGGTTTAGGGTTTAGGGTTTAGGGTTTAGGGTTTAGGGTTTAGGGTTTAGGGTTTAGGGTTTAGGGTTTAGGGTTTAGGGTTTAGGGTTTAGGGTTTAGGGTTTAGGGTTTAGGGTTTAGGGTTTAGGGTTTAGGGTTTAGGGTTTAGGGTTTAGGGTTTAGGGTTTAGGGTTTAGGGTTTAGGGTTTAGGGTTTAGGGTTTAGGGTTTAGGGTTTAGGGTTTAGGGTTTAGGGTTTAGGGTTTAGGGTTTAGGGTTTAGGGTTTAGGGTTTAGGGTTTAGGGTTTAGGGTTTAGGGTTTAGGGTTTAGGGTTTAGGGTTTAGGGTTTAGGGTTTAGGGTTTAGGGTTTAGGGTTTAGGGTTTAGGGTTTAGGGTTTAGGGTTTAGGGTTTAGGGTTTAGGGTTTAGGGTTTAGGGTTTAGGGTTTAGGGTTTAGGGTTTAGGGTTTAGGGTTTAGGGTTTAGGGTTTAGGGTTTAGGGTTTAGGGTTTAGGGTTTAGGGTTTAGGGTTTAGGGTTTAGGGTTTAGGGTTTAGGGTTTAGGGTTTAGGGTTTAGGGTTTAGGGTTTAGGGTTTAGGGTTTAGGGTTTAGGGTTTAGGGTTTAGGGTTTAGGGTTTAGGGTTTAGGGTTTAGGGTTTAGGGTTTAGGGTTTAGGGTTTAGGGTTTAGGGTTTAGGGTTTAGGGTTTAGGGTTTAGGGTTTAGGGTTTAGGGTTTAGGGTTTAGGGTTTAGGGTTTAGGGTTTAGGGTTTAGGGTTTAGGGTTTAGGGTTTAGGGTTTAGGGTTTAGGGTTTAGGGTTTAGGGTTTAGGGTTTAGGGTTTAGGGTTTAGGGTTTAGGGTTTAGGGTTTAGGGTTTAGGGTTTAGGGTTTAGGGTTTAGGGTTTAGGGTTTAGGGTTTAGGGTTTAGGGTTTAGGGTTTAGGGTTTAGGGTTTAGGGTTTAGGGTTTAGGGTTTAGGGTTTAGGGTTTAGGGTTTAGGGTTTAGGGTTTAGGGTTTAGGGTTTAGGGTTTAGGGTTTAGGGTTTAGGGTTTAGGGTTTAGGGTTTAGGGTTTAGGGTTTAGGGTTTAGGGTTTAGGGTTTAGGGTTTAGGGTTTAGGGTTTAGGGTTTAGGGTTTAGGGTTTAGGGTTTAGGGTTTAGGGTTTAGGGTTTAGGGTTTAGGGTTTAGGGTTTAGGGTTTAGGGTTTAGGGTTTAGGGTTTAGGGTTTAGGGTTTAGGGTTTAGGGTTTAGGGTTTAGGGTTTAGGGTTTAGGGTTTAGGGTTTAGGGTTTAGGGTTTAGGGTTTAGGGTTTAGGGTTTAGGGTTTAGGGTTTAGGGTTTAGGGTTTAGGGTTTAGGGTTTAGGGTTTAGGGTTTAGGGTTTAGGGTTTAGGGTTTAGGGTTTAGGGTTTAGGGTTTAGGGTTTAGGGTTTAGGGTTTAGGGTTTAGGGTTTAGGGTTTAGGGTTTAGGGTTTAGGGTTTAGGGTTTAGGGTTTAGGGTTTAGGGTTTAGGGTTTAGGGTTTAGGGTTTAGGGTTTAGGGTTTAGGGTTTAGGGTTTAGGGTTTAGGGTTTAGGGTTTAGGGTTTAGGGTTTAGGGTTTAGGGTTTAGGGTTTAGGGTTTAGGGTTTAGGGTTTAGGGTTTAGGGTTTAGGGTTTAGGGTTTAGGGTTTAGGGTTTAGGGTTTAGGGTTTAGGGTTTAGGGTTTAGGGTTTAGGGTTTAGGGTTTAGGGTTTAGGGTTTAGGGTTTAGGGTTTAGGGTTTAGGGTTTAGGGTTTAGGGTTTAGGGTTTAGGGTTTAGGGTTTAGGGTTTAGGGTTTAGGGTTTAGGGTTTAGGGTTTAGGGTTTAGGGTTTAGGGTTTAGGGTTTAGGGTTTAGGGTTTAGGGTTTAGGGTTTAGGGTTTAGGGTTTAGGGTTTAGGGTTTAGGGTTTAGGGTTTAGGGTTTAGGGTTTAGGGTTTAGGGTTTAGGGTTTAGGGTTTAGGGTTTAGGGTTTAGGGTTTAGGGTTTAGGGTTTAGGGTTTAGGGTTTAGGGTTTAGGGTTTAGGGTTTAGGGTTTAGGGTTTAGGGTTTAGGGTTTAGGGTTTAGGGTTTAGGGTTTAGGGTTTAGGGTTTAGGGTTTAGGGTTTAGGGTTTAGGGTTTAGGGTTTAGGGTTTAGGGTTTAGGGTTTAGGGTTTAGGGTTTAGGGTTTAGGGTTTAGGGTTTAGGGTTTAGGGTTTAGGGTTTAGGGTTTAGGGTTTAGGGTTTAGGGTTTAGGGTTTAGGGTTTAGGGTTTAGGGTTTAGGGTTTAGGGTTTAGGGTTTAGGGTTTAGGGTTTAGGGTTTAGGGTTTAGGGTTTAGGGTTTAGGGTTTAGGGTTTAGGGTTTAGGGTTTAGGGTTTAGGGTTTAGGGTTTAGGGTTTAGGGTTTAGGGTTTAGGGTTTAGGGTTTAGGGTTTAGGGTTTAGGGTTTAGGGTTTAGGGTTTAGGGTTTAGGGTTTAGGGTTTAGGGTTTAGGGTTTAGGGTTTAGGGTTTAGGGTTTAGGGTTTAGGGTTTAGGGTTTAGGGTTTAGGGTTTAGGGTTTAGGGTTTAGGGTTTAGGGTTTAGGGTTTAGGGTTTAGGGTTTAGGGTTTAGGGTTTAGGGTTTAGGGTTTAGGGTTTAGGGTTTAGGGTTTAGGGTTTAGGGTTTAGGGTTTAGGGTTTAGGGTTTAGGGTTTAGGGTTTAGGGTTTAGGGTTTAGGGTTTAGGGTTTAGGGTTTAGGGTTTAGGGTTTAGGGTTTAGGGTTTAGGGTTTAGGGTTTAGGGTTTAGGGTTTAGGGTTTAGGGTTTAGGGTTTAGGGTTTAGGGTTTAGGGTTTAGGGTTTAGGGTTTAGGGTTTAGGGTTTAGGGTTTAGGGTTTAGGGTTTAGGGTTTAGGGTTTAGGGTTTAGGGTTTAGGGTTTAGGGTTTAGGGTTTAGGGTTTAGGGTTTAGGGTTTAGGGTTTAGGGTTTAGGGTTTAGGGTTTAGGGTTTAGGGTTTAGGGTTTAGGGTTTAGGGTTTAGGGTTTAGGGTTTAGGGTTTAGGGTTTAGGGTTTAGGGTTTAGGGTTTAGGGTTTAGGGTTTAGGGTTTAGGGTTTAGGGTTTAGGGTTTAGGGTTTAGGGTTTAGGGTTTAGGGTTTAGGGTTTAGGGTTTAGGGTTTAGGGTTTAGGGTTTAGGGTTTAGGGTTTAGGGTTTAGGGTTTAGGGTTTAGGGTTTAGGGTTTAGGGTTTAGGGTTTAGGGTTTAGGGTTTAGGGTTTAGGGTTTAGGGTTTAGGGTTTAGGGTTTAGGGTTTAGGGTTTAGGGTTTAGGGTTTAG